>CAVLFC010000007.1:0-170880 GCA_963668005.1 Melieria crassipennis | reverse complement strand
GACATTAAATGGCTGCCTACTGCAAAATCGATATCAAAATGCTTGTAAAATATGAATTTATATGTTTATTTTAAAAGTAATACCCTTAAAACCTAGCTTAAAATCCAAACGCGTATGGTTACCTTAATAAAAACCCCTTAAAATGTAGCTAAAGGTTGCAGCTTTATCAAATTAAATCAATAATTCCATTACTATTCGGCAATCATGAACAGATCGATGCGCAAGAGTGACATTAAATGGCTGCCTACTGCAAAATCGATATCAAAATGCTTGTAAAATATGAATTTATATGTTTATTTTAAAAGTAATACCCTTAAAACCTAGCTTAAAATCCAAACGCGTATGGTTACCTTAATAAAAACCCCTTAAAATGTAGCTAAAGGTTGCAGCTTTATCAAATTAAATCAATAATTCCATTACTATTCGGCAATCATGAACAGATCGATGCGCAAGAGTGACATTAAATGGCTGCCTATGGTATGGCTGCGTATGGTTACCTTAATAAAAACCCCTTAAAATGTAGCTAAAGGTTGCAGCTTTATCAAATTAAATCAATAATTCCATTACTATTCGGCAATCATGAACAGATCGATGCGCAAGAGTGACATTAAATGGCTGCCTACTGCAAAATCGATATCAAAATGCTTGTAAAATATGAATTTATATGTTTATTTTAAAAGTAATACCCTTAAAACCTAGCTTAAAATCCAAACGCGTATGGTTACCTTAATAAAAACCCCTTCAAATGTAGCTAAAGGTTGCAGCTTTATCAAATTAAATCAATAATTCCATTACTATTCGGCAATCATGAACAGATCGATGCGCAAGAGTGACATTAAATGGCTGCCTACTGCAAAATCGATATCAAAATGCTTGTAAAATATGAATTTATATGTTTATTTTAAAAGTAATACCCTTAAAACCTAGCTTAAAATCCAAACGCGTATGGTTACCTTAATAAAAACCCCTTAAAATGTAGCTAAAGGTTGCAGCTTTATCAAATTAAATCAATAATTCCATTACTATTCGGCAATCATGAACAGATCGATGCGCAAGAGTGACATTAAATGGCTGCCTACTGCAAAATCGATATCAAAATGCTTGTAAAATATGAATTTATATGTTTATTTTAAAAGTAATACCCTTAAAACCTAGCTTAAAATCCAAACGCGTATGGTTACCTTAATAAAAACCCCTTAAAATGTAGCTAAAGGTTGCAGCTTTATCAAATTAAATCAATAATTCCATTACTATTCGGCAATCATGAACAGATCGATGCGCAAGAGTGACATTAAATGGCTGCCTACTGCAAAATCGATATCAAAATGCTTGTAAAATATGAATTTATATGTTTATTTTAAAAGTAATACCCTTAAAACCTAGCTTAAAATCCAAACGCGTATGGTTACCTTAATAAAAACCCCTTAAAATGTAGCTAAAGGTTGCAGCTTTATCAAATTAAATCAATAATTCCATTACTATTCGGCAATCATGAACAGATCGATGCGCAAGAGTGACATTAAATGGCTGCCTACTGCAAAATCGATATCAAAATGCTTGTAAAATATGAATTTATATGTTTATTTTAAAAGTAATACCCTTAAAACCTAGCTTAAAATCCAAACGCGTATGGTTACCTTAATAAAAACCCCTTAAAATGTAGCTAAAGGTTGCAGCTTTATCAAATTAAATCAATAATTCCATTACTATTCGGCAATCATGAACAGATCGATGCGCAAGAGTGACATTAAATGGCTGCCTACTGCAAAATCGATATCAAAATGCTTGTAAAATATGAATTTATATGTTTATTTTAAAAGTAATACCCTTAAAACCTAGCTTAAAATCCAAACGCGTATGGTTACCTTAATAAAAACCCCTTAAAATGTAGCTAAAGGTTGCAGCTTTATCAAATTAAATCAATAATTCCATTACTATTCGGCAATCATGAACAGATCGATGCGCAAGAGTGACATTAAATGGCTGCCTACTGCAAAATCGATATCAAAATGCTTGTAAAATATGAATTTATATGTTTATTTTAAAAGTAATACCCTTAAAACCTAGCTTAAAATCCAAACGCGTATGGTTACCTTAATAAAAACCCCTTAAAATGTAGCTAAAGGTTGCAGCTTTATCAAATTAAATCAATAATTCCATTACTATTCGGCAATCATGAACAGATCGATGCGCAAGAGTGACATTAAATGGCTGCCTACTGCAAAATCGATATCAAAATGCTTGTAAAATATGAATTTATATGTTTATTTTAAAAGTAATACCCTTAAAACCTAGCTTAAAATCCAAACGCGTATGGTTACCTTAATAAAAACCCCTTAAAATGTAGCTAAAGGTTGCAGCTTTATCAAATTAAATCAATAATTCCATTACTATTCGGCAATCATGAACAGATCGATGCGCAAGAGTGACATTAAATGGCTGCCTACTGCAAAATCGATATCAAAATGCTTGTAAAATATGAATTTATATGTTTATTTTAAAAGTAATACCCTTAAAACCTAGCTTAAAATCCAAACGCGTATGGTTACCTTAATAAAAACCCCTTAAAATGTAGCTAAAGGTTGCAGCTTTATCAAATTAAATCAATAATTCCATTACTATTCGGCAATCATGAACAGATCGATGCGCAAGAGTGACATTAAATGGCTGCCTACTGCAAAATCGATATCAAAATGCTTGTAAAATATGAATTTATATGTTTATTTTAAAAGTAATACCCTTAAAACCTAGCTTAAAATCCAAACGCGTATGGTTACCTTAATAAAAACCCCTTAAAATGTAGCTAAAGGTTGCAGCTTTATTAAATTAAATCAATAATTCCATTACTATTCGGCAATCATGAACAGATCGATGCGCAAGAGTGACATTAAATGGCTGCCTACTGCAAAATCGATATCAAAATGCTTGTAAAATATGAATTTATATGTTTATTTTAAAAGTAATACCCTTAAAACCTAGCTTAAAATCCAAACGCGTATGGTTACCTTAATAAAAACCCCTTAAAATGTAGCTAAAGGTTGCAGCTTTATCAAATTAAATCAATAATTCCATTACTATTCGGCAATCATGAACAGATCGATGCGCAAGAGTGACATTAAATGGCTGCCTACTGCAAAATCGATATCAAAATGCTTGTAAAATATGAATTTATATGTTTATTTTAAAAGTAATACCCTTAAAACCTAGCTTAAAATCCAAACGCGTATGGTTACCTTAATAAAAACCCCTTAAAATGTAGCTAAAGGTTGCAGCTTTATCAAATTAAATCAATAATTCCATTACTATTCGGCAATCATGAACAGATCGATGCGCAAGAGTGACATTAAATGGCTGCCTACTGCAAAATCGATATCAAAATGCTTGTAAAATATGAATTTATATGTTTATTTTAAAAGTAATACCCTTAAAACCTAGCTTAAAATCCAAACGCGTATGGTTACCTTAATAAAAACCCCTTAAAATGTAGCTAAAGGTTGCAGCTTTATCAAATTAAATCAATAATTCCATTACTATTCGGCAATCATGAACAGATCGATGCGCAAGAGTGACATTAAATGGCTGCCTACTGCAAAATCGATATCAAAATGCTTGTAAAATATGAATTTATATGTTTATTTTAAAAGTAATACCCTTAAAACCTAGCTTAAAATCCAAACGCGTATGGTTACCTTAATAAAAACCCCTTAAAATGTAGCTAAAGGTTGCAGCTTTATCAAATTAAATCAATAATTCCATTACTATTCGGCAATCATGAACAGATCGATGCGCAAGAGTGACATTAAATGGCTGCCTACTGCAAAATCGATATCAAAATGCTTGTAAAATATGAATTTATATGTTTATTTTAAAAGTAATACCCTTAAAACCTAGCTTAAAATCCAAACGCGTATGGTTACCTTAATAAAAACCCCTTAAAATGTAGCTAAAGGTTGCAGCTTTATCAAATTAAATCAATAATTCCATTACTATTCGGCAATCATGAACAGATCGATGCGCAAGAGTGACATTAAATGGCTGCCTACTGCAAAATCGATATCAAAATGCTTGTAAAATATGAATTTATATGTTTATTTTAAAAGTAATACCCTTAAAACCTAGCTTAAAATCCAAACGCGTATGGTTACCTTAATAAAAACCCCTTAAAATGTAGCTAAAGGTTGCAGCTTTATCAAATTAAATCAATAATTCCATTACTATTCGGCAATCATGAACAGATCGATGCGCAAGAGTGACATTAAATGGCTGCCTACTGCAAAATCGATATCAAAATGCTTGTAAAATATGAATTTATATGTTTATTTTAAAAGTAATACCCTTAAAACCTAGCTTAAAATCCAAACGCGTATGGTTACCTTAATAAAAACCCCTTAAAATGTAGCTAAAGGTTGCAGCTTTATCAAATTAAATCAATAATTCCATTACTATTCGGCAATCATGAACAGATCGATGCGCAAGAGTGACATTAAATGGCTGCCTACTGCAAAATCGATATCAAAATGCTTGTAAAATATGAATTTATATGTTTATTTTAAAAGTAATACCCTTAAAACCTAGCTTAAAATCCAAACGCGTATGGTTACCTTAATAAAAACCCCTTAAAATGTAGCTAAAGGTTGCAGCTTTATCAAATTAAATCAATAATTCCATTACTATTCGGCAATCATGAACAGATCGATGCGCAAGAGTGACATTAAATGGCTGCCTACTGCAAAATCGATATCAAAATGCTTGTAAAATATGAATTTATATGTTTATTTTAAAAGTAATACCCTTAAAACCTAGCTTAAAATCCAAACGCGTATGGTTACCTTAATAAAAACCCCTTAAAATGTAGCTAAAGGTTGCAGCTTTATCAAATTAAATCAATAATTCCATTACTATTCGGCAATCATGAACAGATCGATGCGCAAGAGTGACATTAAATGGCTGCCTACTGCAAAATCGATATCAAAATGCTTGTAAAATATGAATTTATATGTTTATTTTAAAAGTAATACCCTTAAAACCTAGCTTAAAATCCAAACGCGTATGGTTACCTTAATAAAAACCCCTTAAAATGTAGCTAAAGGTTGCAGCTTTATCAAATTAAATCAATAATTCCATTACTATTCGGCAATCATGAACAGATCGATGCGCAAGAGTGACATTAAATGGCTGCCTACTGCAAAATCGATATCAAAATGCTTGTAAAATATGAATTTATATGTTTATTTTAAAAGTAATACCCTTAAAACCTAGCTTAAAATCCAAACGCGTATGGTTACCTTAATAAAAACCCCTTAAAATGTAGCTAAAGGTTGCAGCTTTATCAAATTAAATCAATAATTCCATTACTATTCGGCAATCATGAACAGATCGATGCGCAAGAGTGACATTAAATGGCTGCCTACTGCAAAATCGATATCAAAATGCTTGTAAAATATGAATTTATATGTTTATTTTAAAAGTAATACCCTTAAAACCTAGCTTAAAATCCAAACGCGTATGGTTACCTTAATAAAAACCCCTTAAAATGTAGCTAAAGGTTGCAGCTTTATCAAATTAAATCAATAATTCCATTACTATTCGGCAATCATGAACAGATCGATGCGCAAGAGTGACATTAAATGGCTGCCTACTGCAAAATCGATATCAAAATGCTTGTAAAATATGAATTTATATGTTTATTTTAAAAGTAATACCCTTAAAACCTAGCTTAAAATCCAAACGCGTATGGTTACCTTAATAAAAACCCCTTAAAATGTAGCTAAAGGTTGCAGCTTTATCAAATTAAATCAATAATTCCATTACTATTCGGCAATCATGAACAGATCGATGCGCAAGAGTGACATTAAATGGCTGCCTACTGCAAAATCGATATCAAAATGCTTGTAAAATATGAATTTATATGTTTATTTTAAAAGTAATACCCTTAAAACCTAGCTTAAAATCCAAACGCGTATGGTTACCTTAATAAAAACCCCTTAAAATGTAGCTAAAGGTTGCAGCTTTATCAAATTAAATCAATAATTCCATTACTATTCGGCAATCATGAACAGATCGATGCGCAAGAGTGACATTAAATGGCTGCCTACTGCAAAATCGATATCAAAATGCTTGTAAAATATGAATTTATATGTTTATTTTAAAAGTAATACCCTTAAAACCTAGCTTAAAATCCAAACGCGTATGGTTACCTTAATAAAAACCCCTTAAAATGTAGCTAAAGGTTGCAGCTTTATCAAATTAAATCAATAATTCCATTACTATTCGGCAATCATGAACAGATCGATGCGCAAGAGTGACATTAAATGGCTGCCTACTGCAAAATCGATATCAAAATGCTTGTAAAATATGAATTTATATGTTTATTTTAAAAGTAATACCCTTAAAACCTAGCTTAAAATCCAAACGCGTATGGTTACCTTAATAAAAACCCCTTAAAATGTAGCTAAAGGTTGCAGCTTTATCAAATTAAATCAATAATTCCATTACTATTCGGCAATCATGAACAGATCGATGCGCAAGAGTGACATTAAATGGCTGCCTACTGCAAAATCGATATCAAAATGCTTGTAAAATATGAATTTATATGTTTATTTTAAAAGTAATACCCTTAAAACCTAGCTTAAAATCCAAACGCGTATGGTTACCTTAATAAAAACCCCTTAAAATGTAGCTAAAGGTTGCAGCTTTATCAAATTAAATCAATAATTCCATTACTATTCGGCAATCATGAACAGATCGATGCGCAAGAGTGACATTAAATGGCTGCCTACTGCAAAATCGATATCAAAATGCTTGTAAAATATGAATTTATATGTTTATTTTAAAAGTAATACCCTTAAAACCTAGCTTAAAATCCAAACGCGTATGGTTACCTTAATAAAAACCCCTTAAAATGTAGCTAAAGGTTGCAGCTTTATCAAATTAAATCAATAATTCCATTACTATTCGGCAATCATGAACAGATCGATGCGCAAGAGTGACATTAAATGGCTGCCTACTGCAAAATCGATATCAAAATGCTTGTAAAATATGAATTTATATGTTTATTTTAAAAGTAATACCCTTAAAACCTAGCTTAAAATCCAAACGCGTATGGTTACCTTAATAAAAACCCCTTAAAATGTAGCTAAAGGTTGCAGCTTTATCAAATTAAATCAATAATTCCATTACTATTCGGCAATCATGAACAGATCGATGCGCAAGAGTGACATTAAATGGCTGCCTACTGCAAAATCGATATCAAAATGCTTGTAAAATATGAATTTATATGTTTATTTTAAAAGTAATACCCTTAAAACCTAGCTTAAAATCCAAACGCGTATGGTTACCTTAATAAAAACCCCTTAAAATGTAGCTAAAGGTTGCAGCTTTATCAAATTAAATCAATAATTCCATTACTATTCGGCAATCATGAACAGATCGATGCGCAAGAGTGACATTAAATGGCTGCCTACTGCAAAATCGATATCAAAATGCTTGTAAAATATGAATTTATATGTTTATTTTAAAAGTAATACCCTTAAAACCTAGCTTAAAATCCAAACGCGTATGGTTACCTTAATAAAAACCCCTTAAAATGTAGCTAAAGGTTGCAGCTTTATCAAATTAAATCAATAATTCCATTACTATTCGGCAATCATGAACAGATCGATGCGCAAGAGTGACATTAAATGGCTGCCTACTGCAAAATCGATATCAAAATGCTTGTAAAATATGAATTTATATGTTTATTTTAAAAGTAATACCCTTAAAACCTAGCTTAAAATCCAAACGCGTATGGTTACCTTAATAAAAACCCCTTAAAATGTAGCTAAAGGTTGCAGCTTTATCAAATTAAATCAATAATTCCATTACTATTCGGCAATCATGAACAGATCGATGCGCAAGAGTGACATTAAATGGCTGCCTACTGCAAAATCGATATCAAAATGCTTGTAAAATATGAATTTATATGTTTATTTTAAAAGTAATACCCTTAAAACCTAGCTTAAAATCCAAACGCGTATGGTTACCTTAATAAAAACCCCTTAAAATGTAGCTAAAGGTTGCAGCTTTATCAAATTAAATCAATAATTCCATTACTATTCGGCAATCATGAACAGATCGATGCGCAAGAGTGACATTAAATGGCTGCCTACTGCAAAATCGATATCAAAATGCTTGTAAAATATGAATTTATATGTTTATTTTAAAAGTAATACCCTTAAAACCTAGCTTAAAATCCAAACGCGTATGGTTACCTTAATAAAAACCCCTTAAAATGTAGCTAAAGGTTGCAGCTTTATCAAATTAAATCAATAATTCCATTACTATTCGGCAATCATGAACAGATCGATGCGCAAGAGTGACATTAAATGGCTGCCTACTGCAAAATCGATATCAAAATGCTTGTAAAATATGAATTTATATGTTTATTTTAAAAGTAATACCCTTAAAACCTAGCTTAAAATCCAAACGCGTATGGTTACCTTAATAAAAACCCCTTAAAATGTAGCTAAAGGTTGCAGCTTTATCAAATTAAATCAATAATTCCATTACTATTCGGCAATCATGAACAGATCGATGCGCAAGAGTGACATTAAATGGCTGCCTACTGCAAAATCGATATCAAAATGCTTGTAAAATATGAATTTATATGTTTATTTTAAAAGTAATACCCTTAAAACCTAGCTTAAAATCCAAACGCGTATGGTTACCTTAATAAAAACCCCTTAAAATGTAGCTAAAGGTTGCAGCTTTATCAAATTAAATCAATAATTCCATTACTATTCGGCAATCATGAACAGATCGATGCGCAAGAGTGACATTAAATGGCTGCCTACTGCAAAATCGATATCAAAATGCTTGTAAAATATGAATTTATATGTTTATTTTAAAAGTAATACCCTTAAAACCTAGCTTAAAATCCAAACGCGTATGGTTACCTTAATAAAAACCCCTTAAAATGTAGCTAAAGGTTGCAGCTTTATCAAATTAAATCAATAATTCCATTACTATTCGGCAATCATGAACAGATCGATGCGCAAGAGTGACATTAAATGGCTGCCTACTGCAAAATCGATATCAAAATGCTTGTAAAATATGAATTTATATGTTTATTTTAAAAGTAATACCCTTAAAACCTAGCTTAAAATCCAAACGCGTATGGTTACCTTAATAAAAACCCCTTAAAATGTAGCTAAAGGTTGCAGCTTTATCAAATTAAATCAATAATTCCATTACTATTCGGCAATCATGAACAGATCGATGCGCAAGAGTGACATTAAATGGCTGCCTACTGCAAAATCGATATCAAAATGCTTGTAAAATATGAATTTATATGTTTATTTTAAAAGTAATACCCTTAAAACCTAGCTTAAAATCCAAACGCGTATGGTTACCTTAATAAAAACCCCTTAAAATGTAGCTAAAGGTTGCAGCTTTATCAAATTAAATCAATAATTCCATTACTATTCGGCAATCATGAACAGATCGATGCGCAAGAGTGACATTAAATGGCTGCCTACTGCAAAATCGATATCAAAATGCTTGTAAAATATGAATTTATATGTTTATTTTAAAAGTAATACCCTTAAAACCTAGCTTAAAATCCAAACGCGTATGGTTACCTTAATAAAAACCCCTTAAAATGTAGCTAAAGGTTGCAGCTTTATCAAATTAAATCAATAATTCCATTACTATTCGGCAATCATGAACAGATCGATGCGCAAGAGTGACATTAAATGGCTGCCTACTGCAAAATCGATATCAAAATGCTTGTAAAATATGAATTTATATGTTTATTTTAAAAGTAATACCCTTAAAACCTAGCTTAAAATCCAAACGCGTATGGTTACCTTAATAAAAACCCCTTAAAATGTAGCTAAAGGTTGCAGCTTTATCAAATTAAATCAATAATTCCATTACTATTCGGCAATCATGAACAGATCGATGCGCAAGAGTGACATTAAATGGCTGCCTACTGCAAAATCGATATCAAAATGCTTGTAAAATATGAATTTATATGTTTATTTTAAAAGTAATACCCTTAAAACCTAGCTTAAAATCCAAACGCGTATGGTTACCTTAATAAAAACCCCTTAAAATGTAGCTAAAGGTTGCAGCTTTATCAAATTAAATCAATAATTCCATTACTATTCGGCAATCATGAACAGATCGATGCGCAAGAGTGACATTAAATGGCTGCCTACTGCAAAATCGATATCAAAATGCTTGTAAAATATGAATTTATATGTTTATTTTAAAAGTAATACCCTTAAAACCTAGCTTAAAATCCAAACGCGTATGGTTACCTTAATAAAAACCCCTTAAAATGTAGCTAAAGGTTGCAGCTTTATCAAATTAAATCAATAATTCCATTACTATTCGGCAATCATGAACAGATCGATGCGCAAGAGTGACATTAAATGGCTGCCTACTGCAAAATCGATATCAAAATGCTTGTAAAATATGAATTTATATGTTTATTTTAAAAGTAATACCCTTAAAACCTAGCTTAAAATCCAAACGCGTATGGTTACCTTAATAAAAACCCCTTAAAATGTAGCTAAAGGTTGCAGCTTTATCAAATTAAATCAATAATTCCATTACTATTCGGCAATCATGAACAGATCGATGCGCAAGAGTGACATTAAATGGCTGCCTACTGCAAAATCGATATCAAAATGCTTGTAAAATATGAATTTATATGTTTATTTTAAAAGTAATACCCTTAAAACCTAGCTTAAAATCCAAACGCGTATGGTTACCTTAATAAAAACCCCTTAAAATGTAGCTAAAGGTTGCAGCTTTATCAAATTAAATCAATAATTCCATTACTATTCGGCAATCATGAACAGATCGATGCGCAAGAGTGACATTAAATGGCTGCCTACTGCAAAATCGATATCAAAATGCTTGTAAAATATGAATTTATATGTTTATTTTAAAAGTAATACCCTTAAAACCTAGCTTAAAATCCAAACGCGTATGGTTACCTTAATAAAAACCCCTTAAAATGTAGCTAAAGGTTGCAGCTTTATCAAATTAAATCAATAATTCCATTACTATTCGGCAATCATGAACAGATCGATGCGCAAGAGTGACATTAAATGGCTGCCTACTGCAAAATCGATATCAAAATGCTTGTAAAATATGAATTTATATGTTTATTTTAAAAGTAATACCCTTAAAACCTAGCTTAAAATCCAAACGCGTATGGTTACCTTAATAAAAACCCCTTAAAATGTAGCTAAAGGTTGCAGCTTTATCAAATTAAATCAATAATTCCATTACTATTCGGCAATCATGAACAGATCGATGCGCAAGAGTGACATTAAATGGCTGCCTACTGCAAAATCGATATCAAAATGCTTGTAAAATATGAATTTATATGTTTATTTTAAAAGTAATACCCTTAAAACCTAGCTTAAAATCCAAACGCGTATGGTTACCTTAATAAAAACCCCTTAAAATGTAGCTAAAGGTTGCAGCTTTATCAAATTAAATCAATAATTCCATTACTATTCGGCAATCATGAACAGATCGATGCGCAAGAGTGACATTAAATGGCTGCCTACTGCAAAATCGATATCAAAATGCTTGTAAAATATGAATTTATATGTTTATTTTAAAAGTAATACCCTTAAAACCTAGCTTAAAATCCAAACGCGTATGGTTACCTTAATAAAAACCCCTTAAAATGTAGCTAAAGGTTGCAGCTTTATCAAATTAAATCAATAATTCCATTACTATTCGGCAATCATGAACAGATCGATGCGCAAGAGTGACATTAAATGGCTGCCTACTGCAAAATCGATATCAAAATGCTTGTAAAATATGAATTTATATGTTTATTTTAAAAGTAATACCCTTAAAACCTAGCTTAAAATCCAAACGCGTATGGTTACCTTAATAAAAACCCCTTAAAATGTAGCTAAAGGTTGCAGCTTTATCAAATTAAATCAATAATTCCATTACTATTCGGCAATCATGAACAGATCGATGCGCAAGAGTGACATTAAATGGCTGCCTACTGCAAAATCGATATCAAAATGCTTGTAAAATATGAATTTATATGTTTATTTTAAAAGTAATACCCTTAAAACCTAGCTTAAAATCCAAACGCGTATGGTTACCTTAATAAAAACCCCTTAAAATGTAGCTAAAGGTTGCAGCTTTATCAAATTAAATCAATAATTCCATTACTATTCGGCAATCATGAACAGATCGATGCGCAAGAGTGACATTAAATGGCTGCCTACTGCAAAATCGATATCAAAATGCTTGTAAAATATGAATTTATATGTTTATTTTAAAAGTAATACCCTTAAAACCTAGCTTAAAATCCAAACGCGTATGGTTACCTTAATAAAAACCCCTTAAAATGTAGCTAAAGGTTGCAGCTTTATCAAATTAAATCAATAATTCCATTACTATTCGGCAATCATGAACAGATCGATGCGCAAGAGTGACATTAAATGGCTGCCTACTGCAAAATCGATATCAAAATGCTTGTAAAATATGAATTTATATGTTTATTTTAAAAGTAATACCCTTAAAACCTAGCTTAAAATCCAAACGCGTATGGTTACCTTAATAAAAACCCCTTAAAATGTAGCTAAAGGTTGCAGCTTTATCAAATTAAATCAATAATTCCATTACTATTCGGCAATCATGAACAGATCGATGCGCAAGAGTGACATTAAATGGCTGCCTACTGCAAAATCGATATCAAAATGCTTGTAAAATATGAATTTATATGTTTATTTTAAAAGTAATACCCTTAAAACCTAGCTTAAAATCCAAACGCGTATGGTTACCTTAATAAAAACCCCTTAAAATGTAGCTAAAGGTTGCAGCTTTATCAAATTAAATCAATAATTCCATTACTATTCGGCAATCATGAACAGATCGATGCGCAAGAGTGACATTAAATGGCTGCCTACTGCAAAATCGATATCAAAATGCTTGTAAAATATGAATTTATATGTTTATTTTAAAAGTAATACCCTTAAAACCTAGCTTAAAATCCAAACGCGTATGGTTACCTTAATAAAAACCCCTTAAAATGTAGCTAAAGGTTGCAGCTTTATCAAATTAAATCAATAATTCCATTACTATTCGGCAATCATGAACAGATCGATGCGCAAGAGTGACATTAAATGGCTGCCTACTGCAAAATCGATATCAAAATGCTTGTAAAATATGAATTTATATGTTTATTTTAAAAGTAATACCCTTAAAACCTAGCTTAAAATCCAAACGCGTATGGTTACCTTAATAAAAACCCCTTAAAATGTAGCTAAAGGTTGCAGCTTTATCAAATTAAATCAATAATTCCATTACTATTCGGCAATCATGAACAGATCGATGCGCAAGAGTGACATTAAATGGCTGCCTACTGCAAAATCGATATCAAAATGCTTGTAAAATATGAATTTATATGTTTATTTTAAAAGTAATACCCTTAAAACCTAGCTTAAAATCCAAACGCGTATGGTTACCTTAATAAAAACCCCTTAAAATGTAGCTAAAGGTTGCAGCTTTATCAAATTAAATCAATAATTCCATTACTATTCGGCAATCATGAACAGATCGATGCGCAAGAGTGACATTAAATGGCTGCCTACTGCAAAATCGATATCAAAATGCTTGTAAAATATGAATTTATATGTTTATTTTAAAAGTAATACCCTTAAAACCTAGCTTAAAATCCAAACGCGTATGGTTACCTTAATAAAAACCCCTTAAAATGTAGCTAAAGGTTGCAGCTTTATCAAATTAAATCAATAATTCCATTACTATTCGGCAATCATGAACAGATCGATGCGCAAGAGTGTCATTAAATGGCTGCCTACTGCAAAATCGATATCAAAATGCTTGTAAAATATGAATTTATATGTTTATTTTAAAAGTAATACCCTTAAAACCTAGCTTAAAATCCAAACGCGTATGGTTACCTTAATAAAAACCCCTTAAAATGTAGCTAAAGGTTGCAGCTTTATCAAATTAAATCAATAATTCCATTACTATTCGGCAATCATGAACAGATCGATGCGCAAGAGTGACATTAAATGGCTGCCTACTGCAAAATCGATATCAAAATGCTTGTAAAATATGAATTTATATGTTTATTTTAAAAGTAATACCCTTAAAACCTAGCTTAAAATCCAAACGCGTATGGTTACCTTAATAAAAACCCCTTAAAATGTAGCTAAAGGTTGCAGCTTTATCAAATTAAATCAATAATTCCATTACTATTCGGCAATCATGAACAGATCGATGCGCAAGAGTGACATTAAATGGCTGCCTACTGCAAAATCGATATCAAAATGCTTGTAAAATATGAATTTATATGTTTATTTTAAAAGTAATACCCTTAAAACCTAGCTTAAAATCCAAACGCGTATGGTTACCTTAATAAAAACCCCTTAAAATGTAGCTAAAGGTTGCAGCTTTATCAAATTAAATCAATAATTCCATTACTATTCGGCAATCATGAACAGATCGATGCGCAAGAGTGACATTAAATGGCTGCCTACTGCAAAATCGATATCAAAATGCTTGTAAAATATGAATTTATATGTTTATTTTAAAAGTAATACCCTTAAAACCTAGCTTAAAATCCAAACGGGTATGGTTACCTTAATAAAAACCCCTTAAAATGTAGCTAAAGGTTGCAGCTTTATCAAATTAAATCAATAATTCCATTACTATTCGGCAATCATGAACAGATCGATGCGCAAGAGTGACATTAAATGGCTGCCTACTGCAAAATCGATATCAAAATGCTTGTAAAATATGAATTTATATGTTTATTTTAAAAGTAATACCCTTAAAACCTAGCTTAAAATCCAAACGCGTATGGTTACCTTAATAAAAACCCCTTAAAATGTAGCTAAAGGTTGCAGCTTTATCAAATTAAATCAATAATTCCATTACTATTCGGCAATCATGAACAGATCGATGCGCAAGAGTGACATTAAATGGCTGCCTACTGCAAAATCGATATCAAAATGCTTGTAAAATATGAATTTATATGTTTATTTTAAAAGTAATACCCTTAAAACCTAGCTTAAAATCCAAACGCGTATGGTTACCTTAATAAAAACCCCTTAAAATGTAGCTAAAGGTTGCAGCTTTATCAAATTAAATCAATAATTCCATTACTATTCGGCAATCATGAACAGATCGATGCGCAAGAGTGACATTAAATGGCTGCCTACTGCAAAATCGATATCAAAATGCTTGTAAAATATGAATTTATATGTTTATTTTAAAAGTAATACCCTTAAAACCTAGCTTAAAATCCAAACGCGTATGGTTACCTTAATAAAAACCCCTTAAAATGTAGCTAAAGGTTGCAGCTTTATCTTTATATGTTTATTTTAAAAGTAATACCCTTAAAACCTAGCTTAAAATCCAAACGCGTATGGTTACCTTAATAAAAACCCCTTAAAATGTAGCTAAAGGTTGCAGCTTTATCAAATTAAATCAATAATTCCATTACTATTCGGCAATCATGAACAGATCGATGCGCAAGAGTGACATTAAATGGCTGCCTACTGCAAAATCGATATCAAAATGCTTGTAAAATATGAATTTATATGTTTATTTTAAAAGTAATACCCTTAAAACCTAGCTTAAAATCCAAACGCGTATGGTTACCTTAATAAAAACCCCTTAAAATGTAGCTAAAGGTTGCAGCTTTATCAAATTAAATCAATAATTCCATTACTATTCGGCAATCATGAACAGATCGATGCGCAAGAGTGACATTAAATGGCTGCCTACTGCAAAATCGATATCAAAATGCTTGTAAAATATGAATTTAACGTGTGGGGAATGAAATACGAACAAATTTTAAATGTCAGTAATAAACTGTTACATACAAGTTATTTGATTTGGTTACAGTTTATTAAATAGCTTTGACACTTCAGTTAATTTACAAAAAAAATTTACTCCATTGCGGCTCGCTTTCCGTATATTCTGAGGAACTTTCTTCATTGACCTCTGAATTCCATTTGTATTAATGTTCTTTAGCACTTTACGGATTTTATAAATCAAGCAATCCACATTTTTGGCGCGATATCTGTTGGCATATACCTTTCTTTTCAAGTTTGCCTAAAAAAGTTTCGATTGGTCTTAATTGTGAAACATTTGGGGGTTAAACTCCTTCGGTACAAATTCAATTTTGCGCTTATTAAAATTGTTTAATGTTACTTTAGCGTAATGTGACGACGCTAAATCGGGCCAAAATATAATTTGTTCACGTCGATGATGTTTTTTGATGAATTTTTGGAGTGCTGGCAAATATTTGTCCATGTAAGTTTGCGCACTTACAGCCAAACCTCTTTTAAAAAATATTGGCTCACTGATACCGCGCTCGCTGATAGCCAGCCATAATAGAACCTTCCCTGGAAGCTATGTTTTTGCAATATGCTTTTCTTTTTCAGGCGCTTTGTGGTCAGAAGACTCAAAATAATATTTTGGTACCCATTGATTCCCCTCAATCGTAAAATATGACTCATCATCCATCACACAGATGTGTGGCGAACCGCACGAAAAAATTTTTTTTAAAAATCGGCGTTGCTGGGTTTTGATAACTGCTGCTTGCTTGTTGGTAACAGCTGGAACTTTTTTTTTTTCAATTTGCGCTTTATGTCTATTTTCGGCGTATTTCCTGATAGTATTTTGTCAACATCGTACTTCCTTGCCAATTGTCCGTAGGATTAAGCACTTCGCCCAACGATATCAATTCTCAAATAGGAACGCACTTCAATGTCCTGTAAAGAGTCCTTTTTTCACCGATCCTTTTTTCTTTCAATGCTTATTTTATTCTCGAGCAACTAAATCGTCTTATAGATGAAGGTTTTTTTGAATCCTATCTTTTTAAAGTGGTGAAAAGCTTCATTCTTTTTCGTAGTGAGATTTTCTTCACAAAATTTCCAAATCAGTTGTCGACGTTGTAGTTCTGTAAGCATCATTTTACCAAGATAAATGCCCAAAAAATTGATTTGTGGTACTTATTGGTTAAAGATAATTATTGTTTAAATTTTTGCACATATATTTTTTTTGAGAGTTGTATACCTTGTTTTCTATGCTAACTTTTTTATTTGTTCGTATTTCATTCCCCACACGTTATATGTTTATTTTAAAAGTAATACCCTTAAAACCTAGCTTAAAATCCAAACGGGTATGGTTACCTTAATAAAAACCCCTTAAAATGTAGCTAAAGGTTGCAGCTTTATCAAATTAAATCAATAATTCCATTACTATTCGGCAATCATGAACAGATCGATGCGCAAGAGTGACATTAAATGGCTGCCTACTGCAAAATCGATATCAAAATGCTTGTAAAATATGAATTTATATGTTTATTTTAAAAGTAATACCCTTAAAACCTAGCTTAAAATCCAAACGCGTATGGTTACCTTAATAAAAACCCCTTAAAATGTAGCTAAAGGTTGCAGCTTTATCAAATTAAATCAATAATTCCATTACTATTCGGCAATCATGAACAGATCGATGCGCAAGAGTGACATTAAATGGCTGCCTACTGCAAAATCGATATCAAAATGCTTGTAAAATATGAATTTATATGTTTATTTTAAAAGTAATACCCTTAAAACCTAGCTTAAAATCCAAACGCGTATGGTTACCTTAATAAAAACCCCTTAAAATGTAGCTAAAGGTTGCAGCTTTATCAAATTAAATCAATAATTCCATTACTATTCGGCAATCATGAACAGATCGATGCGCAAGAGTGACATTAAATGGCTGCCTACTGCAAAATCGATATCAAAATGCTTGTAAAATATGAATTTATATGTTTATTTTAAAAGTAATACCCTTAAAACCTAGCTTAAAATCCAAACGCGTATGGTTACCTTAATAAAAACCCCTTAAAATGTAGCTAAAGGTTGCAGCTTTATCAAATTAAATCAATAATTCCATTACTATTCGGCAATCATGAACAGATCGATGCGCAAGAGTGACATTAAATGGCTGCCTACTGCAAAATCGATATCAAAATGCTTGTAAAATATGAATTTATATGTTTATTTTAAAAGTAATACCCTTAAAACCTAGCTTAAAATCCAAACGCGTATGGTTACCTTAATAAAAACCCCTTAAAATGTAGCTAAAGGTTGCAGCTTTATCAAATTAAATCAATAATTCCATTACTATTCGGCAATCATGAACAGATCGATGCGCAAGAGTGACATTAAATGGCTGCCTACTGCAAAATCGATATCAAAATGCTTGTAAAATATGAATTTATATGTTTATTTTAAAAGTAATACCCTTAAAACCTAGCTTAAAATCCAAACGCGTATGGTTACCTTAATAAAAACCCCTTAAAATGTAGCTAAAGGTTGCAGCTTTATCAAATTAAATCAATAATTCCATTACTATTCGGCAATCATGAACAGATCGATGCGCAAGAGTGACATTAAATGGCTGCCTACTGCAAAATCGATATCAAAATGCTTGTAAAATATGAATTTATATGTTTATTTTAAAAGTAATACCCTTAAAACCTAGCTTAAAATCCAAACGCGTATGGTTACCTTAATAAAAACCCCTTAAAATGTAGCTAAAGGTTGCAGCTTTATCAAATTAAATCAATAATTCCATTACTATTCGGCAATCATGAACAGATCGATGCGCAAGAGTGACATTAAATGGCTGCCTACTGCAAAATCGATATCAAAATGCTTGTAAAATATGAATTTATATGTTTATTTTAAAAGTAATACCCTTAAAACCTAGCTTAAAATCCAAACGCGTATGGTTACCTTAATAAAAACCCCTTAAAATGTAGCTAAAGGTTGCAGCTTTATCAAATTAAATCAATAATTCCATTACTATTCGGCAATCATGAACAGATCGATGCGCAAGAGTGACATTAAATGGCTGCCTACTGCAAAATCGATATCAAAATGCTTGTAAAATATGAATTTATATGTTTATTTTAAAAGTAATACCCTTAAAACCTAGCTTAAAATCCAAACGCGTACGGTTACCTTAATAAAAACCCCTTAAAATGTAGCTAAAGGTTGCAGCTTTATCAAATTAAATCAATAATTCCATTACTATTCGGCAATCATGAACAGATCGATGCGCAAGAGTGACATTAAATGGCTGCCTACTGCAAAATCGATATCAAAATGCTTGTAAAATATGAATTTATATGTTTATTTTAAAAGTAATACCCTTAAAACCTAGCTTAAAATCCAAACGCGTATGGTTACCTTAATAAAAACCCCTTAAAATGTAGCTAAAGGTTGCAGCTTTATCAAATTAAATCAATAATTCCATTACTATTCGGCAATCATGAACAGATCGATGCGCAAGAGTGACATTAAATGGCTGCCTACTGCAAAATCGATATCAAAATGCTTGTAAAATATGAATTTATATGTTTATTTTAAAAGTAATACCCTTAAAACCTAGCTTAAAATCCAAACGCGTATGGTTACCTTAATAAAAACCCCTTAAAATGTAGCTAAAGGTTGCAGCTTTATCAAATTAAATCAATAATTCCATTACTATTCGGCAATCATGAACAGATCGATGCGCAAGAGTGACATTAAATGGCTGCCTACTGCAAAATCGATATCAAAATGCTTGTAAAATATGAATTTATATGTTTATTTTAAAAGTAATACCCTTAAAACCTAGCTTAAAATCCAAACGCGTATGGTTACCTTAATAAAAACCCCTTAAAATGTAGCTAAAGGTTGCAGCTTTATCAAATTAAATCAATAATTCCATTACTATTCGGCAATCATGAACAGATCGATGCGCAAGAGTGACATTAAATGGCTGCCTACTGCAAAATCGATATCAAAATGCTTGTAAAATATGAATTTATATGTTTATTTTAAAAGTAATACCCTTAAAACCTAGCTTAAAATCCAAACGCGTATGGTTACCTTAATAAAAACCCCTTAAAATGTAACTAAAGGTTGCAGCTTTATCAAATTAAATCAATAATCCCATTACTATTCGGCAATCATGAACAGATCGATGCGCAAGAGTGACATTAAATGGCTGCCTACTGCAAAATCGATATCAAAATGCTTGTAAAATATGAATTTATATGTTTATTTTAAAAGTAATACCCTTAAAACCTAGCTTAAAATCCAAACGCGTATGGTTACCTTAATAAAAACCCCTTAAAATGTAGCTAAAGGTTGCAGCTTTATCAAATTAAATCAATAATTCCATTACTATTCGGCAATCATGAACAGATCGATGCGCAAGAGTGACATTAAATGGCTGCCTACTGCAAAATCGATATCAAAATGCTTGTAAAATATGAATTTATATGTTTATTTTAAAAGTAATACCCTTAAAACCTAGCTTAAAATCCAAACGCGTATGGTTACCTTAATAAAAACCCCTTAAAATGTAGCTAAAGGTTGCAGCTTTATCAAATTAAATCAATAATTCCATTACTATTCGGCAATCATGAACAGATCGATGCGCAAGAGTGACATTAAATGGCTGCCTACTGCAAAATCGATATCAAAATGCTTGTAAAATATGAATTTATATGTTTATTTTAAAAGTAATACCCTTAAAACCTAGCTTAAACTCCAAACGCGTATGGTTACCTTAATAAAAACCCCTTAAAATGTAGCTAAAGGTTGCAGCTTTATCAAATTAAATCAATAATTCCATTACTATTCGGCAATCATGAACAGATCGATGCGCAAGAGTGACATTAAATGGCTGCCTACTGCAAAATCGATATCAAAATGCTTGTAAAATATGAATTTATATGTTTATTTTAAAAGTAATACCCTTAAAACCTAGCTTAAAATCCAAACGCGTATGGTTACCTTAATAAAAACCCCTTAAAATGTAGCTAAAGGTTGCAGCTTTATCAAATTAAATCAATAATTCCATTACTATTCGGCAATCATGAACAGATCGATGCGCAAGAGTGACATTAAATGGCTGCCTACTGCAAAATCGATATCAAAATGCTTGTAAAATATGAATTTATATGTTTATTTTAAAAGTAATACCCTTAAAACCTAGCTTAAAATCCAAACGCGTATGGTTACCTTAATAAAAACCCCTTAAAATGTAGCTAAAGGTTGCAGCTTTATCAAATTAAATCAATAATTCCATTACTATTCGGCAATCATGAACAGATCGATGCGCAAGAGTGACATTAAATGGCTGCCTACTGCAAAATCGATATCAAAATGCTTGTAAAATATGAATTTATATGTTTATTTTAAAAGTAATACCCTTAAAACCTAGCTTAAAATCCAAACGCGTATGGTTACCTTAATAAAAACCCCTTAAAATGTAGCTAAAGGTTGCAGCTTTATCAAATTAAATCAATAATTCCATTACTATTCGGCAATCATGAACAGATCGATGCGCAAGAGTGACATTAAATGGCTGCCTACTGCAAAATCGATATCAAAATGCTTGTAAAATATGAATTTATATGTTTATTTTAAAAGTAATACCCTTAAAACCTAGCTTAAAATCCAAACGCGTATGGTTACCTTAATAAAAACCCCTTAAAATGTAGCTAAAGGTTGCAGCTTTATCAAATTAAATCAATAATTCCATTACTATTCGGCAATCATGAACAGATCGATGCGCAAGAGTGACATTAAATGGCTGCCTACTGCAAAATCGATATCAAAATGCTTGTAAAATATGAATTTATATGTTTATTTTAAAAGTAATACCCTTAAAACCTAGCTTAAAATCCAAACGCGTATGGTTACCTTAATAAAAACCCCTTAAAATGTAGCTAAAGGTTGCAGCTTTATCAAATTAAATCAATAATTCCATTACTATTCGGCAATCATGAACAGATCGATGCGCAAGAGTGACATTAAATGGCTGCCTACTGCAAAATCGATATCAAAATGCTTGTAAAATATGAATTTATATGTTTATTTTAAAAGTAATACCCTTAAAACCTAGCTTAAAATCCAAACGCGTATGGTTACCTTAATAAAAACCCCTTAAAATGTAGCTAAAGGTTGCAGCTTTATCAAATTAAATCAATAATTCCATTACTATTCGGCAATCATGAACAGATCGATGCGCAAGAGTGACATTAAATGGCTGCCTACTGCAAAATCGATATCAAAATGCTTGTAAAATATGAATTTATATGTTTATTTTAAAAGTAATACCCTTAAAACCTAGCTTAAAATCCAAACGCGTATGGTTACCTTAATAAAAACCCCTTAAAATGTAGCTAAAGGTTGCAGCTTTATCAAATTAAATCAATAATTCCATTACTATTCGGCAATCATGAACAGATCGATGCGCAAGAGTGACATTAAATGGCTGCCTACTGCAAAATCGATATCAAAATGCTTGTAAAATATGAATTTATATGTTTATTTTAAAAGTAATACCCTTAAAACCTAGCTTAAAATCCAAACGCGTATGGTTACCTTAATAAAAACCCCTTAAAATGTAGCTAAAGGTTGCAGCTTTATCAAATTAAATCAATAATTCCATTACTATTCGGCAATCATGAACAGATCGATGCGCAAGAGTGACATTAAATGGCTGCCTACTGCAAAATCGATATCAAAATGCTTGTAAAATATGAATTTATATGTTTATTTTAAAAGTAATACCCTTAAAACCTAGCTTAAAATCCAAACGCGTATGGTTACCTTAATAAAAACCCCTTAAAATGTAGCTAAAGGTTGCAGCTTTATCAAATTAAATCAATAATTCCATTACTATTCGGCAATCATGAACAGATCGATGCGCAAGAGTGACATTAAATGGCTGCCTACTGCAAAATCGATATCAAAATGCTTGTAAAATATGAATTTATATGTTTATTTTAAAAGTAATACCCTTAAAACCTAGCTTAAAATCCAAACGCGTATGGTTACCTTAATAAAAACCCCTTAAAATGTAGCTAAAGGTTGCAGCTTTATCAAATTAAATCAATAATTCCATTACTATTCGGCAATCATGAACAGATCGATGCGCAAGAGTGACATTAAATGGCTGCCTACTGCAAAATCGATATCAAAATGCTTGTAAAATATGAATTTATATGTTTATTTTAAAAGTAATACCCTTAAAACCTAGCTTAAAATCCAAACGCGTATGGTTACCTTAATAAAAACCCCTTAAAATGTAGCTAAAGGTTGCAGCTTTATCAAATTAAATCAATAATTCCATTACTATTCGGCAATCATGAACAGATCGATGCGCAAGAGTGACATTAAATGGCTGCCTACTGCAAAATCGATATCAAAATGCTTGTAAAATATGAATTTATATGTTTATTTTAAAAGTAATACCCTTAAAACCTAGCTTAAAATCCAAACGCGTATGGTTACCTTAATAAAAACCCCTTAAAATGTAGCTAAAGGTTGCAGCTTTATCAAATTAAATCAATAATTCCATTACTATTCGGCAATCATGAACAGATCGATGCGCAAGAGTGACATTAAATGGCTGCCTACTGCAAAATCGATATCAAAATGCTTGTAAAATATGAATTTATATGTTTATTTTAAAAGTAATACCCTTAAAACCTAGCTTAAAATCCAAACGCGTATGGTTACCTTAATAAAAACCCCTTAAAATGTAGCTAAAGGTTGCAGCTTTATCAAATTAAATCAATAATTCCATTACTATTCGGCAATCATGAACAGATCGATGCGCAAGAGTGACATTAAATGGCTGCCTACTGCAAAATCGATATCAAAATGCTTGTAAAATATGAATTTATATGTTTATTTTAAAAGTAATACCCTTAAAACCTAGCTTAAAATCCAAACGCGTATGGTTACCTTAATAAAAACCCCTTAAAATGTAGCTAAAGGTTGCAGCTTTATCAAATTAAATCAATAATTCCATTACTATTCGGCAATCATGAACAGATCGATGCGCAAGAGTGACATTAAATGGCTGCCTACTGCAAAATCGATATCAAAATGCTTGTAAAATATGAATTTATATGTTTATTTTAAAAGTAATACCCTTAAAACCTAGCTTAAAATCCAAACGCGTATGGTTACCTTAATAAAAACCCCTTAAAATGTAGCTAAAGGTTGCAGCTTTATCAAATTAAATCAATAATTCCATTACTATTCGGCAATCATGAACAGATCGATGCGCAAGAGTGACATTAAATGGCTGCCTACTGCAAAATCGATATCAAAATGCTTGTAAAATATGAATTTATATGTTTATTTTAAAAGTAATACCCTTAAAACCTAGCTTAAAATCCAAACGCGTATGGTTACCTTAATAAAAACCCCTTAAAATGTAGCTAAAGGTTGCAGCTTTATCAAATTAAATCAATAATTCCATTACTATTCGGCAATCATGAACAGATCGATGCGCAAGAGTGACATTAAATGGCTGCCTACTGCAAAATCGATATCAAAATGCTTGTAAAATATGAATTTATATGTTTATTTTAAAAGTAATACCCTTAAAACCTAGCTTAAAATCCAAACGCGTATGGTTACCTTAATAAAAACCCCTTAAAATGTAGCTAAAGGTTGCAGCTTTATCAAATTAAATCAATAATTCCATTACTATTCGGCAATCATGAACAGATCGATGCGCAAGAGTGACATTAAATGGCTGCCTACTGCAAAATCGATATCAAAATGCTTGTAAAATATGAATTTATATGTTTATTTTAAAAGTAATACCCTTAAAACCTAGCTTAAAATCCAAACGCGTATGGTTACCTTAATAAAAACCCCTTAAAATGTAGCTAAAGGTTGCAGCTTTATCAAATTAAATCAATAATTCCATTACTATTCGGCAATCATGAACAGATCGATGCGCAAGAGTGACATTAAATGGCTGCCTACTGCAAAATCGATATCAAAATGCTTGTAAAATATGAATTTATATGTTTATTTTAAAAGTAATACCCTTAAAACCTAGCTTAAAATCCAAACGCGTATGGTTACCTTAATAAAAACCCCTTAAAATGTAGCTAAAGGTTGCAGCTTTATCAAATTAAATCAATAATTCCATTACTATTCGGCAATCATGAACAGATCGATGCGCAAGAGTGACATTAAATGGCTGCCTACTGCAAAATCGATATCAAAATGCTTGTAAAATATGAATTTATATGTTTATTTTAAAAGTAATACCCTTAAAACCTAGCTTAAAATCCAAACGCGTATGGTTACCTTAATAAAAACCCCTTAAAATGTAGCTAAAGGTTGCAGCTTTATCAAATTAAATCAATAATTCCATTACTATTCGGCAATCATGAACAGATCGATGCGCAAGAGTGACATTAAATGGCTGCCTACTGCAAAATCGATATCAAAATGCTTGTAAAATATGAATTTATATGTTTATTTTAAAAGTAATACCCTTAAAACCTAGCTTAAAATCCAAACGCGTATGGTTACCTTAATAAAAACCCCTTAAAATGTAGCTAAAGGTTGCAGCTTTATCAAATTAAATCAATAATTCCATTACTATTCGGCAATCATGAACAGATCGATGCGCAAGAGTGACATTAAATGGCTGCCTACTGCAAAATCGATATCAAAATGCTTGTAAAATATGAATTTATATGTTTATTTTAAAAGTAATACCCTTAAAACCTAGCTTAAAATCCAAACGCGTATGGTTACCTTAATAAAAACCCCTTAAAATGTAGCTAAAGGTTGCAGCTTTATCAAATTAAATCAATAATTCCATTACTATTCGGCAATCATGAACAGATCGATGCGCAAGAGTGACATTAAATGGCTGCCTACTGCAAAATCGATATCAAAATGCTTGTAAAATATGAATTTATATGTTTATTTTAAAAGTAATACCCTTAAAACCTAGCTTAAAATCCAAACGCGTATGGTTACCTTAATAAAAACCCCTTAAAATGTAGCTAAAGGTTGCAGCTTTATCAAATTAAATCAATAATTCCATTACTATTCGGCAATCATGAACAGATCGATGCGCAAGAGTGACATTAAATGGCTGCCTACTGCAAAATCGATATCAAAATGCTTGTAAAATATGAATTTATATGTTTATTTTAAAAGTAATACCCTTAAAACCTAGCTTAAAATCCAAACGCGTATGGTTACCTTAATAAAAACCCCTTAAAATGTAGCTAAAGGTTGCAGCTTTATCAAATTAAATCAATAATTCCATTACTATTCGGCAATCATGAACAGATCGATGCGCAAGAGTGACATTAAATGGCTGCCTACTGCAAAATCGATATCAAAATGCTTGTAAAATATGAATTTATATGTTTATTTTAAAAGTAATACCCTTAAAACCTAGCTTAAAATCCAAACGCGTATGGTTACCTTAATAAAAACCCCTTAAAATGTAGCTAAAGGTTGCAGCTTTATCAAATTAAATCAATAATTCCATTACTATTCGGCAATCATGAACAGATCGATGCGCAAGAGTGACATTAAATGGCTGCCTACTGCAAAATCGATATCAAAATGCTTGTAAAATATGAATTTATATGTTTATTTTAAAAGTAATACCCTTAAAACCTAGCTTAAAATCCAAACGCGTATGGTTACCTTAATAAAAACCCCTTAAAATGTAGCTAAAGGTTGCAGCTTTATCAAATTAAATCAATAATTCCATTACTATTCGGCAATCATGAACAGATCGATGCGCAAGAGTGACATTAAATGGCTGCCTACTGCAAAATCGATATCAAAATGCTTGTAAAATATGAATTTATATGTTTATTTTAAAAGTAATACCCTTAAAACCTAGCTTAAAATCCAAACGCGTATGGTTACCTTAATAAAAACCCCTTAAAATGTAGCTAAAGGTTGCAGCTTTATCAAATTAAATCAATAATTCCATTACTATTCGGCAATCATGAACAGATCGATGCGCAAGAGTGACATTAAATGGCTGCCTACTGCAAAATCGATATCAAAATGCTTGTAAAATATGAATTTATATGTTTATTTTAAAAGTAATACCCTTAAAACCTAGCTTAAAATCCAAACGCGTATGGTTACCTTAATAAAAACCCCTTAAAATGTAGCTAAAGGTTGCAGCTTTATCAAATTAAATCAATAATTCCATTACTATTCGGCAATCATGAACAGATCGATGCGCAAGAGTGACATTAAATGGCTGCCTACTGCAAAATCGATATCAAAATGCTTGTAAAATATGAATTTATATGTTTATTTTAAAAGTAATACCCTTAAAACCTAGCTTAAAATCCAAACGCGTATGGTTACCTTAATAAAAACCCCTTAAAATGTAGCTAAAGGTTGCAGCTTTATCAAATTAAATCAATAATTCCATTACTATTCGGCAATCATGAACAGATCGATGCGCAAGAGTGACATTAAATGGCTGCCTACTGCAAAATCGATATCAAAATGCTTGTAAAATATGAATTTATATGTTTATTTTAAAAGTAATACCCTTAAAACCTAGCTTAAAATCCAAACGCGTATGGTTACCTTAATAAAAACCCCTTAAAATGTAGCTAAAGGTTGCAGCTTTATCAAATTAAATCAATAATTCCATTACTATTCGGCAATCATGAACAGATCGATGCGCAAGAGTGACATTAAATGGCTGCCTACTGCAAAATCGATATCAAAATGCTTGTAAAATATGAATTTATATGTTTATTTTAAAAGTAATACCCTTAAAACCTAGCTTAAAATCCAAACGCGTATGGTTACCTTAATAAAAACCCCTTAAAATGTAGCTAAAGGTTGCAGCTTTATCAAATTAAATCAATAATTCCATTACTATTCGGCAATCATGAACAGATCGATGCGCAAGAGTGACATTAAATGGCTGCCTACTGCAAAATCGATATCAAAATGCTTGTAAAATATGAATTTATATGTTTATTTTAAAAGTAATACCCTTAAAACCTAGCTTAAAATCCAAACGCGTATGGTTACCTTAATAAAAACCCCTTAAAATGTAGCTAAAGGTTGCAGCTTTATCAAATTAAATCAATAATTCCATTACTATTCGGCAATCATGAACAGATCGATGCGCAAGAGTGACATTAAATGGCTGCCTACTGCAAAATCGATATCAAAATGCTTGTAAAATATGAATTTATATGTTTATTTTAAAAGTAATACCCTTAAAACCTAGCTTAAAATCCAAACGCGTATGGTTACCTTAATAAAAACCCCTTAAAATGTAGCTAAAGGTTGCAGCTTTATCAAATTAAATCAATAATTCCATTACTATTCGGCAATCATGAACAGATCGATGCGCAAGAGTGACATTAAATGGCTGCCTACTGCAAAATCGATATCAAAATGCTTGTAAAATATGAATTTATATGTTTATTTTAAAAGTAATACCCTTAAAACCTAGCTTAAAATCCAAACGCGTATGGTTACCTTAATAAAAACCCCTTAAAATGTAGCTAAAGGTTGCAGCTTTATCAAATTAAATCAATAATTCCATTACTATTCGGCAATCATGAACAGATCGATGCGCAAGAGTGACATTAAATGGCTGCCTACTGCAAAATCGATATCAAAATGCTTGTAAAATATGAATTTATATGTTTATTTTAAAAGTAATACCCTTAAAACCTAGCTTAAAATCCAAACGCGTATGGTTACCTTAATAAAAACCCCTTAAAATGTAGCTAAAGGTTGCAGCTTTATCAAATTAAATCAATAATTCCATTACTATTCGGCAATCATGAACAGATCGATGCGCAAGAGTGACATTAAATGGCTGCCTACTGCAAAATCGATATCAAAATGCTTGTAAAATATGAATTTATATGTTTATTTTAAAAGTAATACCCTTAAAACCTAGCTTAAAATCCAAACGCGTATGGTTACCTTAATAAAAACCCCTTAAAATGTAGCTAAAGGTTGCAGCTTTATCAAATTAAATCAATAATTCCATTACTATTCGGCAATCATGAACAGATCGATGCGCAAGAGTGACATTAAATGGCTGCCTACTGCAAAATCGATATCAAAATGCTTGTAAAATATGAATTTATATGTTTATTTTAAAAGTAATACCCTTAAAACCTAGCTTAAAATCCAAACGCGTATGGTTACCTTAATAAAAACCCCTTAAAATGTAGCTAAAGGTTGCAGCTTTATCAAATTAAATCAATAATTCCATTACTATTCGGCAATCATGAACAGATCGATGCGCAAGAGTGACATTAAATGGCTGCCTACTGCAAAATCGATATCAAAATGCTTGTAAAATATGAATTTATATGTTTATTTTAAAAGTAATACCCTTAAAACCTAGCTTAAAATCCAAACGCGTATGGTTACCTTAATAAAAACCCCTTAAAATGTAGCTAAAGGTTGCAGCTTTATCAAATTAAATCAATAATTCCATTACTATTCGGCAATCATGAACAGATCGATGCGCAAGAGTGACATTAAATGGCTGCCTACTGCAAAATCGATATCAAAATGCTTGTAAAATATGAATTTATATGTTTATTTTAAAAGTAATACCCTTAAAACCTAGCTTAAAATCCAAACGCGTATGGTTACCTTAATAAAAACCCCTTAAAATGTAGCTAAAGGTTGCAGCTTTATCAAATTAAATCAATAATTCCATTACTATTCGGCAATCATGAACAGATCGATGCGCAAGAGTGACATTAAATGGCTGCCTACTGCAAAATCGATATCAAAATGCTTGTAAAATATGAATTTATATGTTTATTTTAAAAGTAATACCCTTAAAACCTAGCTTAAAATCCAAACGCGTATGGTTACCTTAATAAAAACCCCTTAAAATGTAGCTAAAGGTTGCAGCTTTATCAAATTAAATCAATAATTCCATTACTATTCGGCAATCATGAACAGATCGATGCGCAAGAGTGACATTAAATGGCTGCCTACTGCAAAATCGATATCAAAATGCTTGTAAAATATGAATTTATATGTTTATTTTAAAAGTAATACCCTTAAAACCTAGCTTAAAATCCAAACGCGTATGGTTACCTTAATAAAAACCCCTTAAAATGTAGCTAAAGGTTGCAGCTTTATCAAATTAAATCAATAATTCCATTACTATTCGGCAATCATGAACAGATCGATGCGCAAGAGTGACATTAAATGGCTGCCTACTGCAAAATCGATATCAAAATGCTTGTAAAATATGAATTTATATGTTTATTTTAAAAGTAATACCCTTAAAACCTAGCTTAAAATCCAAACGCGTATGGTTACCTTAATAAAAACCCCTTAAAATGTAGCTAAAGGTTGCAGCTTTATCAAATTAAATCAATAATTCCATTACTATTCGGCAATCATGAACAGATCGATGCGCAAGAGTGACATTAAATGGCTGCCTACTGCAAAATCGATATCAAAATGCTTGTAAAATATGAATTTATATGTTTATTTTAAAAGTAATACCCTTAAAACCTAGCTTAAAATCCAAACGCGTATGGTTACCTTAATAAAAACCCCTTAAAATGTAGCTAAAGGTTGCAGCTTTATCAAATTAAATCAATAATTCCATTACTATTCGGCAATCATGAACAGATCGATGCGCAAGAGTGACATTAAATGGCTGCCTACTGCAAAATCGATATCAAAATGCTTGTAAAATATGAATTTATATGTTTATTTTAAAAGTAATACCCTTAAAACCTAGCTTAAAATCCAAACGCGTATGGTTACCTTAATAAAAACCCCTTAAAATGTAGCTAAAGGTTGCAGCTTTATCAAATTAAATCAATAATTCCATTACTATTCGGCAATCATGAACAGATCGATGCGCAAGAGTGACATTAAATGGCTGCCTACTGCAAAATCGATATCAAAATGCTTGTAAAATATGAATTTATATGTTTATTTTAAAAGTAATACCCTTAAAACCTAGCTTAAAATCCAAACGCGTATGGTTACCTTAATAAAAACCCCTTAAAATGTAGCTAAAGGTTGCAGCTTTATCAAATTAAATCAATAATTCCATTACTATTCGGCAATCATGAACAGATCGATGCGCAAGAGTGACATTAAATGGCTGCCTACTGCAAAATCGATATCAAAATGCTTGTAAAATATGAATTTATATGTTTATTTTAAAAGTAATACCCTTAAAACCTAGCTTAAAATCCAAACGCGTATGGTTACCTTAATAAAAACCCCTTAAAATGTAGCTAAAGGTTGCAGCTTTATCAAATTAAATCAATAATTCCATTACTATTCGGCAATCATGAACAGATCGATGCGCAAGAGTGACATTAAATGGCTGCCTACTGCAAAATCGATATCAAAATGCTTGTAAAATATGAATTTATATGTTTATTTTAAAAGTAATACCCTTAAAACCTAGCTTAAAATCCAAACGCGTATGGTTACCTTAATAAAAACCCCTTAAAATGTAGCTAAAGGTTGCAGCTTTATCAAATTAAATCAATAATTCCATTACTATTCGGCAATCATGAACAGATCGATGCGCAAGAGTGACATTAAATGGCTGCCTACTGCAAAATCGATATCAAAATGCTTGTAAAATATGAATTTATATGTTTATTTTAAAAGTAATACCCTTAAAACCTAGCTTAAAATCCAAACGCGTATGGTTACCTTAATAAAAACCCCTTAAAATGTAGCTAAAGGTTGCAGCTTTATCAAATTAAATCAATAATTCCATTACTATTCGGCAATCATGAACAGATCGATGCGCAAGAGTGACATTAAATGGCTGCCTACTGCAAAATCGATATCAAAATGCTTGTAAAATATGAATTTATATGTTTATTTTAAAAGTAATACCCTTAAAACCTAGCTTAAAATCCAAACGCGTATGGTTACCTTAATAAAAACCCCTTAAAATGTAGCTAAAGGTTGCAGCTTTATCAAATTAAATCAATAATTCCATTACTATTCGGCAATCATGAACAGATCGATGCGCAAGAGTGACATTAAATGGCTGCCTACTGCAAAATCGATATCAAAATGCTTGTAAAATATGAATTTATATGTTTATTTTAAAAGTAATACCCTTAAAACCTAGCTTAAAATCCAAACGCGTATGGTTACCTTAATAAAAACCCCTTAAAATGTAGCTAAAGGTTGCAGCTTTATCAAATTAAATCAATAATTCCATTACTATTCGGCAATCATGAACAGATCGATGCGCAAGAGTGACATTAAATGGCTGCCTACTGCAAAATCGATATCAAAATGCTTGTAAAATATGAATTTATATGTTTATTTTAAAAGTAATACCCTTAAAACCTAGCTTAAAATCCAAACGCGTATGGTTACCTTAATAAAAACCCCTTAAAATGTAGCTAAAGGTTGCAGCTTTATCAAATTAAATCAATAATTCCATTACTATTCGGCAAATCATGAACAGATCGATGCGCAAGAGTGACATTAAATGGCTGCCTACTGCAAAATCGATATCAAAATGCTTGTAAAATATGAATTTATATGTTTATTTTAAAAGTAATACCCTTAAAACCTAGCTTAAAATCCAAACGCGTATGGTTACCTTAATAAAAACCCCTTAAAATGTAGCTAAAGGTTGCAGCTTTATCAAATTAAATCAATAATTCCATTACTATTCGGCAATCATGAACAGATCGATGCGCAAGAGTGACATTAAATGGCTGCCTACTGCAAAATCGATATCAAAATGCTTGTAAAATATGAATTTATATGTTTATTTTAAAAGTAATACCCTTAAAACCTAGCTTAAAATCCAAACGCGTATGGTTACCTTAATAAAAACCCCTTAAAATGTAGCTAAAGGTTGCAGCTTTATCAAATTAAATCAATAATTCCATTACTATTCGGCAATCATGAACAGATCGATGCGCAAGAGTGACATTAAATGGCTGCCTACTGCAAAATCGATATCAAAATGCTTGTAAAATATGAATTTATATGTTTATTTTAAAAGTAATACCCTTAAAACCTAGCTTAAAATCCAAACGCGTATGGTTACCTTAATAAAAACCCCTTAAAATGTAGCTAAAGGTTGCAGCTTTATCAAATTAAATCAATAATTCCATTACTATTCGGCAATCATGAACAGATCGATGCGCAAGACTGACATTAAATGGCTGCCTACTGCAAAATCGATATCAAAATGCTTGTAAAATATGAATTTATATGTTTATTTTAAAAGTAATACCCTTAAAACCTAGCTTAAAATCCAAACGCGTATGGTTACCTTAATAAAAACCCCTTAAAATGTAGCTAAAGGTTGCAGCTTTATCAAATTAAATCAATAATTCCATTACTATTCGGCAATCATGAACAGATCGATGCGCAAGAGTGACATTAAATGGCTGCCTACTGCAAAATCGATATCAAAATGCTTGTAAAATATGAATTTATATGTTTATTTTAAAAGTAATACCCTTAAAACCTAGCTTAAAATCCAAACGCGTATGGTTACCTTAATAAAAACCCCTTAAAATGTAGCTAAAGGTTGCAGCTTTATCAAATTAAATCAATAATTCCATTACTATTCGGCAATCATGAACAGATCGATGCGCAAGAGTGACATTAAATGGCTGCCTACTGCAAAATCGATATCAAAATGCTTGTAAAATATGAATTTATATGTTTATTTTAAAAGTAATACCCTTAAAACCTAGCTTAAAATCCAAACGCGTATGGTTACCTTAATAAAAACCCCTTAAAATGTAGCTAAAGGTTGCAGCTTTATCAAATTAAATCAATAATTCCATTACTATTCGGCAATCATGAACAGATCGATGCGCAAGAGTGACATTAAATGGCTGCCTACTGCAAAATCGATATCAAAATGCTTGTAAAATATGAATTTATATGTTTATTTTAAAAGTAATACCCTTAAAACCTAGCTTAAAATCCAAACGCGTATGGTTACCTTAATAAAAACCCCTTAAAATGTAGCTAAAGGTTGCAGCTTTATCAAATTAAATCAATAATTCCATTACTATTCGGCAATCATGAACAGATCGATGCGCAAGAGTGACATTAAATGGCTGCCTACTGCAAAATCGATATCAAAATGCTTGTAAAATATGAATTTATATGTTTATTTTAAAAGTAATACCCTTAAAACCTAGCTTAAAATCCAAACGCGTATGGTTACCTTAATAAAAACCCCTTAAAATGTAGCTAAAGGTTGCAGCTTTATCAAATTAAATCAATAATTCCATTACTATTCGGCAATCATGAACAGATCGATGCGCAAGAGTGACATTAAATGGCTGCCTACTGCAAAATCGATATCAAAATGCTTGTAAAATATGAATTTATATGTTTATTTTAAAAGTAATACCCTTAAAACCTAGCTTAAAATCCAAACGCGTATGGTTACCTTAATAAAAACCCCTTAAAATGTAGCTAAAGGTTGCAGCTTTATCAAATTAAATCAATAATTCCATTACTATTCGGCAATCATGAACAGATCGATGCGCAAGAGTGACATTAAATGGCTGCCTACTGCAAAATCGATATCAAAATGCTTGTAAAATATGAATTTATATGTTTATTTTAAAAGTAATACCCTTAAAACCTAGCTTAAAATCCAAACGCGTATGGTTACCTTAATAAAAACCCCTTAAAATGTAGCTAAAGGTTGCAGCTTTATCAAATTAAATCAATAATTCCATTACTATTCGGCAATCATGAACAGATCGATGCGCAAGAGTGACATTAAATGGCTGCCTACTGCAAAATCGATATCAAAATGCTTGTAAAATATGAATTTATATGTTTATTTTAAAAGTAATACCCTTAAAACCTAGCTTAAAATCCAAACGCGTATGGTTACCTTAATAAAAACCCCTTAAAATGTAGCTAAAGGTTGCAGCTTTATCAAATTAAATCAATAATTCCATTACTATTCGGCAATCATGAACAGATCGATGCGCAAGAGTGACATTAAATGGCTGCCTACTGCAAAATCGATATCAAAATGCTTGTAAAATATGAATTTATATGTTTATTTTAAAAGTAATACCCTTAAAACCTAGCTTAAAATCCAAACGCGTATGGTTACCTTAATAAAAACCCCTTAAAATGTAGCTAAAGGTTGCAGCTTTATCAAATTAAATCAATAATTCCATTACTATTCGGCAATCATGAACAGATCGATGCGCAAGAGTGACATTAAATGGCTGCCTACTGCAAAATCGATATCAAAATGCTTGTAAAATATGAATTTATATGTTTATTTTAAAAGTAATACCCTTAAAACCTAGCTTAAAATCCAAACGCGTATGGTTACCTTAATAAAAACCCCTTAAAATGTAGCTAAAGGTTGCAGCTTTATCAAATTAAATCAATAATTCCATTACTATTCGGCAATCATGAACAGATCGATGCGCAAGAGTGACATTAAATGGCTGCCTACTGCAAAATCGATATCAAAATGCTTGTAAAATATGAATTTATATGTTTATTTTAAAAGTAATACCCTTAAAACCTAGCTTAAAATCCAAACGCGTATGGTTACCTTAATAAAAACCCCTTAAAATGTAGCTAAAGGTTGCAGCTTTATCAAATTAAATCAATAATTCCATTACTATTCGGCAATCATGAACAGATCGATGCGCAAGAGTGACATTAAATGGCTGCCTACTGCAAAATCGATATCAAAATGCTTGTAAAATATGAATTTATATGTTTATTTTAAAAGTAATACCCTTAAAACCTAGCTTAAAATCCAAACGCGTATGGTTACCTTAATAAAAACCCCTTAAAATGTAGCTAAAGGTTGCAGCTTTATCAAATTAAATCAATAATTCCATTACTATTCGGCAATCATGAACAGATCGATGCGCAAGAGTGACATTAAATGGCTGCCTACTGCAAAATCGATATCAAAATGCTTGTAAAATATGAATTTATATGTTTATTTTAAAAGTAATACCCTTAAAACCTAGCTTAAAATCCAAACGCGTATGGTTACCTTAATAAAAACCCCTTAAAATGTAGCTAAAGGTTGCAGCTTTATCAAATTAAATCAATAATTCCATTACTATTCGGCAATCATGAACAGATCGATGCGCAAGAGTGACATTAAATGGCTGCCTACTGCAAAATCGATATCAAAATGCTTGTAAAATATGAATTTATATGTTTATTTTAAAAGTAATACCCTTAAAACCTAGCTTAAAATCCAAACGCGTATGGTTACCTTAATAAAAACCCCTTAAAATGTAGCTAAAGGTTGCAGCTTTATCAAATTAAATCAATAATTCCATTACTATTCGGCAATCATGAACAGATCGATGCGCAAGAGTGACATTAAATGGCTGCCTACTGCAAAATCGATATCAAAATGCTTGTAAAATATGAATTTATATGTTTATTTTAAAAGTAATACCCTTAAAACCTAGCTTAAAATCCAAACGCGTATGGTTACCTTAATAAAAACCCCTTAAAATGTAGCTAAAGGTTGCAGCTTTATCAAATTAAATCAATAATTCCATTACTATTCGGCAATCATGAACAGATCGATGCGCAAGAGTGACATTAAATGGCTGCCTACTGCAAAATCGATATCAAAATGCTTGTAAAATATGAATTTATATGTTTATTTTAAAAGTAATACCCTTAAAACCTAGCTTAAAATCCAAACGCGTATGGTTACCTTAATAAAAACCCCTTAAAATGTAGCTAAAGGTTGCAGCTTTATCAAATTAAATCAATAATTCCATTACTATTCGGCAATCATGAACAGATCGATGCGCAAGAGTGACATTAAATGGCTGCCTACTGCAAAATCGATATCAAAATGCTTGTAAAATATGAATTTATATGTTTATTTTAAAAGTAATACCCTTAAAACCTAGCTTAAAATCCAAACGCGTATGGTTACCTTAATAAAAACCCCTTAAAATGTAGCTAAAGGTTGCAGCTTTATCAAATTAAATCAATAATTCCATTACTATTCGGCAATCATGAACAGATCGATGCGCAAGAGTGACATTAAATGGCTGCCTACTGCAAAATCGATATCAAAATGCTTGTAAAATATGAATTTATATGTTTATTTTAAAAGTAATACCCTTAAAACCTAGCTTAAAATCCAAACGCGTATGGTTACCTTAATAAAAACCCCTTAAAATGTAGCTAAAGGTTGCAGCTTTATCAAATTAAATCAATAATTCCATTACTATTCGGCAATCATGAACAGATCGATGCGCAAGAGTGACATTAAATGGCTGCCTACTGCAAAATCGATATCAAAATGCTTGTAAAATATGAATTTATATGTTTATTTTAAAAGTAATACCCTTAAAACCTAGCTTAAAATCCAAACGCGTATGGTTACCTTAATAAAAACCCCTTAAAATGTAGCTAAAGGTTGCAGCTTTATCAAATTAAATCAATAATTCCATTACTATTCGGCAATCATGAACAGATCGATGCGCAAGAGTGACATTAAATGGCTGCCTACTGCAAAATCGATATCAAAATGCTTGTAAAATATGAATTTATATGTTTATTTTAAAAGTAATACCCTTAAAACCTAGCTTAAAATCCAAACGCGTATGGTTACCTTAATAAAAACCCCTTAAAATGTAGCTAAAGGTTGCAGCTTTATCAAATTAAATCAATAATTCCATTACTATTCGGCAATCATGAACAGATCGATGCGCAAGAGTGACATTAAATGGCTGCCTACTGCAAAATCGATATCAAAATGCTTGTAAAATATGAATTTATATGTTTATTTTAAAAGTAATACCCTTAAAACCTAGCTTAAAATCCAAACGCGTATGGTTACCTTAATAAAAACCCCTTAAAATGTAGCTAAAGGTTGCAGCTTTATCAAATTAAATCAATAATTCCATTACTATTCGGCAATCATGAACAGATCGATGCGCAAGAGTGACATTAAATGGCTGCCTACTGCAAAATCGATATCAAAATGCTTGTAAAATATGAATTTATATGTTTATTTTAAAAGTAATACCCTTAAAACCTAGCTTAAAATCCAAACGCGTATGGTTACCTTAATAAAAACCCCTTAAAATGTAGCTAAAGGTTGCAGCTTTATCAAATTAAATCAATAATTCCATTACTATTCGGCAATCATGAACAGATCGATGCGCAAGAGTGACATTAAATGGCTGCCTACTGCAAAATCGATATCAAAATGCTTGTAAAATATGAATTTATATGTTTATTTTAAAAGTAATACCCTTAAAACCTAGCTTAAAATCCAAACGCGTATGGTTACCTTAATAAAAACCCCTTAAAATGTAGCTAAAGGTTGCAGCTTTATCAAATTAAATCAATAATTCCATTACTATTCGGCAATCATGAACAGATCGATGCGCAAGAGTGACATTAAATGGCTGCCTACTGCAAAATCGATATCAAAATGCTTGTAAAATATGAATTTATATGTTTATTTTAAAAGTAATACCCTTAAAACCTAGCTTAAAATCCAAACGCGTATGGTTACCTTAATAAAAACCCCTTAAAATGTAGCTAAAGGTTGCAGCTTTATCAAATTAAATCAATAATTCCATTACTATTCGGCAATCATGAACAGATCGATGCGCAAGAGTGACATTAAATGGCTGCCTACTGCAAAATCGATATCAAAATGCTTGTAAAATATGAATTTATATGTTTATTTTAAAAGTAATACCCTTAAAACCTAGCTTAAAATCCAAACGCGTATGGTTACCTTAATAAAAACCCCTTAAAATGTAGCTAAAGGTTGCAGCTTTATCAAATTAAATCAATAATTCCATTACTATTCGGCAATCATGAACAGATCGATGCGCAAGAGTGACATTAAATGGCTGCCTACTGCAAAATCGATATCAAAATGCTTGTAAAATATGAATTTATATGTTTATTTTAAAAGTAATACCCTTAAAACCTAGCTTAAAATCCAAACGCGTATGGTTACCTTAATAAAAACCCCTTAAAATGTAGCTAAAGGTTGCAGCTTTATCAAATTAAATCAATAATTCCATTACTATTCGGCAATCATGAACAGATCGATGCGCAAGAGTGACATTAAATGGCTGCCTACTGCAAAATCGATATCAAAATGCTTGTAAAATATGAATTTATATGTTTATTTTAAAAGTAATACCCTTAAAACCTAGCTTAAAATCCAAACGCGTATGGTTACCTTAATAAAAACCCCTTAAAATGTAGCTAAAGGTTGCAGCTTTATCAAATTAAATCAATAATTCCATTACTATTCGGCAATCATGAACAGATCGATGCGCAAGAGTGACATTAAATGGCTGCCTACTGCAAAATCGATATCAAAATGCTTGTAAAATATGAATTTATATGTTTATTTTAAAAGTAATACCCTTAAAACCTAGCTTAAAATCCAAACGCGTATGGTTACCTTAATAAAAACCCCTTAAAATGTAGCTAAAGGTTGCAGCTTTATCAAATTAAATCAATAATTCCATTACTATTCGGCAATCATGAACAGATCGATGCGCAAGAGTGACATTAAATGGCTGCCTACTGCAAAATCGATATCAAAATGCTTGTAAAATATGAATTTATATGTTTATTTTAAAAGTAATACCCTTAAAACCTAGCTTAAAATCCAAACGCGTATGGTTACCTTAATAAAAACCCCTTAAAATGTAGCTAAAGGTTGCAGCTTTATCAAATTAAATCAATAATTCCATTACTATTCGGCAATCATGAACAGATCGATGCGCAAGAGTGACATTAAATGGCTGCCTACTGCAAAATCGATATCAAAATGCTTGTAAAATATGAATTTATATGTTTATTTTAAAAGTAATACCCTTAAAACCTAGCTTAAAATCCAAACGCGTATGGTTACCTTAATAAAAACCCCTTAAAATGTAGCTAAAGGTTGCAGCTTTATCAAATTAAATCAATAATTCCATTACTATTCGGCAATCATGAACAGATCGATGCGCAAGAGTGACATTAAATGGCTGCCTACTGCAAAATCGATATCAAAATGCTTGTAAAATATGAATTTATATGTTTATTTTAAAAGTAATACCCTTAAAACCTAGCTTAAAATCCAAACGCGTATGGTTACCTTAATAAAAACCCCTTAAAATGTAGCTAAAGGTTGCAGCTTTATCAAATTAAATCAATAATTCCATTACTATTCGGCAATCATGAACAGATCGATGCGCAAGAGTGACATTAAATGGCTGCCTACTGCAAAATCGATATCAAAATGCTTGTAAAATATGAATTTATATGTTTATTTTAAAAGTAATACCCTTAAAACCTAGCTTAAAATCCAAACGCGTATGGTTACCTTAATAAAAACCCCTTAAAATGTAGCTAAAGGTTGCAGCTTTATCAAATTAAATCAATAATTCCATTACTATTCGGCAATCATGAACAGATCGATGCGCAAGAGTGACATTAAATGGCTGCCTACTGCAAAATCGATATCAAAATGCTTGTAAAATATGAATTTATATGTTTATTTTAAAAGTAATACCCTTAAAACCTAGCTTAAAATCCAAACGCGTATGGTTACCTTAATAAAAACCCCTTAAAATGTAGCTAAAGGTTGCAGCTTTATCAAATTAAATCAATAATTCCATTACTATTCGGCAATCATGAACAGATCGATGCGCAAGAGTGACATTAAATGGCTGCCTACTGCAAAATCGATATCAAAATGCTTGTAAAATATGAATTTATATGTTTATTGTAAAAGTAATACCCTTAAAACCTAGCTTAAAATCCAAACGCGTATGGTTACCTTAATAAAAACCCCTTAAAATGTAGCTAAAGGTTGCAGCTTTATCAAATTAAATCAATAATTCCATTACTATTCGGCAATCATGAACAGATCGATGCGCAAGAGTGACATTAAATGGCTGCCTACTGCAAAATCGATATCAAAATGCTTGTAAAATATGAATTTATATGTTTATTTTAAAAGTAATACCCTTAAAACCTAGCTTAAAATCCAAACGCGTATGGTTACCTTAATAAAAACCCCTTAAAATGTAGCTAAAGGTTGCAGCTTTATCAAATTAAATCAATAATTCCATTACTATTCGGCAATCATGAACAGATCGATGCGCAAGAGTGACATTAAATGGCTGCCTACTGCAAAATCGATATCAAAATGCTTGTAAAATATGAATTTATATGTTTATTTTAAAAGTAATACCCTTAAAACCTAGCTTAAAATCCAAACGCGTATGGTTACCTTAATAAAAACCCCTTAAAATGTAGCTAAAGGTTGCAGCTTTATCAAATTAAATCAATAATTCCATTACTATTCGGCAATCATGAACAGATCGATGCGCAAGAGTGACATTAAATGGCTGCCTACTGCAAAATCGATATCAAAATGCTTGTAAAATATGAATTTATATGTTTATTTTAAAAGTAATACCCTTAAAACCTAGCTTAAAATCCAAACGCGTATGGTTACCTTAATAAAAACCCCTTAAAATGTAGCTAAAGGTTGCAGCTTTATCAAATTAAATCAATAATTCCATTACTATTCGGCAATCATGAACAGATCGATGCGCAAGAGTGACATTAAATGGCTGCCTACTGCAAAATCGATATCAAAATGCTTGTAAAATATGAATTTATATGTTTATTTTAAAAGTAATACCCTTAAAACCTAGCTTAAAATCCAAACGCGTATGGTTACCTTAATAAAAACCCCTTAAAATGTAGCTAAAGGTTGCAGCTTTATCAAATTAAATCAATAATTCCATTACTATTCGGCAATCATGAACAGATCGATGCGCAAGAGTGACATTAAATGGCTGCCTACTGCAAAATCGATATCAAAATGCTTGTAAAATATGAATTTATATGTTTATTTTAAAAGTAATACCCTTAAAACCTAGCTTAAAATCCAAACGCGTATGGTTACCTTAATAAAAACCCCTTAAAATGTAGCTAAAGGTTGCAGCTTTATCAAATTAAATCAATAATTCCATTACTATTCGGCAATCATGAACAGATCGATGCGCAAGAGTGACATTAAATGGCTGCCTACTGCAAAATCGATATCAAAATGCTTGTAAAATATGAATTTATATGTTTATTTTAAAAGTAATACCCTTAAAACCTAGCTTAAAATCCAAACGCGTATGGTTACCTTAATAAAAACCCCTTAAAATGTAGCTAAAGGTTGCAGCTTTATCAAATTAAATCAATAATTCCATTACTATTCGGCAATCATGAACAGATCGATGCGCAAGAGTGACATTAAATGGCTGCCTACTGCAAAATCGATATCAAAATGCTTGTAAAATATGAATTTATATGTTTATTTTAAAAGTAATACCCTTAAAACCTAGCTTAAAATCCAAACGCGTATGGTTACCTTAATAAAAACCCCTTAAAATGTAGCTAAAGGTTGCAGCTTTATCAAATTAAATCAATAATTCCATTACTATTCGGCAATCATGAACAGATCGATGCGCAAGAGTGACATTAAATGGCTGCCTACTGCAAAATCGATATCAAAATGCTTGTAAAATATGAATTTATATGTTTATTTTAAAAGTAATACCCTTAAAACCTAGCTTAAAATCCAAACGCGTATGGTTACCTTAATAAAAACCCCTTAAAATGTAGCTAAAGGTTGCAGCTTTATCAAATTAAATCAATAATTCCATTACTATTCGGCAATCATGAACAGATCGATGCGCAAGAGTGACATTAAATGGCTGCCTACTGCAAAATCGATATCAAAATGCTTGTAAAATATGAATTTATATGTTTATTTTAAAAGTAATACCCTTAAAACCTAGCTTAAAATCCAAACGCGTATGGTTACCTTAATAAAAACCCCTTAAAATGTAGCTAAAGGTTGCAGCTTTATCAAATTAAATCAATAATTCCATTACTATTCGGCAATCATGAACAGATCGATGCGCAAGAGTGACATTAAATGGCTGCCTACTGCAAAATCGATATCAAAATGCTTGTAAAATATGAATTTATATGTTTATTTTAAAAGTAATACCCTTAAAACCTAGCTTAAAATCCAAACGCGTATGGTTACCTTAATAAAAACCCCTTAAAATGTAGCTAAAGGTTGCAGCTTTATCAAATTAAATCAATAATTCCATTACTATTCGGCAATCATGAACAGATCGATGCGCAAGAGTGACATTAAATGGCTGCCTACTGCAAAATCGATATCAAAATGCTTGTAAAATATGAATTTATATGTTTATTTTAAAAGTAATACCCTTAAAACCTAGCTTAAAATCCAAACGCGTATGGTTACCTTAATAAAAACCCCTTAAAATGTAGCTAAAGGTTGCAGCTTTATCAAATTAAATCAATAATTCCATTACTATTCGGCAATCATGAACAGATCGATGCGCAAGAGTGACATTAAATGGCTGCCTACTGCAAAATCGATATCAAAATGCTTGTAAAATATGAATTTATATGTTTATTTTAAAAGTAATACCCTTAAAACCTAGCTTAAAATCCAAACGCGTATGGTTACCTTAATAAAAACCCCTTAAAATGTAGCTAAAGGTTGCAGCTTTATCAAATTAAATCAATAATTCCATTACTATTCGGCAATCATGAACAGATCGATGCGCAAGAGTGACATTAAATGGCTGCCTACTGCAAAATCGATATCAAAATGCTTGTAAAATATGAATTTATATGTTTATTTTAAAAGTAATACCCTTAAAACCTAGCTTAAAATCCAAACGCGTATGGTTACCTTAATAAAAACCCCTTAAAATGTAGCTAAAGGTTGCAGCTTTATCAAATTAAATCAATAATTCCATTACTATTCGGCAATCATGAACAGATCGATGCGCAAGAGTGACATTAAATGGCTGCCTACTGCAAAATCGATATCAAAATGCTTGTAAAATATGAATTTATATGTTTATTTTAAAAGTAATACCCTTAAAACCTAGCTTAAAATCCAAACGCGTATGGTTACCTTAATAAAAACCCCTTAAAATGTAGCTAAAGGTTGCAGCTTTATCAAATTAAATCAATAATTCCATTACTATTCGGCAATCATGAACAGATCGATGCGCAAGAGTGACATTAAATGGCTGCCTACTGCAAAATCGATATCAAAATGCTTGTAAAATATGAATTTATATGTTTATTTTAAAAGTAATACCCTTAAAACCTAGCTTAAAATCCAAACGCGTATGGTTACCTTAATAAAAACCCCTTAAAATGTAGCTAAAGGTTGCAGCTTTATCAAATTAAATCAATAATTCCATTACTATTCGGCAATCATGAACAGATCGATGCGCAAGAGTGACATTAAATGGCTGCCTACTGCAAAATCGATATCAAAATGCTTGTAAAATATGAATTTATATGTTTATTTTAAAAGTAATACCCTTAAAACCTAGCTTAAAATCCAAACGCGTATGGTTACCTTAATAAAAACCCCTTAAAATGTAGCTAAAGGTTGCAGCTTTATCAAATTAAATCAATAATTCCATTACTATTCGGCAATCATGAACAGATCGATGCGCAAGAGTGACATTAAATGGCTGCCTACTGCAAAATCGATATCAAAATGCTTGTAAAATATGAATTTATATGTTTATTTTAAAAGTAATACCCTTAAAACCTAGCTTAAAATCCAAACGCGTATGGTTACCTTAATAAAAACCCCTTAAAATGTAGCTAAAGGTTGCAGCTTTATCAAATTAAATCAATAATTCCATTACTATTCGGCAATCATGAACAGATCGATGCGCAAGAGTGACATTAAATGGCTGCCTACTGCAAAATCGATATCAAAATGCTTGTAAAATATGAATTTATATGTTTATTTTAAAAGTAATACCCTTAAAACCTAGCTTAAAATCCAAACGCGTATGGTTACCTTAATAAAAACCCCTTAAAATGTAGCTAAAGGTTGCAGCTTTATCAAATTAAATCAATAATTCCATTACTATTCGGCAATCATGAACAGATCGATGCGCAAGAGTGACATTAAATGGCTGCCTACTGCAAAATCGATATCAAAATGCTTGTAAAATATGAATTTATATGTTTATTTTAAAAGTAATACCCTTAAAACCTAGCTTAAAATCCAAACGCGTATGGTTACCTTAATAAAAACCCCTTAAAATGTAGCTAAAGGTTGCAGCTTTATCAAATTAAATCAATAATTCCATTACTATTCGGCAATCATGAACAGATCGATGCGCAAGAGTGACATTAAATGGCTGCCTACTGCAAAATCGATATCAAAATGCTTGTAAAATATGAATTTATATGTTTATTTTAAAAGTAATACCCTTAAAACCTAGCTTAAAATCCAAACGCGTATGGTTACCTTAATAAAAACCCCTTAAAATGTAGCTAAAGGTTGCAGCTTTATCAAATTAAATCAATAATTCCATTACTATTCGGCAATCATGAACAGATCGATGCGCAAGAGTGACATTAAATGGCTGCCTACTGCAAAATCGATATCAAAATGCTTGTAAAATATGAATTTATATGTTTATTTTAAAAGTAATACCCTTAAAACCTAGCTTAAAATCCAAACGCGTATGGTTACCTTAATAAAAACCCCTTAAAATGTAGCTAAAGGTTGCAGCTTTATCAAATTAAATCAATAATTCCATTACTATTCGGCAATCATGAACAGATCGATGCGCAAGAGTGACATTAAATGGCTGCCTACTGCAAAATCGATATCAAAATGCTTGTAAAATATGAATTTATATGTTTATTTTAAAAGTAATACCCTTAAAACCTAGCTTAAAATCCAAACGCGTATGGTTACCTTAATAAAAACCCCTTAAAATGTAGCTAAAGGTTGCAGCTTTATCAAATTAAATCAATAATTCCATTACTATTCGGCAATCATGAACAGATCGATGCGCAAGAGTGACATTAAATGGCTGCCTACTGCAAAATCGATATCAAAATGCTTGTAAAATATGAATTTATATGTTTATTTTAAAAGTAATACCCTTAAAACCTAGCTTAAAATCCAAACGCGTATGGTTACCTTAATAAAAACCCCTTAAAATGTAGCTAAAGGTTGCAGCTTTATCAAATTAAATCAATAATTCCATTACTATTCGGCAATCATGAACAGATCGATGCGCAAGAGTGACATTAAATGGCTGCCTACTGCAAAATCGATATCAAAATGCTTGTAAAATATGAATTTATATGTTTATTTTAAAAGTAATACCCTTAAAACCTAGCTTAAAATCCAAACGCGTATGGTTACCTTAATAAAAACCCCTTAAAATGTAGCTAAAGGTTGCAGCTTTATCAAATTAAATCAATAATTCCATTACTATTCGGCAATCATGAACAGATCGATGCGCAAGAGTGACATTAAATGGCTGCCTACTGCAAAATCGATATCAAAATGCTTGTAAAATATGAATTTATATGTTTATTTTAAAAGTAATACCCTTAAAACCTAGCTTAAAATCCAAACGCGTATGGTTACCTTAATAAAAACCCCTTAAAATGTAGCTAAAGGTTGCAGCTTTATCAAATTAAATCAATAATTCCATTACTATTCGGCAATCATGAACAGATCGATGCGCAAGAGTGACATTAAATGGCTGCCTACTGCAAAATCGATATCAAAATGCTTGTAAAATATGAATTTATATGTTTATTTTAAAAGTAATACCCTTAAAACCTAGCTTAAAATCCAAACGCGTATGGTTACCTTAATAAAAACCCCTTAAAATGTAGCTAAAGGTTGCAGCTTTATCAAATTAAATCAATAATTCCATTACTATTCGGCAATCATGAACAGATCGATGCGCAAGAGTGACATTAAATGGCTGCCTACTGCAAAATCGATATCAAAATGCTTGTAAAATATGAATTTATATGTTTATTTTAAAAGTAATACCCTTAAAACCTAGCTTAAAATCCAAACGCGTATGGTTACCTTAATAAAAACCCCTTAAAATGTAGCTAAAGGTTGCAGCTTTATCAAATTAAATCAATAATTCCATTACTATTCGGCAATCATGAACAGATCGATGCGCAAGAGTGACATTAAATGGCTGCCTACTGCAAAATCGATATCAAAATGCTTGTAAAATATGAATTTATATGTTTATTTTAAAAGTAATACCCTTAAAACCTAGCTTAAAATCCAAACGCGTATGGTTACCTTAATAAAAACCCCTTAAAATGTAGCTAAAGGTTGCAGCTTTATCAAATTAAATCAATAATTCCATTACTATTCGGCAATCATGAACAGATCGATGCGCAAGAGTGACATTAAATGGCTGCCTACTGCAAAATCGATATCAAAATGCTTGTAAAATATGAATTTATATGTTTATTTTAAAAGTAATACCCTTAAAACCTAGCTTAAAATCCAAACGCGTATGGTTACCTTAATAAAAACCCCTTAAAATGTAGCTAAAGGTTGCAGCTTTATCAAATTAAATCAATAATTCCATTACTATTCGGCAATCATGAACAGATCGATGCGCAAGAGTGACATTAAATGGCTGCCTACTGCAAAATCGATATCAAAATGCTTGTAAAATATGAATTTATATGTTTATTTTAAAAGTAATACCCTTAAAACCTAGCTTAAAATCCAAACGCGTATGGTTACCTTAATAAAAACCCCTTAAAATGTAGCTAAAGGTTGCAGCTTTATCAAATTAAATCAATAATTCCATTACTATTCGGCAATCATGAACAGATCGATGCGCAAGAGTGACATTAAATGGCTGCCTACTGCAAAATCGATATCAAAATGCTTGTAAAATATGAATTTATATGTTTATTTTAAAAGTAATACCCTTAAAACCTAGCTTAAAATCCAAACGCGTATGGTTACCTTAATAAAAACCCCTTAAAATGTAGCTAAAGGTTGCAGCTTTATCAAATTAAATCAATAATTCCATTACTATTCGGCAATCATGAACAGATCGATGCGCAAGAGTGACATTAAATGGCTGCCTACTGCAAAATCGATATCAAAATGCTTGTAAAATATGAATTTATATGTTTATTTTAAAAGTAATACCCTTAAAACCTAGCTTAAAATCCAAACGCGTATGGTTACCTTAATAAAAACCCCTTAAAATGTAGCTAAAGGTTGCAGCTTTATCAAATTAAATCAATAATTCCATTACTATTCGGCAATCATGAACAGATCGATGCGCAAGAGTGACATTAAATGGCTGCCTACTGCAAAATCGATATCAAAATGCTTGTAAAATATGAATTTATATGTTTATTTTAAAAGTAATACCCTTAAAACCTAGCTTAAAATCCAAACGCGTATGGTTACCTTAATAAAAACCCCTTAAAATGTAGCTAAAGGTTGCAGCTTTATCAAATTAAATCAATAATTCCATTACTATTCGGCAATCATGAACAGATCGATGCGCAAGAGTGACATTAAATGGCTGCCTACTGCAAAATCGATATCAAAATGCTTGTAAAATATGAATTTATATGTTTATTTTAAAAGTAATACCCTTAAAACCTAGCTTAAAATCCAAACGCGTATGGTTACCTTAATAAAAACCCCTTAAAATGTAGCTAAAGGTTGCAGCTTTATCAAATTAAATCAATAATTCCATTACTATTCGGCAATCATGAACAGATCGATGCGCAAGAGTGACATTAAATGGCTGCCTACTGCAAAATCGATATCAAAATGCTTGTAAAATATGAATTTATATGTTTATTTTAAAAGTAATACCCTTAAAACCTAGCTTAAAATCCAAACGCGTATGGTTACCTTAATAAAAACCCCTTAAAATGTAGCTAAAGGTTGCAGCTTTATCAAATTAAATCAATAATTCCATTACTATTCGGCAATCATGAACAGATCGATGCGCAAGAGTGACATTAAATGGCTGCCTACTGCAAAATCGATATCAAAATGCTTGTAAAATATGAATTTATATGTTTATTTTAAAAGTAATACCCTTAAAACCTAGCTTAAAATCCAAACGCGTATGGTTACCTTAATAAAAACCCCTTAAAATGTAGCTAAAGGTTGCAGCTTTATCAAATTAAATCAATAATTCCATTACTATTCGGCAATCATGAACAGATCGATGCGCAAGAGTGACATTAAATGGCTGCCTACTGCAAAATCGATATCAAAATGCTTGTAAAATATGAATTTATATGTTTATTTTAAAAGTAATACCCTTAAAACCTAGCTTAAAATCCAAACGCGTATGGTTACCTTAATAAAAACCCCTTAAAATGTAGCTAAAGGTTGCAGCTTTATCAAATTAAATCAATAATTCCATTACTATTCGGCAATCATGAACAGATCGATGCGCAAGAGTGACATTAAATGGCTGCCTACTGCAAAATCGATATCAAAATGCTTGTAAAATATGAATTTATATGTTTATTTTAAAAGTAATACCCTTAAAACCTAGCTTAAAATCCAAACGCGTATGGTTACCTTAATAAAAACCCCTTAAAATGTAGCTAAAGGTTGCAGCTTTATCAAATTAAATCAATAATTCCATTACTATTCGGCAATCATGAACAGATCGATGCGCAAGAGTGACATTAAATGGCTGCCTACTGCAAAATCGATATCAAAATGCTTGTAAAATATGAATTTATATGTTTATTTTAAAAGTAATACCCTTAAAACCTAGCTTAAAATCCAAACGCGTATGGTTACCTTAATAAAAACCCCTTAAAATGTAGCTAAAGGTTGCAGCTTTATCAAATTAAATCAATAATTCCATTACTATTCGGCAATCATGAACAGATCGATGCGCAAGAGTGACATTAAATGGCTGCCTACTGCAAAATCGATATCAAAATGCTTGTAAAATATGAATTTATATGTTTATTTTAAAAGTAATACCCTTAAAACCTAGCTTAAAATCCAAACGCGTATGGTTACCTTAATAAAAACCCCTTAAAATGTAGCTAAAGGTTGCAGCTTTATCAAATTAAATCAATAATTCCATTACTATTCGGCAATCATGAACAGATCGATGCGCAAGAGTGACATTAAATGGCTGCCTACTGCAAAATCGATATCAAAATGCTTGTAAAATATGAATTTATATGTTTATTTTAAAAGTAATACCCTTAAAACCTAGCTTAAAATCCAAACGCGTATGGTTACCTTAATAAAAACCCCTTAAAATGTAGCTAAAGGTTGCAGCTTTATCAAATTAAATCAATAATTCCATTACTATTCGGCAATCATGAACAGATCGATGCGCAAGAGTGACATTAAATGGCTGCCTACTGCAAAATCGATATCAAAATGCTTGTAAAATATGAATTTATATGTTTATTTTAAAAGTAATACCCTTAAAACCTAGCTTAAAATCCAAACGCGTATGGTTACCTTAATAAAAACCCCTTAAAATGTAGCTAAAGGTTGCAGCTTTATCAAATTAAATCAATAATTCCATTACTATTCGGCAATCATGAACAGATCGATGCGCAAGAGTGACATTAAATGGCTGCCTACTGCAAAATCGATATCAAAATGCTTGTAAAATATGAATTTATATGTTTATTTTAAAAGTAATACCCTTAAAACCTAGCTTAAAATCCAAACGCGTATGGTTACCTTAATAAAAACCCCTTAAAATGTAGCTAAAGGTTGCAGCTTTATCAAATTAAATCAATAATTCCATTACTATTCGGCAATCATGAACAGATCGATGCGCAAGAGTGACATTAAATGGCTGCCTACTGCAAAATCGATATCAAAATGCTTGTAAAATATGAATTTATATGTTTATTTTAAAAGTAATACCCTTAAAACCTAGCTTAAAATCCAAACGCGTATGGTTACCTTAATAAAAACCCCTTAAAATGTAGCTAAAGGTTGCAGCTTTATCAAATTAAATCAATAATTCCATTACTATTCGGCAATCATGAACAGATCGATGCGCAAGAGTGACATTAAATGGCTGCCTACTGCAAAATCGATATCAAAATGCTTGTAAAATATGAATTTATATGTTTATTTTAAAAGTAATACCCTTAAAACCTAGCTTAAAATCCAAACGCGTATGGTTACCTTAATAAAAACCCCTTAAAATGTAGCTAAAGGTTGCAGCTTTATCAAATTAAATCAATAATTCCATTACTATTCGGCAATCATGAACAGATCGATGCGCAAGAGTGACATTAAATGGCTGCCTACTGCAAAATCGATATCAAAATGCTTGTAAAATATGAATTTATATGTTTATTTTAAAAGTAATACCCTTAAAACCTAGCTTAAAATCCAAACGCGTATGGTTACCTTAATAAAAACCCCTTAAAATGTAGCTAAAGGTTGCAGCTTTATCAAATTAAATCAATAATTCCATTACTATTCGGCAATCATGAACAGATCGATGCGCAAGAGTGACATTAAATGGCTGCCTACTGCAAAATCGATATCAAAATGCTTGTAAAATATGAATTTATATGTTTATTTTAAAAGTAATACCCTTAAAACCTAGCTTAAAATCCAAACGCGTATGGTTACCTTAATAAAAACCCCTTAAAATGTAGCTAAAGGTTGCAGCTTTATCAAATTAAATCAATAATTCCATTACTATTCGGCAATCATGAACAGATCGATGCGCAAGAGTGACATTAAATGGCTGCCTACTGCAAAATCGATATCAAAATGCTTGTAAAATATGAATTTATATGTTTATTTTAAAAGTAATACCCTTAAAACCTAGCTTAAAATCCAAACGCGTATGGTTACCTTAATAAAAACCCCTTAAAATGTAGCTAAAGGTTGCAGCTTTATCAAATTAAATCAATAATTCCATTACTATTCGGCAATCATGAACAGATCGATGCGCAAGAGTGACATTAAATGGCTGCCTACTGCAAAATCGATATCAAAATGCTTGTAAAATATGAATTTATATGTTTATTTTAAAAGTAATACCCTTAAAACCTAGCTTAAAATCCAAACGCGTATGGTTACCTTAATAAAAACCCCTTAAAATGTAGCTAAAGGTTGCAGCTTTATCAAATTAAATCAATAATTCCATTACTATTCGGCAATCATGAACAGATCGATGCGCAAGAGTGACATTAAATGGCTGCCTACTGCAAAATCGATATCAAAATGCTTGTAAAATATGAATTTATATGTTTATTTTAAAAGTAATACCCTTAAAACCTAGCTTAAAATCCAAACGCGTATGGTTACCTTAATAAAAACCCCTTAAAATGTAGCTAAAGGTTGCAGCTTTATCAAATTAAATCAATAATTCCATTACTATTCGGCAATCATGAACAGATCGATGCGCAAGAGTGACATTAAATGGCTGCCTACTGCAAAATCGATATCAAAATGCTTGTAAAATATGAATTTATATGTTTATTTTAAAAGTAATACCCTTAAAACCTAGCTTAAAATCCAAACGCGTATGGTTACCTTAATAAAAACCCCTTAAAATGTAGCTAAAGGTTGCAGCTTTATCAAATTAAATCAATAATTCCATTACTATTCGGCAATCATGAACAGATCGATGCGCAAGAGTGACATTAAATGGCTGCCTACTGCAAAATCGATATCAAAATGCTTGTAAAATATGAATTTATATGTTTATTTTAAAAGTAATACCCTTAAAACCTAGCTTAAAATCCAAACGCGTATGGTTACCTTAATAAAAACCCCTTAAAATGTAGCTAAAGGTTGCAGCTTTATCAAATTAAATCAATAATTCCATTACTATTCGGCAATCATGAACAGATCGATGCGCAAGAGTGACATTAAATGGCTGCCTACTGCAAAATCGATATCAAAATGCTTGTAAAATATGAATTTATATGTTTATTTTAAAAGTAATACCCTTAAAACCTAGCTTAAAATCCAAACGCGTATGGTTACCTTAATAAAAACCCCTTAAAATGTAGCTAAAGGTTGCAGCTTTATCAAATTAAATCAATAATTCCATTACTATTCGGCAATCATGAACAGATCGATGCGCAAGAGTGACATTAAATGGCTGCCTACTGCAAAATCGATATCAAAATGCTTGTAAAATATGAATTTATATGTTTATTTTAAAAGTAATACCCTTAAAACCTAGCTTAAAATCCAAACGCGTATGGTTACCTTAATAAAAACCCCTTAAAATGTAGCTAAAGGTTGCAGCTTTATCAAATTAAATCAATAATTCCATTACTATTCGGCAATCATGAACAGATCGATGCGCAAGAGTGACATTAAATGGCTGCCTACTGCAAAATCGATATCAAAATGCTTGTAAAATATGAATTTATATGTTTATTTTAAAAGTAATACCCTTAAAACCTAGCTTAAAATCCAAACGCGTATGGTTACCTTAATAAAAACCCCTTAAAATGTAGCTAAAGGTTGCAGCTTTATCAAATTAAATCAATAATTCCATTACTATTCGGCAATCATGAACAGATCGATGCGCAAGAGTGACATTAAATGGCTGCCTACTGCAAAATCGATATCAAAATGCTTGTAAAATATGAATTTATATGTTTATTTTAAAAGTAATACCCTTAAAACCTAGCTTAAAATCCAAACGCGTATGGTTACCTTAATAAAAACCCCTTAAAATGTAGCTAAAGGTTGCAGCTTTATCAAATTAAATCAATAATTCCATTACTATTCGGCAATCATGAACAGATCGATGCGCAAGAGTGACATTAAATGGCTGCCTACTGCAAAATCGATATCAAAATGCTTGTAAAATATGAATTTATATGTTTATTTTAAAAGTAATACCCTTAAAACCTAGCTTAAAATCCAAACGCGTATGGTTACCTTAATAAAAACCCCTTAAAATGTAGCTAAAGGTTGCAGCTTTATCAAATTAAATCAATAATTCCATTACTATTCGGCAATCATGAACAGATCGATGCGCAAGAGTGACATTAAATGGCTGCCTACTGCAAAATCGATATCAAAATGCTTGTAAAATATGAATTTATATGTTTATTTTAAAAGTAATACCCTTAAAACCTAGCTTAAAATCCAAACGCGTATGGTTACCTTAATAAAAACCCCTTAAAATGTAGCTAAAGGTTGCAGCTTTATCAAATTAAATCAATAATTCCATTACTATTCGGCAATCATGAACAGATCGATGCGCAAGAGTGACATTAAATGGCTGCCTACTGCAAAATCGATATCAAAATGCTTGTAAAATATGAATTTATATGTTTATTTTAAAAGTAATACCCTTAAAACCTAGCTTAAAATCCAAACGCGTATGGTTACCTTAATAAAAACCCCTTAAAATGTAGCTAAAGGTTGCAGCTTTATCAAATTAAATCAATAATTCCATTACTATTCGGCAATCATGAACAGATCGATGCGCAAGAGTGACATTAAATGGCTGCCTACTGCAAAATCGATATCAAAATGCTTGTAAAATATGAATTTATATGTTTATTTTAAAAGTAATACCCTTAAAACCTAGCTTAAAATCCAAACGCGTATGGTTACCTTAATAAAAACCCCTTAAAATGTAGCTAAAGGTTGCAGCTTTATCAAATTAAATCAATAATTCCATTACTATTCGGCAATCATGAACAGATCGATGCGCAAGAGTGACATTAAATGGCTGCCTACTGCAAAATCGATATCAAAATGCTTGTAAAATATGAATTTATATGTTTATTTTAAAAGTAATACCCTTAAAACCTAGCTGGAGTCTTGTGTATTCTATCTTAGTCTGTCGTCTCTGTGTACCTCGACCGTCTTCCATTCATTGGGTCTATTTATCTTCCCTTCCGGACGTATCCTACACTAGTACCTTACGACAGCAAACTTGCTAATTATGAAAATTTTCATGAACAGATCGATGCGCAAGAGTGACATTAAATGGCTGCCTACTGCAAAATCGATATCAAAATGCTTGTAAAATATGAATTTATATGTTTATTTTAAAAGTAATACCCTTAAAACCTAGCTTAAAATCCAAACGCGTATGGTTACCTTAATAAAAACCCCTTAAAATGTAGCTAAAGGTTGCAGCTTTATCAAATTAAATCAATAATTCCATTACTATTCGGCAATCATGAACAGATCGATGCGCAAGAGTGACATTAAATGGCTGCCTACTGCAAAATCGATATCAAAATGCTTGTAAAATATGAATTTATATGTTTATTTTAAAAGTAATACCCTTAAAACCTAGCTTAAAATCCAAACGCGTATGGTTACCTTAATAAAAACCCCTTAAAATGTAGCTAAAGGTTGCAGCTTTATCAAATTAAATCAATAATTCCATTACTATTCGGCAATCATGAACAGATCGATGCGCAAGAGCGACATTAAATGGCTGCCTACTGCAAAATCGATATCAAAATGCTTGTAAAATATGAATTTATATGTTTATTTTAAAAGTAATACCCTTAAAACCTAGCTTAAAATCCAAACGCGTATGGTTACCTTAATAAAAACCCCTTAAAATGTAGCTAAAGGTTGCAGCTTTATCAAATTAAATCAATAATTCCATTACTATTCGGCAATCATGAACAGATCGATGCGCAAGAGTGACATTAAATGGCTGCCTACTGCAAAATCGATATCAAAATGCTTGTAAAATATGAATTTATATGTTTATTTTAAAAGTAATACCCTTAAAACCTAGCTTAAAATCCAAACGCGTATGGTTACCTTAATAAAAACCCCTTAAAATGTAGCTAAAGGTTGCAGCTTTATCAAATTAAATCAATAATTCCATTACTATTCGGCAATCATGAACAGATCGATGCGCAAGAGTGACATTAAATGGCTGCCTACTGCAAAATCGATATCAAAATGCTTGTAAAATATGAATTTATATGTTTATTTTAAAAGTAATACCCTTAAAACCTAGCTTAAAATCCAAACGCGTATGGTTACCTTAATAAAAACCCCTTAAAATGTAGCTAAAGGTTGCAGCTTTATCAAATTAAATCAATAATTCCATTACTATTCGGCAATCATGAACAGATCGATGCGCAAGAGTGACATTAAATGGCTGCCTACTGCAAAATCGATATCAAAATGCTTGTAAAATATGAATTTATATGTTTATTTTAAAAGTAATACCCTTAAAACCTAGCTTAAAATCCAAACGCGTATGGTTACCTTAATAAAAACCCCTTAAAATGTAGCTAAAGGTTGCAGCTTTATCAAATTAAATCAATAATTCCATTACTATTCGGCAATCATGAACAGATCGATGCGCAAGAGTGACATTAAATGGCTGCCTACTGCAAAATCGATATCAAAATGCTTGTAAAATATGAATTTATATGTTTATTTTAAAAGTAATACCCTTAAAACCTAGCTTAAAATCCAAACGCGTATGGTTACCTTAATAAAAACCCCTTAAAATGTAGCTAAAGGTTGCAGCTTTATCAAATTAAATCAATAATTCCATTACTATTCGGCAATCATGAACAGATCGATGCGCAAGAGTGACATTAAATGGCTGCCTACTGCAAAATCGATATCAAAATGCTTGTAAAATATGAATTTATATGTTTATTTTAAAAGTAATACCCTTAAAACCTAGCTTAAAATCCAAACGCGTATGGTTACCTTAATAAAAACCCCTTAAAATGTAGCTAAAGGTTGCAGCTTTATCAAATTAAATCAATAATTCCATTACTATTCGGCAATCATGAACAGATCGATGCGCAAGAGTGACATTAAATGGCTGCCTACTGCAAAATCGATATCAAAATGCTTGTAAAATATGAATTTATATGTTTATTTTAAAAGTAATACCCTTAAAACCTAGCTGGAGTCTTGTGTATTCTATCTTAGTCTGTCGTCTCTGTGTACCTCGACCGTCTTCCATTCATTGGGTCTATTTATCTTCCCTTCCGGACGTATCCTACACTAGTACCTTACGACAGCAAACTTGCTAAATATGAAAATTTTCATGAACAGATCGATGCGCAAGAGTGACATTAAATGGCTGCCTACTGCAAAATCGATATCAAAATGCTTGTAAAATATGAATTTATATGTTTATTTTAAAAGTAATACCCTTAAAACCTAGCTTAAAATCCAAACGCGTATGGTTACCTTAATAAAAACCCCTTAAAATGTAGCTAAAGGTTGCAGCTTTATCAAATTAAATCAATAATTCCATTACTATTCGGCAATCATGAACAGATCGATGCGCAAGAGTGACATTAAATGGCTGCCTACTGCAAAATCGATATCAAAATGCTTGTAAAATATGAATTTATATGTTTATTTTAAAAGTAATACCCTTAAAACCTAGCTTAAAATCCAAACGCGTATGGTTACCTTAATAAAAACCCCTTAAAATGTAGCTAAAGGTTGCAGCTTTATCAAATTAAATCAATAATTCCATTACTATTCGGCAATCATGAACAGATCGATGCGCAAGAGCGACATTAAATGGCTGCCTACTGCAAAATCGATATCAAAATGCTTGTAAAATATGAATTTATATGTTTATTTTAAAAGTAATACCCTTAAAACCTAGCTTAAAATCCAAACGCGTATGGTTACCTTAATAAAAACCCCTTAAAATGTAGCTAAAGGTTGCAGCTTTATCAAATTAAATCAATAATTCCATTACTATTCGGCAATCATGAACAGATCGATGCGCAAGAGTGACATTAAATGGCTGCCTACTGCAAAATCGATATCAAAATGCTTGTAAAATATGAATTTATATGTTTATTTTAAAAGTAATACCCTTAAAACCTAGCTTAAAATCCAAACGCGTATGGTTACCTTAATAAAAACCCCTTAAAATGTAGCTAAAGGTTGCAGCTTTATCAAATTAAATCAATAATTCCATTACTATTCGGCAATCATGAACAGATCGATGCGCAAGAGTGACATTAAATGGCTGCCTACTGCAAAATCGATATCAAAATGCTTGTAAAATATGAATTTATATGTTTATTTTAAAAGTAATACCCTTAAAACCTAGCTTAAAATCCAAACGCGTATGGTTACCTTAATAAAAACCCCTTAAAATGTAGCTAAAGGTTGCAGCTTTATCAAATTAAATCAATAATTCCATTACTATTCGGCAATCATGAACAGATCGATGCGCAAGAGTGACATTAAATGGCTGCCTACTGCAAAATCGATATCAAAATGCTTGTAAAATATGAATTTATATGTTTATTTTAAAAGTAATACCCTTAAAACCTAGCTTAAAATCCAAACGCGTATGGTTACCTTAATAAAAACCCCTTAAAATGTAGCTAAAGGTTGCAGCTTTATCAAATTAAATCAATAATTCCATTACTATTCGGCAATCATGAACAGATCGATGCGCAAGAGTGACATTAAATGGCTGCCTACTGCAAAATCGATATCAAAATGCTTGTAAAATATGAATTTATATGTTTATTTTAAAAGTAATACCCTTAAAACCTAGCTTAAAATCCAAACGCGTATGGTTACCTTAATAAAAACCCCTTAAAATGTAGCTAAAGGTTGCAGCTTTATCAAATTAAATCAATAATTCCATTACTATTCGGCAATCATGAACAGATCGATGCGCAAGAGTGACATTAAATGGCTGCCTACTGCAAAATCGATATCAAAATGCTTGTAAAATATGAATTTATATGTTTATTTTAAAAGTAATACCCTTAAAACCTAGCTTAAAATCCAAACGCGTATGGTTACCTTAATAAAAACCCCTTAAAATGTAGCTAAAGGTTGCAGCTTTATCAAATTAAATCAATAATTCCATTACTATTCGGCAATCATGAACAGATCGATGCGCAAGAGTGACATTAAATGGCTGCCTACTGCAAAATCGATATCAAAATGCTTGTAAAATATGAATTTATATGTTTATTTTAAAAGTAATACCCTTAAAACCTAGCTTAAAATCCAAACGCGTATGGTTACCTTAATAAAAACCCCTTAAAATGTAGCTAAAGGTTGCAGCTTTATCAAATTAAATCAATAATTCCATTACTATTCGGCAATCATGAACAGATCGATGCGCAAGAGTGACATTAAATGGCTGCCTACTGCAAAATCGATATCAAAATGCTTGTAAAATATGAATTTATATGTTTATTTTAAAAGTAATACCCTTAAAACCTAGCTTAAAATCCAAACGCGTATGGTTACCTTAATAAAAACCCCTTAAAATGTAGCTAAAGGTTGCAGCTTTATCAAATTAAATCAATAATTCCATTACTATTCGGCAATCATGAACAGATCGATGCGCAAGAGTGACATTAAATGGCTGCCTACTGCAAAATCGATATCAAAATGCTTGTAAAATATGAATTTATATGTTTATTTTAAAAGTAATACCCTTAAAACCTAGCTTAAAATCCAAACGCGTATGGTTACCTTAATAAAAACCCCTTAAAATGTAGCTAAAGGTTGCAGCTTTATCAAATTAAATCAATAATTCCATTACTATTCGGCAATCATGAACAGATCGATGCGCAAGAGTGACATTAAATGGCTGCCTACTGCAAAATCGATATCAAAATGCTTGTAAAATATGAATTTATATGTTTATTTTAAAAGTAATACCCTTAAAACCTAGCTTAAAATCCAAACGCGTATGGTTACCTTAATAAAAACCCCTTAAAATGTAGCTAAAGGTTGCAGCTTTATCAAATTAAATCAATAATTCCATTACTATTCGGCAATCATGAACAGATCGATGCGCAAGAGTGACATTAAATGGCTGCCTACTGCAAAATCGATATCAAAATGCTTGTAAAATATGAATTTATATGTTTATTTTAAAAGTAATACCCTTAAAACCTAGCTTAAAATCCAAACGCGTATGGTTACCTTAATAAAAACCCCTTAAAATGTAGCTAAAGGTTGCAGCTTTATCAAATTAAATCAATAATTCCATTACTATTCGGCAATCATGAACAGATCGATGCGCAAGAGTGACATTAAATGGCTGCCTACTGCAAAATCGATATCAAAATGCTTGTAAAATATGAATTTATATGTTTATTTTAAAAGTAATACCCTTAAAACCTAGCTTAAAATCCAAACGCGTATGGTTACCTTAATAAAAACCCCTTAAAATGTAGCTAAAGGTTGCAGCTTTATCAAATTAAATCAATAATTCCATTACTATTCGGCAATCATGAACAGATCGATGCGCAAGAGTGACATTAAATGGCTGCCTACTGCAAAATCGATATCAAAATGCTTGTAAAATATGAATTTATATGTTTATTTTAAAAGTAATACCCTTAAAACCTAGCTTAAAATCCAAACGCGTATGGTTACCTTAATAAAAACCCCTTAAAATGTAGCTAAAGGTTGCAGCTTTATCAAATTAAATCAATAATTCCATTACTATTCGGCAATCATGAACAGATCGATGCGCAAGAGTGACATTAAATGGCTGCCTACTGCAAAATCGATATCAAAATGCTTGTAAAATATGAATTTATATGTTTATTTTAAAAGTAATACCCTTAAAACCTAGCTTAAAATCCAAACGCGTATGGTTACCTTAATAAAAACCCCTTAAAATGTAGCTAAAGGTTGCAGCTTTATCAAATTAAATCAATAATTCCATTACTATTCGGCAATCATGAACAGATCGATGCGCAAGAGTGACATTAAATGGCTGCCTACTGCAAAATCGATATCAAAATGCTTGTAAAATATGAATTTATATGTTTATTTTAAAAGTAATACCCTTAAAACCTAGCTTAAAATCCAAACGCGTATGGTTACCTTAATAAAAACCCCTTAAAATGTAGCTAAAGGTTGCAGCTTTATCAAATTAAATCAATAATTCCATTACTATTCGGCAATCATGAACAGATCGATGCGCAAGAGTGACATTAAATGGCTGCCTACTGCAAAATCGATATCAAAATGCTTGTAAAATATGAATTTATATGTTTATTTTAAAAGTAATACCCTTAAAACCTAGCTTAAAATCCAAACGCGTATGGTTACCTTAATAAAAACCCCTTAAAATGTAGCTAAAGGTTGCAGCTTTATCAAATTAAATCAATAATTCCATTACTATTCGGCAATCATGAACAGATCGATGCGCAAGAGTGACATTAAATGGCTGCCTACTGCAAAATCGATATCAAAATGCTTGTAAAATATGAATTTATATGTTTATTTTAAAAGTAATACCCTTAAAACCTAGCTTAAAATCCAAACGCGTATGGTTACCTTAATAAAAACCCCTTAAAATGTAGCTAAAGGTTGCAGCTTTATCAAATTAAATCAATAATTCCATTACTATTCGGCAATCATGAACAGATCGATGCGCAAGAGTGACATTAAATGGCTGCCTACTGCAAAATCGATATCAAAATGCTTGTAAAATATGAATTTATATGTTTATTTTAAAAGTAATACCCTTAAAACCTAGCTTAAAATCCAAACGCGTATGGTTACCTTAATAAAAACCCCTTAAAATGTAGCTAAAGGTTGCAGCTTTATCAAATTAAATCAATAATTCCATTACTATTCGGCAATCATGAACAGATCGATGCGCAAGAGTGACATTAAATGGCTGCCTACTGCAAAATCGATATCAAAATGCTTGTAAAATATGAATTTATATGTTTATTTTAAAAGTAATACCCTTAAAACCTAGCTTAAAATCCAAACGCGTATGGTTACCTTAATAAAAACCCCTTAAAATGTAGCTAAAGGTTGCAGCTTTATCAAATTAAATCAATAATTCCATTACTATTCGGCAATCATGAACAGATCGATGCGCAAGAGTGACATTAAATGGCTGCCTACTGCAAAATCGATATCAAAATGCTTGTAAAATATGAATTTATATGTTTATTTTAAAAGTAATACCCTTAAAACCTAGCTTAAAATCCAAACGCGTATGGTTACCTTAATAAAAACCCCTTAAAATGTAGCTAAAGGTTGCAGCTTTATCAAATTAAATCAATAATTCCATTACTATTCGGCAATCATGAACAGATCGATGCGCAAGAGTGACATTAAATGGCTGCCTACTGCAAAATCGATATCAAAATGCTTGTAAAATATGAATTTATATGTTTATTTTAAAAGTAATACCCTTAAAACCTAGCTTAAAATCCAAACGCGTATGGTTACCTTAATAAAAACCCCTTAAAATGTAGCTAAAGGTTGCAGCTTTATCAAATTAAATCAATAATTCCATTACTATTCGGCAATCATGAACAGATCGATGCGCAAGAGTGACATTAAATGGCTGCCTACTGCAAAATCGATATCAAAATGCTTGTAAAATATGAATTTATATGTTTATTTTAAAAGTAATACCCTTAAAACCTAGCTTAAAATCCAAACGCGTATGGTTACCTTAATAAAAACCCCTTAAAATGTAGCTAAAGGTTGCAGCTTTATCAAATTAAATCAATAATTCCATTACTATTCGGCAATCATGAACAGATCGATGCGCAAGAGTGACATTAAATGGCTGCCTACTGCAAAATCGATATCAAAATGCTTGTAAAATATGAATTTATATGTTTATTTTAAAAGTAATACCCTTAAAACCTAGCTTAAAATCCAAACGCGTATGGTTACCTTAATAAAAACCCCTTAAAATGTAGCTAAAGGTTGCAGCTTTATCAAATTAAATCAATAATTCCATTACTATTCGGCAATCATGAACAGATCGATGCGCAAGAGTGACATTAAATGGCTGCCTACTGCAAAATCGATATCAAAATGCTTGTAAAATATGAATTTATATGTTTATTTTAAAAGTAATACCCTTAAAACCTAGCTTAAAATCCAAACGCGTATGGTTACCTTAATAAAAACCCCTTAAAATGTAGCTAAAGGTTGCAGCTTTATCAAATTAAATCAATAATTCCATTACTATTCGGCAATCATGAACAGATCGATGCGCAAGAGTGACATTAAATGGCTGCCTACTGCAAAATCGATATCAAAATGCTTGTAAAATATGAATTTATATGTTTATTTTAAAAGTAATACCCTTAAAACCTAGCTTAAAATCCAAACGCGTATGGTTACCTTAATAAAAACCCCTTAAAATGTAGCTAAAGGTTGCAGCTTTATCAAATTAAATCAATAATTCCATTACTATTCGGCAATCATGAACAGATCGATGCGCAAGAGTGACATTAAATGGCTGCCTACTGCAAAATCGATATCAAAATGCTTGTAAAATATGAATTTATATGTTTATTTTAAAAGTAATACCCTTAAAACCTAGCTTAAAATCCAAACGCGTATGGTTACCTTAATAAAAACCCCTTAAAATGTAGCTAAAGGTTGCAGCTTTATCAAATTAAATCAATAATTCCATTACTATTCGGCAATCATGAACAGATCGATGCGCAAGAGTGACATTAAATGGCTGCCTACTGCAAAATCGATATCAAAATGCTTGTAAAATATGAATTTATATGTTTATTTTAAAAGTAATACCCTTAAAACCTAGCTTAAAATCCAAACGCGTATGGTTACCTTAATAAAAACCCCTTAAAATGTAGCTAAAGGTTGCAGCTTTATCAAATTAAATCAATAATTCCATTACTATTCGGCAATCATGAACAGATCGATGCGCAAGAGTGACATTAAATGGCTGCCTACTGCAAAATCGATATCAAAATGCTTGTAAAATATGAATTTATATGTTTATTTTAAAAGTAATACCCTTAAAACCTAGCTTAAAATCCAAACGCGTATGGTTACCTTAATAAAAACCCCTTAAAATGTAGCTAAAGGTTGCAGCTTTATCAAATTAAATCAATAATTCCATTACTATTCGGCAATCATGAACAGATCGATGCGCAAGAGTGACATTAAATGGCTGCCTACTGCAAAATCGATATCAAAATGCTTGTAAAATATGAATTTATATGTTTATTTTAAAAGTAATACCCTTAAAACCTAGCTTAAAATCCAAACGCGTATGGTTACCTTAATAAAAACCCCTTAAAATGTAGCTAAAGGTTGCAGCTTTATCAAATTAAATCAATAATTCCATTACTATTCGGCAATCATGAACAGATCGATGCGCAAGAGTGACATTAAATGGCTGCCTACTGCAAAATCGATATCAAAATGCTTGTAAAATATGAATTTATATGTTTATTTTAAAAGTAATACCCTTAAAACCTAGCTTAAAATCCAAACGCGTATGGTTACCTTAATAAAAACCCCTTAAAATGTAGCTAAAGGTTGCAGCTTTATCAAATTAAATCAATAATTCCATTACTATTCGGCAATCATGAACAGATCGATGCGCAAGAGTGACATTAAATGGCTGCCTACTGCAAAATCGATATCAAAATGCTTGTAAAATATGAATTTATATGTTTATTTTAAAAGTAATACCCTTAAAACCTAGCTTAAAATCCAAACGCGTATGGTTACCTTAATAAAAACCCCTTAAAATGTAGCTAAAGGTTGCAGCTTTATCAAATTAAATCAATAATTCCATTACTATTCGGCAATCATGAACAGATCGATGCGCAAGAGTGACATTAAATGGCTGCCTACTGCAAAATCGATATCAAAATGCTTGTAAAATATGAATTTATATGTTTATTTTAAAAGTAATACCCTTAAAACCTAGCTTAAAATCCAAACGCGTATGGTTACCTTAATAAAAACCCCTTAAAATGTAGCTAAAGGTTGCAGCTTTATCAAATTAAATCAATAATTCCATTACTATTCGGCAATCATGAACAGATCGATGCGCAAGAGTGACATTAAATGGCTGCCTACTGCAAAATCGATATCAAAATGCTTGTAAAATATGAATTTATATGTTTATTTTAAAAGTAATACCCTTAAAACCTAGCTTAAAATCCAAACGCGTATGGTTACCTTAATAAAAACCCCTTAAAATGTAGCTAAAGGTTGCAGCTTTATCAAATTAAATCAATAATTCCATTACTATTCGGCAATCATGAACAGATCGATGCGCAAGAGTGACATTAAATGGCTGCCTACTGCAAAATCGATATCAAAATGCTTGTAAAATATGAATTTATATGTTTATTTTAAAAGTAATACCCTTAAAACCTAGCTTAAAATCCAAACGCGTATGGTTACCTTAATAAAAACCCCTTAAAATGTAGCTAAAGGTTGCAGCTTTATCAAATTAAATCAATAATTCCATTACTATTCGGCAATCATGAACAGATCGATGCGCAAGAGTGACATTAAATGGCTGCCTACTGCAAAATCGATATCAAAATGCTTGTAAAATATGAATTTATATGTTTATTTTAAAAGTAATACCCTTAAAACCTAGCTTAAAATCCAAACGCGTATGGTTACCTTAATAAAAACCCCTTAAAATGTAGCTAAAGGTTGCAGCTTTATCAAATTAAATCAATAATTCCATTACTATTCGGCAATCATGAACAGATCGATGCGCAAGAGTGACATTAAATGGCTGCCTACTGCAAAATCGATATCAAAATGCTTGTAAAATATGAATTTATATGTTTATTTTAAAAGTAATACCCTTAAAACCTAGCTTAAAATCCAAACGCGTATGGTTACCTTAATAAAAACCCCTTAAAATGTAGCTAAAGGTTGCAGCTTTATCAAATTAAATCAATAATTCCATTACTATTCGGCAATCATGAACAGATCGATGCGCAAGAGTGACATTAAATGGCTGCCTACTGCAAAATCGATATCAAAATGCTTGTAAAATATGAATTTATATGTTTATTTTAAAAGTAATACCCTTAAAACCTAGCTTAAAATCCAAACGCGTATGGTTACCTTAATAAAAACCCCTTAAAATGTAGCTAAAGGTTGCAGCTTTATCAAATTAAATCAATAATTCCATTACTATTCGGCAATCATGAACAGATCGATGCGCAAGAGTGACATTAAATGGCTGCCTACTGCAAAATCGATATCAAAATGCTTGTAAAATATGAATTTATATGTTTATTTTAAAAGTAATACCCTTAAAACCTAGCTTAAAATCCAAACGCGTATGGTTACCTTAATAAAAACCCCTTAAAATGTAGCTAAAGGTTGCAGCTTTATCAAATTAAATCAATAATTCCATTACTATTCGGCAATCATGAACAGATCGATGCGCAAGAGTGACATTAAATGGCTGCCTACTGCAAAATCGATATCAAAATGCTTGTAAAATATGAATTTATATGTTTATTTTAAAAGTAATACCCTTAAAACCTAGCTTAAAATCCAAACGCGTATGGTTACCTTAATAAAAACCCCTTAAAATGTAGCTAAAGGTTGCAGCTTTATCAAATTAAATCAATAATTCCATTACTATTCGGCAATCATGAACAGATCGATGCGCAAGAGTGACATTAAATGGCTGCCTACTGCAAAATCGATATCAAAATGCTTGTAAAATATGAATTTATATGTTTATTTTAAAAGTAATACCCTTAAAACCTAGCTTAAAATCCAAACGCGTATGGTTACCTTAATAAAAACCCCTTAAAATGTAGCTAAAGGTTGCAGCTTTATCAAATTAAATCAATAATTCCATTACTATTCGGCAATCATGAACAGATCGATGCGCAAGAGTGACATTAAATGGCTGCCTACTGCAAAATCGATATCAAAATGCTTGTAAAATATGAATTTATATGTTTATTTTAAAAGTAATACCCTTAAAACCTAGCTTAAAATCCAAACGCGTATGGTTACCTTAATAAAAACCCCTTAAAATGTAGCTAAAGGTTGCAGCTTTATCAAATTAAATCAATAATTCCATTACTATTCGGCAATCATGAACAGATCGATGCGCAAGAGTGACATTAAATGGCTGCCTACTGCAAAATCGATATCAAAATGCTTGTAAAATATGAATTTATATGTTTATTTTAAAAGTAATACCCTTAAAACCTAGCTTAAAATCCAAACGCGTATGGTTACCTTAATAAAAACCCCTTAAAATGTAGCTAAAGGTTGCAGCTTTATCAAATTAAATCAATAATTCCATTACTATTCGGCAATCATGAACAGATCGATGCGCAAGAGTGACATTAAATGGCTGCCTACTGCAAAATCGATATCAAAATGCTTGTAAAATATGAATTTATATGTTTATTTTAAAAGTAATACCCTTAAAACCTAGCTTAAAATCCAAACGCGTATGGTTACCTTAATAAAAACCCCTTAAAATGTAGCTAAAGGTTGCAGCTTTATCAAATTAAATCAATAATTCCATTACTATTCGGCAATCATGAACAGATCGATGCGCAAGAGTGACATTAAATGGCTGCCTACTGCAAAATCGATATCAAAATGCTTGTAAAATATGAATTTATATGTTTATTTTAAAAGTAATACCCTTAAAACCTAGCTTAAAATCCAAACGCGTATGGTTACCTTAATAAAAACCCCTTAAAATGTAGCTAAAGGTTGCAGCTTTATCAAATTAAATCAATAATTCCATTACTATTCGGCAATCATGAACAGATCGATGCGCAAGAGTGACATTAAATGGCTGCCTACTGCAAAATCGATATCAAAATGCTTGTAAAATATGAATTTATATGTTTATTTTAAAAGTAATACCCTTAAAACCTAGCTTAAAATCCAAACGCGTATGGTTACCTTAATAAAAACCCCTTAAAATGTAGCTAAAGGTTGCAGCTTTATCAAATTAAATCAATAATTCCATTACTATTCGGCAATCATGAACAGATCGATGCGCAAGAGTGACATTAAATGGCTGCCTACTGCAAAATCGATATCAAAATGCTTGTAAAATATGAATTTATATGTTTATTTTAAAAGTAATACCCTTAAAACCTAGCTTAAAATCCAAACGCGTATGGTTACCTTAATAAAAACCCCTTAAAATGTAGCTAAAGGTTGCAGCTTTATCAAATTAAATCAATAATTCCATTACTATTCGGCAATCATGAACAGATCGATGCGCAAGAGTGACATTAAATGGCTGCCTACTGCAAAATCGATATCAAAATGCTTGTAAAATATGAATTTATATGTTTATTTTAAAAGTAATACCCTTAAAACCTAGCTTAAAATCCAAACGCGTATGGTTACCTTAATAAAAACCCCTTAAAATGTAGCTAAAGGTTGCAGCTTTATCAAATTAAATCAATAATTCCATTACTATTCGGCAATCATGAACAGATCGATGCGCAAGAGTGACATTAAATGGCTGCCTACTGCAAAATCGATATCAAAATGCTTGTAAAATATGAATTTATATGTTTATTTTAAAAGTAATACCCTTAAAACCTAGCTTAAAATCCAAACGCGTATGGTTACCTTAATAAAAACCCCTTAAAATGTAGCTAAAGGTTGCAGCTTTATCAAATTAAATCAATAATTCCATTACTATTCGGCAATCATGAACAGATCGATGCGCAAGAGTGACATTAAATGGCTGCCTACTGCAAAATCGATATCAAAATGCTTGTAAAATATGAATTTATATGTTTATTTTAAAAGTAATACCCTTAAAACCTAGCTTAAAATCCAAACGCGTATGGTTACCTTAATAAAAACCCCTTAAAATGTAGCTAAAGGTTGCAGCTTTATCAAATTAAATCAATAATTCCATTACTATTCGGCAATCATGAACAGATCGATGCGCAAGAGTGACATTAAATGGCTGCCTACTGCAAAATCGATATCAAAATGCTTGTAAAATATGAATTTATATGTTTATTTTAAAAGTAATACCCTTAAAACCTAGCTTAAAATCCAAACGCGTATGGTTACCTTAATAAAAACCCCTTAAAATGTAGCTAAAGGTTGCAGCTTTATCAAATTAAATCAATAATTCCATTACTATTCGGCAATCATGAACAGATCGATGCGCAAGAGTGACATTAAATGGCTGCCTACTGCAAAATCGATATCAAAATGCTTGTAAAATATGAATTTATATGTTTATTTTAAAAGTAATACCCTTAAAACCTAGCTTAAAATCCAAACGCGTATGGTTACCTTAATAAAAACCCCTTAAAATGTAGCTAAAGGTTGCAGCTTTATCAAATTAAATCAATAATTCCATTACTATTCGGCAATCATGAACAGATCGATGCGCAAGAGTGACATTAAATGGCTGCCTACTGCAAAATCGATATCAAAATGCTTGTAAAATATGAATTTATATGTTTATTTTAAAAGTAATACCCTTAAAACCTAGCTTAAAATCCAAACGCGTATGGTTACCTTAATAAAAACCCCTTAAAATGTAGCTAAAGGTTGCAGCTTTATCAAATTAAATCAATAATTCCATTACTATTCGGCAATCATGAACAGATCGATGCGCAAGAGTGACATTAAATGGCTGCCTACTGCAAAATCGATATCAAAATGCTTGTAAAATATGAATTTATATGTTTATTTTAAAAGTAATACCCTTAAAACCTAGCTTAAAATCCAAACGCGTATGGTTACCTTAATAAAAACCCCTTAAAATGTAGCTAAAGGTTGCAGCTTTATCAAATTAAATCAATAATTCCATTACTATTCGGCAATCATGAACAGATCGATGCGCAAGAGTGACATTAAATGGCTGCCTACTGCAAAATCGATATCAAAATGCTTGTAAAATATGAATTTATATGTTTATTTTAAAAGTAATACCCTTAAAACCTAGCTTAAAATCCAAACGCGTATGGTTACCTTAATAAAAACCCCTTAAAATGTAGCTAAAGGTTGCAGCTTTATCAAATTAAATCAATAATTCCATTACTATTCGGCAATCATGAACAGATCGATGCGCAAGAGTGACATTAAATGGCTGCCTACTGCAAAATCGATATCAAAATGCTTGTAAAATATGAATTTATATGTTTATTTTAAAAGTAATACCCTTAAAACCTAGCTTAAAATCCAAACGCGTATGGTTACCTTAATAAAAACCCCTTAAAATGTAGCTAAAGGTTGCAGCTTTATCAAATTAAATCAATAATTCCATTACTATTCGGCAATCATCGATATCAAAATGCTTGTAAAATATGAATTTATATGTTTATTTTAAAAGTAATACCCTTAAAACCTAGCTTAAAATCCAAACGCGTATGGTTACCTTAATAAAAACCCCTTAAAATGTAGCTAAAGGTTGCAGCTTTATCAAATTAAATCAATAATTCCATTACTATTCGGCAATCATGAACAGATCGATGCGCAAGAGTGACATTAAATGGCTGCCTACTGCAAAATCGATATCAAAATGCTTGTAAAATATGAATTTATATGTTTATTTTAAAAGTAATACCCTTAAAACCTAGCTTAAAATCCAAACGCGTATGGTTACCTTAATAAAAACCCCTTAAAATGTAGCTAAAGGTTGCAGCTTTATCAAATTAAATCAATAATTCCATTACTATTCGGCAATCATCGATATCAAAATGCTTGTAAAATATGAATTTATATGTTTATTTTAAAAGTAATACCCTTAAAACCTAGCTTAAAATCCAAACGCGTATGGTTACCTTAATAAAAACCCCTTAAAATGTAGCTAAAGGTTGCAGCTTTATCAAATTAAATCAATAATTCCATTACTATTCGGCAATCATGAACAGATCGATGCGCAAGAGTGACATTAAATGGCTGCCTACTGCAAAATCGATATCAAAATGCTTGTAAAATATGAATTTATATGTTTATTTTAAAAGTAATACCCTTAAAACCTAGCTTAAAATCCAAACGCGTATGGTTACCTTAATAAAAACCCCTTAAAATGTAGCTAAAGGTTGCAGCTTTATCAAATTAAATCAATAATTCCATTACTATTCGGCAATCATGAACAGATCGATGCGCAAGAGTGACATTAAATGGCTGCCTACTGCAAAATCGATATCAAAATGCTTGTAAAATATGAATTTATATGTTTATTTTAAAAGTAATACCCTTAAAACCTAGCTTAAAATCCAAACGCGTATGGTTACCTTAATAAAAACCCCTTAAAATGTAGCTAAAGGTTGCAGCTTTATCAAATTAAATCAATAATTCCATTACTATTCGGCAATCATGAACAGATCGATGCGCAAGAGTGACATTAAATGGCTGCCTACTGCAAAATCGATATCAAAATGCTTGTAAAATATGAATTTATATGTTTATTTTAAAAGTAATACCCTTAAAACCTAGCTTAAAATCCAAACGCGTATGGTTACCTTAATAAAAACCCCTTAAAATGTAGCTAAAGGTTGCAGCTTTATCAAATTAAATCAATAATTCCATTACTATTCGGCAATCATGAACAGATCGATGCGCAAGAGTGACATTAAATGGCTGCCTACTGCAAAATCGATATCAAAATGCTTGTAAAATATGAATTTATATGTTTATTTTAAAAGTAATACCCTTAAAACCTAGCTTAAAATCCAAACGCGTATGGTTACCTTAATAAAAACCCCTTAAAATGTAGCTAAAGGTTGCAGCTTTATCAAATTAAATCAATAATTCCATTACTATTCGGCAATCATGAACAGATCGATGCGCAAGAGTGACATTAAATGGCTGCCTACTGCAAAATCGATATCAAAATGCTTGTAAAATATGAATTTATATGTTTATTTTAAAAGTAATACCCTTAAAACCTAGCTTAAAATCCAAACGCGTATGGTTACCTTAATAAAAACCCCTTAAAATGTAGCTAAAGGTTGCAGCTTTATCAAATTAAATCAATAATTCCATTACTATTCGGCAATCATGAACAGATCGATGCGCAAGGGTGACATTAAATGGCTGCCTACTGCAAAATCGATATCAAAATGCTTGTAAAATATGAATTTATATGTTTATTTTAAAAGTAATACCCTTAAAACCTAGCTTAAAATCCAAACGCGTATGGTTACCTTAATAAAAACCCCTTAAAATGTAGCTAAAGGTTGCAGCTTTATCAAATTAAATCAATAATTCCATTACTATTCGGCAATCATGAACAGATCGATGCGCAAGAGTGACATTAAATGGCTGCCTACTGCAAAATCGATATCAAAATGCTTGTAAAATATGAATTTATATGTTTATTTTAAAAGTAATACCCTTAAAACCTAGCTTAAAATCCAAACGCGTATGGTTACCTTAATAAAAACCCCTTAAAATGTAGCTAAAGGTTGCAGCTTTATCAAATTAAATCAATAATTCCATTACTATTCGGCAATCATGAACAGATCGATGCGCAAGAGTGACATTAAATGGCTGCCTACTGCAAAATCGATATCAAAATGCTTGTAAAATATGAATTTATATGTTTATTTTAAAAGTAATACCCTTAAAACCTAGCTTAAAATCCAAACGCGTATGGTTACCTTAATAAAAACCCCTTAAAATGTAGCTAAAGGTTGCAGCTTTATCAAATTAAATCAATAATTCCATTACTATTCGGCAATCATGAACAGATCGATGCGCAAGAGTGACATTAAATGGCTGCCTACTGCAAAATCGATATCAAAATGCTTGTAAAATATGAATTTATATGTTTATTTTAAAAGTAATACCCTTAAAACCTAGCTTAAAATCCAAACGCGTATGGTTACCTTAATAAAAACCCCTTAAAATGTAGCTAAAGGTTGCAGCTTTATCAAATTAAATCAATAATTCCATTACTATTCGGCAATCATGAACAGATCGATGCGCAAGAGTGACATTAAATGGCTGCCTACTGCAAAATCGATATCAAAATGCTTGTAAAATATGAATTTATATGTTTATTTTAAAAGTAATACCCTTAAAACCTAGCTTAAAATCCAAACGCGTATGGTTACCTTAATAAAAACCCCTTAAAATGTAGCTAAAGGTTGCAGCTTTATCAAATTAAATCAATAATTCCATTACTATTCGGCAATCATGAACAGATCGATGCGCAAGAGTGACATTAAATGGCTGCCTACTGCAAAATCGATATCAAAATGCTTGTAAAATATGAATTTATATGTTTATTTTAAAAGTAATACCCTTAAAACCTATCTTAAAATCCAAACGCGTATGGTTACCTTAATAAAAACCCCTTAAAATGTAGCTAAAGGTTGCAGCTTTATCAAATTAAATCAATAATTCCATTACTATTCGGCAATCATGAACAGATCGATGCGCAAGAGTGACATTAAATGGCTGCCTACTGCAAAATCGATATCAAAATGCTTGTAAAATATGAATTTATATGTTTATTTTAAAAGTAATACCCTTAAAACCTAGCTTAAAATCCAAACGCGTATGGTTACCTTAATAAAAACCCCTTAAAATGTAGCTAAAGGTTGCAGCTTTATCAAATTAAATCAATAATTCCATTACTATTCGGCAATCATGAACAGATCGATGCGCAAGAGTGACATTAAATGGCTGCCTACTGCAAAATCGATATCAAAATGCTTGTAAAATATGAATTTATATGTTTATTTTAAAAGTAATACCCTTAAAACCTAGCTTAAAATCCAAACGCGTATGGTTACCTTAATAAAAACCCCTTAAAATGTAGCTAAAGGTTGCAGCTTTATCAAATTAAATCAATAATTCCATTACTATTCGGCAATCATGAACAGATCGATGCGCAAGAGTGACATTAAATGGCTGCCTACTGCAAAATCGATATCAAAATGCTTGTAAAATATGAATTTATATGTTTATTTTAAAAGTAATACCCTTAAAACCTAGCTTAAAATCCAAACGCGTATGGTTACCTTAATAAAAACCCCTTAAAATGTAGCTAAAGGTTGCAGCTTTATCAAATTAAATCAATAATTCCATTACTATTCGGCAATCATGAACAGATCGATGCGCAAGAGTGACATTAAATGGCTGCCTACTGCAAAATCGATATCAAAATGCTTGTAAAATATGAATTTATATGTTTATTTTAAAAGTAATACCCTTAAAACCTAGCTTAAAATCCAAACGCGTATGGTTACCTTAATAAAAACCCCTTAAAATGTAGCTAAAGGTTGCAGCTTTATCAAATTAAATCAATAATTCCATTACTATTCGGCAATCATGAACAGATCGATGCGCAAGAGTGACATTAAATGGCTGCCTACTGCAAAATCGATATCAAAATGCTTGTAAAATATGAATTTATATGTTTATTTTAAAAGTAATACCCTTAAAACCTAGCTTAAAATCCAAACGCGTATGGTTACCTTAATAAAAACCCCTTAAAATGTAGCTAAAGGTTGCAGCTTTATCAAATTAAATCAATAATTCCATTACTATTCGGCAATCATGAACAGATCGATGCGCAAGAGTGACATTAAATGGCTGCCTACTGCAAAATCGATATCAAAATGCTTGTAAAATATGAATTTATATGTTTATTTTAAAAGTAATACCCTTAAAACCTAGCTTAAAATCCAAACGCGTATGGTTACCTTAATAAAAACCCCTTAAAATGTAGCTAAAGGTTGCAGCTTTATCAAATTAAATCAATAATTCCATTACTATTCGGCAATCATGAACAGATCGATGCGCAAGAGTGACATTAAATGGCTGCCTACTGCAAAATCGATATCAAAATGCTTGTAAAATATGAATTTATATGTTTATTTTAAAAGTAATACCCTTAAAACCTAGCTTAAAATCCAAACGCGTATGGTTACCTTAATAAAAACCCCTTAAAATGTAGCTAAAGGTTGCAGCTTTATCAAATTAAATCAATAATTCCATTACTATTCGGCAATCATGAACAGATCGATGCGCAAGAGTGACATTAAATGGCTGCCTACTGCAAAATCGATATCAAAATGCTTGTAAAATATGAATTTATATGTTTATTTTAAAAGTAATACCCTTAAAACCTAGCTTAAAATCCAAACGCGTATGGTTACCTTAATAAAAACCCCTTAAAATGTAGCTAAAGGTTGCAGCTTTATCAAATTAAATCAATAATTCCATTACTATTCGGCAATCATGAACAGATCGATGCGCAAGAGTGACATTAAATGGCTGCCTACTGCAAAATCGATATCAAAATGCTTGTAAAATATGAATTTATATGTTTATTTTAAAAGTAATACCCTTAAAACCTAGCTTAAAATCCAAACGCGTATGGTTACCTTAATAAAAACCCCTTAAAATGTAGCTAAAGGTTGCAGCTTTATCAAATTAAATCAATAATTCCATTACTATTCGGCAATCATGAACAGATCGATGCGCAAGAGTGACATTAAATGGCTGCCTACTGCAAAATCGATATCAAAATGCTTGTAAAATATGAATTTATATGTTTATTTTAAAAGTAATACCCTTAAAACCTAGCTTAAAATCCAAACGCGTATGGTTACCTTAATAAAAACCCCTTAAAATGTAGCTAAAGGTTGCAGCTTTATCAAATTAAATCAATAATTCCATTACTATTCGGCAATCATGAACAGATCGATGCGCAAGAGTGACATTAAATGGCTGCCTACTGCAAAATCGATATCAAAATGCTTGTAAAATATGAATTTATATGTTTATTTTAAAAGTAATACCCTTAAAACCTAGCTTAAAATCCAAACGCGTATGGTTACCTTAATAAAAACCCCTTAAAATGTAGCTAAAGGTTGCAGCTTTATCAAATTAAATCAATAATTCCATTACTATTCGGCAATCATGAACAGATCGATGCGCAAGAGTGACATTAAATGGCTGCCTACTGCAAAATCGATATCAAAATGCTTGTAAAATATGAATTTATATGTTTATTTTAAAAGTAATACCCTTAAAACCTAGCTTAAAATCCAAACGCGTATGGTTACCTTAATAAAAACCCCTTAAAATGTAGCTAAAGGTTGCAGCTTTATCAAATTAAATCAATAATTCCATTACTATTCGGCAATCATGAACAGATCGATGCGCAAGAGTGACATTAAATGGCTGCCTACTGCAAAATCGATATCAAAATGCTTGTAAAATATGAATTTATATGTTTATTTTAAAAGTAATACCCTTAAAACCTAGCTTAAAATCCAAACGCGTATGGTTACCTTAATAAAAACCCCTTAAAATGTAGCTAAAGGTTGCAGCTTTATCAAATTAAATCAATAATTCCATTACTATTCGGCAATCATGAACAGATCGATGCGCAAGAGTGACATTAAATGGCTGCCTACTGCAAAATCGATATCAAAATGCTTGTAAAATATGAATTTATATGTTTATTTTAAAAGTAATACCCTTAAAACCTAGCTTAAAATCCAAACGCGTATGGTTACCTTAATAAAAACCCCTTAAAATGTAGCTAAAGGTTGCAGCTTTATCAAATTAAATCAATAATTCCATTACTATTCGGCAATCATGAACAGATCGATGCGCAAGAGTGACATTAAATGGCTGCCTACTGCAAAATCGATATCAAAATGCTTGTAAAATATGAATTTATATGTTTATTTTAAAAGTAATACCCTTAAAACCTAGCTTAAAATCCAAACGCGTATGGTTACCTTAATAAAAACCCCTTAAAATGTAGCTAAAGGTTGCAGCTTTATCAAATTAAATCAATAATTCCATTACTATTCGGCAATCATGAACAGATCGATGCGCAAGAGTGACATTAAATGGCTGCCTACTGCAAAATCGATATCAAAATGCTTGTAAAATATGAATTTATATGTTTATTTTAAAAGTAATACCCTTAAAACCTAGCTTAAAATCCAAACGCGTATGGTTACCTTAATAAAAACCCCTTAAAATGTAGCTAAAGGTTGCAGCTTTATCAAATTAAATCAATAATTCCATTACTATTCGGCAATCATGAACAGATCGATGCGCAAGAGTGACATTAAATGGCTGCCTACTGCAAAATCGATATCAAAATGCTTGTAAAATATGAATTTATATGTTTATTTTAAAAGTAATACCCTTAAAACCTAGCTTAAAATCCAAACGCGTATGGTTACCTTAATAAAAACCCCTTAAAATGTAGCTAAAGGTTGCAGCTTTATCAAATTAAATCAATAATTCCATTACTATTCGGCAATCATGAACAGATCGATGCGCAAGAGTGACATTAAATGGCTGCCTACTGCAAAATCGATATCAAAATGCTTGTAAAATATGAATTTATATGTTTATTTTAAAAGTAATACCCTTAAAACCTAGCTTAAAATCCAAACGCGTATGGTTACCTTAATAAAAACCCCTTAAAATGTAGCTAAAGGTTGCAGCTTTATCAAATTAAATCAATAATTCCATTACTATTCGGCAATCATGAACAGATCGATGCGCAAGAGTGACATTAAATGGCTGCCTACTGCAAAATCGATATCAAAATGCTTGTAAAATATGAATTTATATGTTTATTTTAAAAGTAATACCCTTAAAACCTAGCTTAAAATCCAAACGCGTATGGTTACCTTAATAAAAACCCCTTAAAATGTAGCTAAAGGTTGCAGCTTTATCAAATTAAATCAATAATTCCATTACTATTCGGCAATCATGAACAGATCGATGCGCAAGAGTGACATTAAATGGCTGCCTACTGCAAAATCGATATCAAAATGCTTGTAAAATATGAATTTATATGTTTATTTTAAAAGTAATACCCTTAAAACCTAGCTTAAAATCCAAACGCGTATGGTTACCTTAATAAAAACCCCTTAAAATGTAGCTAAAGGTTGCAGCTTTATCAAATTAAATCAATAATTCCATTACTATTCGGCAATCATGAACAGATCGATGCGCAAGAGTGACATTAAATGGCTGCCTACTGCAAAATCGATATCAAAATGCTTGTAAAATATGAATTTATATGTTTATTTTAAAAGTAATACCCTTAAAACCTAGCTTAAAATCCAAACGCGTATGGTTACCTTAATAAAAACCCCTTAAAATGTAGCTAAAGGTTGCAGCTTTATCAAATTAAATCAATAATTCCATTACTATTCGGCAATCATGAACAGATCGATGCGCAAGAGTGACATTAAATGGCTGCCTACTGCAAAATCGATATCAAAATGCTTGTAAAATATGAATTTATATGTTTATTTTAAAAGTAATACCCTTAAAACCTAGCTTAAAATCCAAACGCGTATGGTTACCTTAATAAAAACCCCTTAAAATGTAGCTAAAGGTTGCAGCTTTATCAAATTAAATCAATAATTCCATTACTATTCGGCAATCATGAACAGATCGATGCGCAAGAGTGACATTAAATGGCTGCCTACTGCAAAATCGATATCAAAATGCTTGTAAAATATGAATTTATATGTTTATTTTAAAAGTAATACCCTTAAAACCTAGCTTAAAATCCAAACGCGTATGGTTACCTTAATAAAAACCCCTTAAAATGTAGCTAAAGGTTGCAGCTTTATCAAATTAAATCAATAATTCCATTACTATTCGGCAATCATGAACAGATCGATGCGCAAGAGTGACATTAAATGGCTGCCTACTGCAAAATCGATATCAAAATGCTTGTAAAATATGAATTTATATGTTTATTTTAAAAGTAATACCCTTAAAACCTAGCTTAAAATCCAAACGCGTATGGTTACCTTAATAAAAACCCCTTAAAATGTAGCTAAAGGTTGCAGCTTTATCAAATTAAATCAATAATTCCATTACTATTCGGCAATCATGAACAGATCGATGCGCAAGAGTGACATTAAATGGCTGCCTACTGCAAAATCGATATCAAAATGCTTGTAAAATATGAATTTATATGTTTATTTTAAAAGTAATACCCTTAAAACCTAGCTTAAAATCCAAACGCGTATGGTTACCTTAATAAAAACCCCTTAAAATGTAGCTAAAGGTTGCAGCTTTATCAAATTAAATCAATAATTCCATTACTATTCGGCAATCATGAACAGATCGATGCGCAAGAGTGACATTAAATGGCTGCCTACTGCAAAATCGATATCAAAATGCTTGTAAAATATGAATTTATATGTTTATTTTAAAAGTAATACCCTTAAAACCTAGCTTAAAATCCAAACGCGTATGGTTACCTTAATAAAAACCCCTTAAAATGTAGCTAAAGGTTGCAGCTTTATCAAATTAAATCAATAATTCCATTACTATTCGGCAATCATGAACAGATCGATGCGCAAGAGTGACATTAAATGGCTGCCTACTGCAAAATCGATATCAAAATGCTTGTAAAATATGAATTTATATGTTTATTTTAAAAGTAATACCCTTAAAACCTAGCTTAAAATCCAAACGCGTATGGTTACCTTAATAAAAACCCCTTAAAATGTAGCTAAAGGTTGCAGCTTTATCAAATTAAATCAATAATTCCATTACTATTCGGCAATCATGAACAGATCGATGCGCAAGAGTGACATTAAATGGCTGCCTACTGCAAAATCGATATCAAAATGCTTGTAAAATATGAATTTATATGTTTATTTTAAAAGTAATACCCTTAAAACCTAGCTTAAAATCCAAACGCGTATGGTTACCTTAATAAAAACCCCTTAAAATGTAGCTAAAGGTTGCAGCTTTATCAAATTAAATCAATAATTCCATTACTATTCGGCAATCATGAACAGATCGATGCGCAAGAGTGACATTAAATGGCTGCCTACTGCAAAATCGATATCAAAATGCTTGTAAAATATGAATTTATATGTTTATTTTAAAAGTAATACCCTTAAAACCCTTACCCTTACCCTTAAAAGGAAGGAAGGGAGCGGACATACAAGGTAAAGTCTCTGATTGCGTTCAACCTGGCGAACGCCAGAACGATCCTTGTCCCTGTCCAATCCAAGCTGATGCACAGCCTCCGCGCGGCCCTTCTGGATAGCTATTTGGCATCCGCTGAATAGTGAACTAATGTGTGCAGCGAGTCCAATCCCCAGGACTTAAAATTTGGGTTGTGCGCAGGGTTTGGTGCCCGCCACGGAAAATCATCTACCAATGAAAGCCAAAAAGCAAGCCTCGGAAGGAACCCACAATGTTGACGACCACAGCAAACGATTCAAGGACCATGATTTGAGGATATGCACCTGGAATGTCCGGACCCTCTATAGGGAAGGTGCCTCTATCCAACTGGCGGAAGCCCTCACGAAATGTAAGGCTGACATCACCGCCATCCAGGAAATGCGATGGACAGGACAAGGTTGCTCCAAGCGAGCAGACTGCGATATCTACTACAGCTGCCATGCGGAGAAGCGCGAATTTGGCTGCGGATTTGTGGTCAGCAAGAGACTTCGCCACCACGTCTCTCGGTTCACTCCGGTGAACGAACGGCTGGCTTCGATCCGCATCAAAGCTAAATACTTTAGCATCAGCCTAATTTGCGCGCACGCCCCGACGGAAGAGAAGGACGATGCGACCAAGGATGCCTTCTATGCGAAGCTCGAGGACGTCTACGACAGGTGCCCGGCCCACGACGTCAAAATTGTCCTCGGGGACTTCAACGCAAAGGTCGGGCGAGAAGGCATCTTTGGCCCCACAGTCGGGCAGTTCAGCCTCCATGGGACCACTTCGAACAACGGTCTGAGGCTGATCGATTTCGCCGCGGCACGAAACATGGTAGTTAGTAGCACCAGATTCCAGCACCTCGATATCCATAAGGCGACCTGGTTATCCCCCGATCAATCCACCCGCAACCAGATTGATCACATTGTGATTGATGGAAGGCATGCTTCTAGCATTCTAGATGTGCGCACGTTCCGAGGACCCAACATCGACTCGGACCACTACCTTGTTGCAGCCAAGGTACGCATGCGTCTTTGCGCAGCGAAGACCGCACAACCTAGTTTGCGAAGAAAGCTGGACATCAGTAAGCTGCGATCACAAGGGGTAGCCGAAGCCTACTCCGCTCAACTCTCTAACCAGCTCGGTCGCTCCCCCTCTCCACCTGATGACATCGGCGGATTATGGGCTCATTTATCCCACTCTATGCGCGAGGCCGCAGAAAATGTCCTTGGTTTTCGACGCCCACCACCAAAAAACCAATGGTACGATGAAGAGTGTCGCGCAGCCACTGCAGTGAAGAATGCTGCCTACAAGAAGACCCTGCAGTCGGCCGCCACGCGAGCCATGACAGAAAAATACCGGGAGGAGAGGAAGAAAGAGAGGTGCCTTTTTAGACGCAAGAAACGGGAGCAAGAAAGGCGCGAGCGTGAGGAAATCGAGGAGTGCAGGAGCAGGAATGACGCCCGAAAATTCTTCCAAAAAGTTAAGCGTCTCACGGAAGGATTTAAGCCCGGGGCATCTTCTTGCAGAGACGAAAACGGGGATCTGGTTACGGATGCGCAGGGTGTGCTGAGGTTGTGGAAGGAGCACTTCACCAAGCTGCTTGCAGGCGACGAAAGGAACAATACCGCCAGTGGTGAAGATGTCCAGATGGCACCAATCGACGACGACGGTGTGGATGTGCCACCGCCCAGCCATGACGAGGTCCGGGTCGCTATCCAGCGACTCAAGAACAACAAAGCTGCAGGACCGGATGGGCTACCAGCTGAATTGTTCAAGGCCGGCGGCGGTGAGCTGATTGGGTGCATGCATCAGCTCATTTGCAAAATATGGCTGGAGGAACGAATGCCCAACGATTGGAACCTCAGTGCCCTTTGTCCTGTGCTGAAGAAAGGCGACCCAACAATATGCGCCAACTACAGGGGTATCAGCCTACTTCCCATTGCATACAAGGTCCTGACGAGCGTACTATGTGAAAGATTAAAGCCACTCGCCAAGGCGCTGATTGGACCTTATCAGTGCGGCTTTAGACCTGGTAAGTCCACCATCGACCAGATATTCACTCTACGCCAAATCCTGGAGAAGACCCATGAGAACCAAATCGATACACACCATCTCTTCATCGATTACAAGGCAGCATTCCATAGCCCGATAAGGGATCGCCTATATGCCGCATTGTCTGAACTTGGTATCCCTGCAAAGCTCGTTAGACTTTGCAGAGCGACGTTGAGCAATACGCGCAGCTCCGTCAAGGTTGGAAGTGACCTCTCCGACCCCTTTGATACCGTTCGAGGTTTCAGACAGGGCGATCCTTTGTCCTGCGACCTCTTCAACTTCACCATGGAGAGTGTTCTGCGCAAGGCCGGTGTACATCGTAATGGCACAATCTTCAACAAAAGTGTCCAGCTCCTTGCCTACGCTGATGACATTGATGTCGTCGGGCGTAACAAGCGAGATGTCACCGCTGCATTTGCTGCTATCGAAAGAGAATCTGCCAAAATGGGTCTGGTGGTAAATGAGGGCAAGACGAAGTATATGCTGTCTACACGCAGGGACTCGCAGCGGCTAGGGTCTCACGTCGAGGCCAACAGGTATACCTTTGAAGTTGTCAAGGAATTCGTCTACCTTGGCACCGCCATCAACAGCAGCAATGATGTCAGTCTGGAGATAAAGCGAAGGATTACTCTTGCCAACAGGTGCTACTACGGTCTCGGTAGGCAATTGAGAAGTAGAGACCTCTCTCGACCGACAAAACTTGCACTCTATAGGACGCTCATCTTGCCCGTGCTCCTCTATGGCGCTGAAGCATGGACAATGACACGAAACGACATAGCGGCCCTTGGAGTGTTCGAGAGGAAGGTACTTCGCAAAATCTTCGGCCCTGTTCGTGTTGGTGACGACTATCGCATACGAACCAATAACGAGCTGTATGAGCTGTATAAGGACCTGCAAAATCGATATCAAAATGCTTGTAAAATATGAATTTATATGTTTATTTTAAAAGTAATACCCTTAAAACCTAGCTTAAAATCCAAACGCGTATGGTTACCTTAATAAAAACCCCTTAAAATGTAGCTAAAGGTTGCAGCTTTATCAAATTAAATCAATAATTCCATTACTATTCGGCAATCATGAACAGATCGATGCGCAAGAGTGACATTAAATGGCTGCCTACTGCAAAATCGATATCAAAATGCTTGTAAAATATGAATTTATATGTTTATTTTAAAAGTAGTACCCTTAAAACCTAGCTTAAAATCCAAACGCGTATGGTTACCTTAATAAAAACCCCTTAAAATGTAGCTAAAGGTTGCAGCTTTATCAAATTAAATCAATAATTCCATTACTATTCGGCAATCATGAACAGATCGATGCGCAAGAGTGACATTAAATGGCTGCCTACTGCAAAATCGATATCAAAATGCTTGTAAAATATGAATTTATATGTTTATTTTAAAAGTAATACCCTTAAAACCTAGCTTAAAATCCAAACGCGTATGGTTACCTTAATAAAAACCCCTTAAAATGTAGCTAAAGGTTGCAGCTTTATCAAATTAAATCAATAATTCCATTACTATTCGGCAATCATGAACAGATCGATGCGCAAGAGTGACATTAAATGGCTGCCTACTGCAAAATCGATATCAAAATGCTTGTAAAATATGAATTTATATGTTTATTTTAAAAGTAATACCCTTAAAACCTAGCTTAAAATCCAAACGCGTATGGTTACCTTAATAAAAACCCCTTAAAATGTAGCTAAAGGTTGCAGCTTTATCAAATTAAATCAATAATTCCATTACTATTCGGCAATCATGAACAGATCGATGCGCAAGAGTGACATTAAATGGCTGCCTACTGCAAAATCGATATCAAAATGCTTGTAAAATATGAATTTATATGTTTATTTTAAAAGTAATACCCTTAAAACCTAGCTTAAAATCCAAACGCGTATGGTTACCTTAATAAAAACCCCTTAAAATGTAGCTAAAGGTTGCAGCTTTATCAAATTAAATCAATAATTCCATTACTATTCGGCAATCATGAACAGATCGATGCGCAAGAGTGACATTAAATGGCTGCCTACTGCAAAATCGATATCAAAATGCTTGTAAAATATGAATTTATATGTTTATTTTAAAAGTAATACCCTTAAAACCTAGCTTAAAATCCAAACGCGTATGGTTACCTTAATAAAAACCCCTTAAAATGTAGCTAAAGGTTGCAGCTTTATCAAATTAAATCAATAATTCCATTACTATTCGGCAATCATGAACAGATCGATGCGCAAGAGTGACATTAAATGGCTGCCTACTGCAAAATCGATATCAAAATGCTTGTAAAATATGAATTTATATGTTTATTTTAAAAGTAATACCCTTAAAACCTAGCTTAAAATCCAAACGCGTATGGTTACCTTAATAAAAACCCCTTAAAATGTAGCTAAAGGTTGCAGCTTTATCAAATTAAATCAATAATTCCATTACTATTCGGCAATCATGAACAGATCGATGCGCAAGAGTGACATTAAATGGCTGCCTACTGCAAAATCGATATCAAAATGCTTGTAAAATATGAATTTATATGTTTATTTTAAAAGTAATACCCTTAAAACCTAGCTTAAAATCCAAACGCGTATGGTTACCTTAATAAAAACCCCTTAAAATGTAGCTAAAGGTTGCAGCTTTATCAAATTAAATCAATAATTCCATTACTATTCGGCAATCATGAACAGATCGATGCGCAAGAGTGACATTAAATGGCTGCCTACTGCAAAATCGATATCAAAATGCTTGTAAAATATGAATTTATATGTTTATTTTAAAAGTAATACCCTTAAAACCTAGCTTAAAATCCAAACGCGTATGGTTACCTTAATAAAAACCCCTTAAAATGTAGCTAAAGGTTGCAGCTTTATCAAATTAAATCAATAATTCCATTACTATTCGGCAATCATGAACAGATCGATGCGCAAGAGTGACATTAAATGGCTGCCTACTGCAAAATCGATATCAAAATGCTTGTAAAATATGAATTTATATGTTTATTTTAAAAGTAATACCCTTAAAACCTAGCTTAAAATCCAAACGCGTATGGTTACCTTAATAAAAACCCCTTAAAATGTAGCTAAAGGTTGCAGCTTTATCAAATTAAATCAATAATTCCATTACTATTCGGCAATCATGAACAGATCGATGCGCAAGAGTGACATTAAATGGCTGCCTACTGCAAAATCGATATCAAAATGCTTGTAAAATATGAATTTATATGTTTATTTTAAAAGTAATACCCTTAAAACCTAGCTTAAAATCCAAACGCGTATGGTTACCTTAATAAAAACCCCTTAAAATGTAGCTAAAGGTTGCAGCTTTATCAAATTAAATCAATAATTCCATTACTATTCGGCAATCATGAACAGATCGATGCGCAAGAGTGACATTAAATGGCTGCCTACTGCAAAATCGATATCAAAATGCTTGTAAAATATGAATTTATATGTTTATTTTAAAAGTAATACCCTTAAAACCTAGCTTAAAATCCAAACGCGTATGGTTACCTTAATAAAAACCCCTTAAAATGTAGCTAAAGGTTGCAGCTTTATCAAATTAAATCAATAATTCCATTACTATTCGGCAATCATGAACAGATCGATGCGCAAGAGTGACATTAAATGGCTGCCTACTGCAAAATCGATATCAAAATGCTTGTAAAATATGAATTTATATGTTTATTTTAAAAGTAATACCCTTAAAACCTAGCTTAAAATCCAAACGCGTATGGTTACCTTAATAAAAACCCCTTAAAATGTAGCTAAAGGTTGCAGCTTTATCAAATTAAATCAATAATTCCATTACTATTCGGCAATCATGAACAGATCGATGCGCAAGAGTGACATTAAATGGCTGCCTACTGCAAAATCGATATCAAAATGCTTGTAAAATATGAATTTATATGTTTATTTTAAAAGTAATACCCTTAAAACCTAGCTTAAAATCCAAACGCGTATGGTTACCTTAATAAAAACCCCTTAAAATGTAGCTAAAGGTTGCAGCTTTATCAAATTAAATCAATAATTCCATTACTATTCGGCAATCATGAACAGATCGATGCGCAAGAGTGACATTAAATGGCTGCCTACTGCAAAATCGATATCAAAATGCTTGTAAAATATGAATTTATATGTTTATTTTAAAAGTAATACCCTTAAAACCTAGCTTAAAATCCAAACGCGTATGGTTACCTTAATAAAAACCCCTTAAAATGTAGCTAAAGGTTGCAGCTTTATCAAATTAAATCAATAATTCCATTACTATTCGGCAATCATGAACAGATCGATGCGCAAGAGTGACATTAAATGGCTGCCTACTGCAAAATCGATATCAAAATGCTTGTAAAATATGAATTTATATGTTTATTTTAAAAGTAATACCCTTAAAACCTAGCTTAAAATCCAAACGCGTATGGTTACCTTAATAAAAACCCCTTAAAATGTAGCTAAAGGTTGCAGCTTTATCAAATTAAATCAATAATTCCATTACTATTCGGCAATCATGAACAGATCGATGCGCAAGAGTGACATTAAATGGCTGCCTACTGCAAAATCGATATCAAAATGCTTGTAAAATATGAATTTATATGTTTATTTTAAAAGTAATACCCTTAAAACCTAGCTTAAAATCCAAACGCGTATGGTTACCTTAATAAAAACCCCTTAAAATGTAGCTAAAGGTTGCAGCTTTATCAAATTAAATCAATAATTCCATTACTATTCGGCAATCATGAACAGATCGATGCGCAAGAGTGACATTAAATGGCTGCCTACTGCAAAATCGATATCAAAATGCTTGTAAAATATGAATTTATATGTTTATTTTAAAAGTAATACCCTTAAAACCTAGCTTAAAATCCAAACGCGTATGGTTACCTTAATAAAAACCCCTTAAAATGTAGCTAAAGGTTGCAGCTTTATCAAATTAAATCAATAATTCCATTACTATTCGGCAATCATGAACAGATCGATGCGCAAGAGTGACATTAAATGGCTGCCTACTGCAAAATCGATATCAAAATGCTTGTAAAATATGAATTTATATGTTTATTTTAAAAGTAATACCCTTAAAACCTAGCTTAAAATCCAAACGCGTATGGTTACCTTAATAAAAACCCCTTAAAATGTAGCTAAAGGTTGCAGCTTTATCAAATTAAATCAATAATTCCATTACTATTCGGCAATCATGAACAGATCGATGCGCAAGAGTGACATTAAATGGCTGCCTACTGCAAAATCGATATCAAAATGCTTGTAAAATATGAATTTATATGTTTATTTTAAAAGTAATACCCTTAAAACCTAGCTTAAAATCCAAACGCGTATGGTTACCTTAATAAAAACCCCTTAAAATGTAGCTAAAGGTTGCAGCTTTATCAAATTAAATCAATAATTCCATTACTATTCGGCAATCATGAACAGATCGATGCGCAAGAGTGACATTAAATGGCTGCCTACTGCAAAATCGATATCAAAATGCTTGTAAAATATGAATTTATATGTTTATTTTAAAAGTAATACCCTTAAAACCTAGCTTAAAATCCAAACGCGTATGGTTACCTTAATAAAAACCCCTTAAAATGTAGCTAAAGGTTGCAGCTTTATCAAATTAAATCAATAATTCCATTACTATTCGGCAATCATGAACAGATCGATGCGCAAGAGTGACATTAAATGGCTGCCTACTGCAAAATCGATATCAAAATGCTTGTAAAATATGAATTTATATGTTTATTTTAAAAGTAATACCCTTAAAACCTAGCTTAAAATCCAAACGCGTATGGTTACCTTAATAAAAACCCCTTAAAATGTAGCTAAAGGTTGCAGCTTTATCAAATTAAATCAATAATTCCATTACTATTCGGCAATCATGAACAGATCGATGCGCAAGAGTGACATTAAATGGCTGCCTACTGCAAAATCGATATCAAAATGCTTGTAAAATATGAATTTATATGTTTATTTTAAAAGTAATACCCTTAAAACCTAGCTTAAAATCCAAACGCGTATGGTTACCTTAATAAAAACCCCTTAAAATGTAGCTAAAGGTTGCAGCTTTATCAAATTAAATCAATAATTCCATTACTATTCGGCAATCATGAACAGATCGATGCGCAAGAGTGACATTAAATGGCTGCCTACTGCAAAATCGATATCAAAATGCTTGTAAAATATGAATTTATATGTTTATTTTAAAAGTAATACCCTTAAAACCTAGCTTAAAATCCAAACGCGTATGGTTACCTTAATAAAAACCCCTTAAAATGTAGCTAAAGGTTGCAGCTTTATCAAATTAAATCAATAATTCCATTACTATTCGGCAATCATGAACAGATCGATGCGCAAGAGTGACATTAAATGGCTGCCTACTGCAAAATCGATATCAAAATGCTTGTAAAATATGAATTTATATGTTTATTTTAAAAGTAATACCCTTAAAACCTAGCTTAAAATCCAAACGCGTATGGTTACCTTAATAAAAACCCCTTAAAATGTAGCTAAAGGTTGCAGCTTTATCAAATTAAATCAATAATTCCATTACTATTCGGCAATCATGAACAGATCGATGCGCAAGAGTGACATTAAATGGCTGCCTACTGCAAAATCGATATCAAAATGCTTGTAAAATATGAATTTATATGTTTATTTTAAAAGTAATACCCTTAAAACCTAGCTTAAAATCCAAACGCGTATGGTTACCTTAATAAAAACCCCTTAAAATGTAGCTAAAGGTTGCAGCTTTATCAAATTAAATCAATAATTCCATTACTATTCGGCAATCATGAACAGATCGATGCGCAAGAGTGACATTAAATGGCTGCCTACTGCAAAATCGATATCAAAATGCTTGTAAAATATGAATTTATATGTTTATTTTAAAAGTAATACCCTTAAAACCTAGCTTAAAATCCAAACGCGTATGGTTACCTTAATAAAAACCCCTTAAAATGTAGCTAAAGGTTGCAGCTTTATCAAATTAAATCAATAATTCCATTACTATTCGGCAATCATGAACAGATCGATGCGCAAGAGTGACATTAAATGGCTGCCTACTGCAAAATCGATATCAAAATGCTTGTAAAATATGAATTTATATGTTTATTTTAAAAGTAATACCCTTAAAACCTAGCTTAAAATCCAAACGCGTATGGTTACCTTAATAAAAACCCCTTAAAATGTAGCTAAAGGTTGCAGCTTTATCAAATTAAATCAATAATTCCATTACTATTCGGCAATCATGAACAGATCGATGCGCAAGAGTGACATTAAATGGCTGCCTACTGCAAAATCGATATCAAAATGCTTGTAAAATATGAATTTATATGTTTATTTTAAAAGTAATACCCTTAAAACCTAGCTTAAAATCCAAACGCGTATGGTTACCTTAATAAAAACCCCTTAAAATGTAGCTAAAGGTTGCAGCTTTATCAAATTAAATCAATAATTCCATTACTATTCGGCAATCATGAACAGATCGATGCGCAAGAGTGACATTAAATGGCTGCCTACTGCAAAATCGATATCAAAATGCTTGTAAAATATGAATTTATATGTTTATTTTAAAAGTAATACCCTTAAAACCTAGCTTAAAATCCAAACGCGTATGGTTACCTTAATAAAAACCCCTTAAAATGTAGCTAAAGGTTGCAGCTTTATCAAATTAAATCAATAATTCCATTACTATTCGGCAATCATGAACAGATCGATGCGCAAGAGTGACATTAAATGGCTGCCTACTGCAAAATCGATATCAAAATGCTTGTAAAATATGAATTTATATGTTTATTTTAAAAGTAATACCCTTAAAACCTAGCTTAAAATCCAAACGCGTATGGTTACCTTAATAAAAACCCCTTAAAATGTAGCTAAAGGTTGCAGCTTTATCAAATTAAATCAATAATTCCATTACTATTCGGCAATCATGAACAGATCGATGCGCAAGAGTGACATTAAATGGCTGCCTACTGCAAAATCGATATCAAAATGCTTGTAAAATATGAATTTATATGTTTATTTTAAAAGTAATACCCTTAAAACCTAGCTTAAAATCCAAACGCGTATGGTTACCTTAATAAAAACCCCTTAAAATGTAGCTAAAGGTTGCAGCTTTATCAAATTAAATCAATAATTCCATTACTATTCGGCAATCATGAACAGATCGATGCGCAAGAGTGACATTAAATGGCTGCCTACTGCAAAATCGATATCAAAATGCTTGTAAAATATGAATTTATATGTTTATTTTAAAAGTAATACCCTTAAAACCTAGCTTAAAATCCAAACGCGTATGGTTACCTTAATAAAAACCCCTTAAAATGTAGCTAAAGGTTGCAGCTTTATCAAATTAAATCAATAATTCCATTACTATTCGGCAATCATGAACAGATCGATGCGCAAGAGTGACATTAAATGGCTGCCTACTGCAAAATCGATATCAAAATGCTTGTAAAATATGAATTTATATGTTTATTTTAAAAGTAATACCCTTAAAACCTAGCTTAAAATCCAAACGCGTATGGTTACCTTAATAAAAACCCCTTAAAATGTAGCTAAAGGTTGCAGCTTTATCAAATTAAATCAATAATTCCATTACTATTCGGCAATCATGAACAGATCGATGCGCAAGAGTGACATTAAATGGCTGCCTACTGCAAAATCGATATCAAAATGCTTGTAAAATATGAATTTATATGTTTATTTTAAAAGTAATACCCTTAAAACCTAGCTTAAAATCCAAACGCGTATGGTTACCTTAATAAAAACCCCTTAAAATGTAGCTAAAGGTTGCAGCTTTATCAAATTAAATCAATAATTCCATTACTATTCGGCAATCATGAACAGATCGATGCGCAAGAGTGACATTAAATGGCTGCCTACTGCAAAATCGATATCAAAATGCTTGTAAAATATGAATTTATATGTTTATTTTAAAAGTAATACCCTTAAAACCTAGCTTAAAATCCAAACGCGTATGGTTACCTTAATAAAAACCCCTTAAAATGTAGCTAAAGGTTGCAGCTTTATCAAATTAAATCAATAATTCCATTACTATTCGGCAATCATGAACAGATCGATGCGCAAGAGTGACATTAAATGGCTGCCTACTGCAAAATCGATATCAAAATGCTTGTAAAATATGAATTTATATGTTTATTTTAAAAGTAATACCCTTAAAACCTAGCTTAAAATCCAAACGCGTATGGTTACCTTAATAAAAACCCCTTAAAATGTAGCTAAAGGTTGCAGCTTTATCAAATTAAATCAATAATTCCATTACTATTCGGCAATCATGAACAGATCGATGCGCAAGAGTGACATTAAATGGCTGCCTACTGCAAAATCGATATCAAAATGCTTGTAAAATATGAATTTATATGTTTATTTTAAAAGTAATACCCTTAAAACCTAGCTTAAAATCCAAACGCGTATGGTTACCTTAATAAAAACCCCTTAAAATGTAGCTAAAGGTTGCAGCTTTATCAAATTAAATCAATAATTCCATTACTATTCGGCAATCATGAACAGATCGATGCGCAAGAGTGACATTAAATGGCTGCCTACTGCAAAATCGATATCAAAATGCTTGTAAAATATGAATTTATATGTTTATTTTAAAAGTAATACCCTTAAAACCTAGCTTAAAATCCAAACGCGTATGGTTACCTTAATAAAAACCCCTTAAAATGTAGCTAAAGGTTGCAGCTTTATCAAATTAAATCAATAATTCCATTACTATTCGGCAATCATGAACAGATCGATGCGCAAGAGTGACATTAAATGGCTGCCTACTGCAAAATCGATATCAAAATGCTTGTAAAATATGAATTTATATGTTTATTTTAAAAGTAATACCCTTAAAACCTAGCTTAAAATCCAAACGCGTATGGTTACCTTAATAAAAACCCCTTAAAATGTAGCTAAAGGTTGCAGCTTTATCAAATTAAATCAATAATTCCATTACTATTCGGCAATCATGAACAGATCGATGCGCAAGAGTGACATTAAATGGCTGCCTACTGCAAAATCGATATCAAAATGCTTGTAAAATATGAATTTATATGTTTATTTTAAAAGTAATACCCTTAAAACCTAGCTTAAAATCCAAACGCGTATGGTTACCTTAATAAAAACCCCTTAAAATGTAGCTAAAGGTTGCAGCTTTATCAAATTAAATCAATAATTCCATTACTATTCGGCAATCATGAACAGATCGATGCGCAAGAGTGACATTAAATGGCTGCCTACTGCAAAATCGATATCAAAATGCTTGTAAAATATGAATTTATATGTTTATTTTAAAAGTAATACCCTTAAAACCTAGCTTAAAATCCAAACGCGTATGGTTACCTTAATAAAAACCCCTTAAAATGTAGCTAAAGGTTGCAGCTTTATCAAATTAAATCAATAATTCCATTACTATTCGGCAATCATGAACAGATCGATGCGCAAGAGTGACATTAAATGGCTGCCTACTGCAAAATCGATATCAAAATGCTTGTAAAATATGAATTTATATGTTTATTTTAAAAGTAATACCCTTAAAACCTAGCTTAAAATCCAAACGCGTATGGTTACCTTAATAAAAACCCCTTAAAATGTAGCTAAAGGTTGCAGCTTTATCAAATTAAATCAATAATTCCATTACTATTCGGCAATCATGAACAGATCGATGCGCAAGAGTGACATTAAATGGCTGCCTACTGCAAAATCGATATCAAAATGCTTGTAAAATATGAATTTATATGTTTATTTTAAAAGTAATACCCTTAAAACCTAGCTTAAAATCCAAACGCGTATGGTTACCTTAATAAAAACCCCTTAAAATGTAGCTAAAGGTTGCAGCTTTATCAAATTAAATCAATAATTCCATTACTATTCGGCAATCATGAACAGATCGATGCGCAAGAGTGACATTAAATGGCTGCCTACTGCAAAATCGATATCAAAATGCTTGTAAAATATGAATTTATATGTTTATTTTAAAAGTAATACCCTTAAAACCTAGCTTAAAATCCAAACGCGTATGGTTACCTTAATAAAAACCCCTTAAAATGTAGCTAAAGGTTGCAGCTTTATCAAATTAAATCAATAATTCCATTACTATTCGGCAATCATGAACAGATCGATGCGCAAGAGTGACATTAAATGGCTGCCTACTGCAAAATCGATATCAAAATGCTTGTAAAATATGAATTTATATGTTTATTTTAAAAGTAATACCCTTAAAACCTAGCTTAAAATCCAAACGCGTATGGTTACCTTAATAAAAACCCCTTAAAATGTAGCTAAAGGTTGCAGCTTTATCAAATTAAATCAATAATTCCATTACTATTCGGCAATCATGAACAGATCGATGCGCAAGAGTGACATTAAATGGCTGCCTACTGCAAAATCGATATCAAAATGCTTGTAAAATATGAATTTATATGTTTATTTTAAAAGTAATACCCTTAAAACCTAGCTTAAAATCCAAACGCGTATGGTTACCTTAATAAAAACCCCTTAAAATGTAGCTAAAGGTTGCAGCTTTATCAAATTAAATCAATAATTCCATTACTATTCGGCAATCATGAACAGATCGATGCGCAAGAGTGACATTAAATGGCTGCCTACTGCAAAATCGATATCAAAATGCTTGTAAAATATGAATTTATATGTTTATTTTAAAAGTAATACCCTTAAAACCTAGCTTAAAATCCAAACGCGTATGGTTACCTTAATAAAAACCCCTTAAAATGTAGCTAAAGGTTGCAGCTTTATCAAATTAAATCAATAATTCCATTACTATTCGGCAATCATGAACAGATCGATGCGCAAGAGTGACATTAAATGGCTGCCTACTGCAAAATCGATATCAAAATGCTTGTAAAATATGAATTTATATGTTTATTTTAAAAGTAATACCCTTAAAACCTAGCTTAAAATCCAAACGCGTATGGTTACCTTAATAAAAACCCCTTAAAATGTAGCTAAAGGTTGCAGCTTTATCAAATTAAATCAATAATTCCATTACTATTCGGCAATCATGAACAGATCGATGCGCAAGAGTGACATTAAATGGCTGCCTACTGCAAAATCGATATCAAAATGCTTGTAAAATATGAATTTATATGTTTATTTTAAAAGTAATACCCTTAAAACCTAGCTTAAAATCCAAACGCGTATGGTTACCTTAATAAAAACCCCTTAAAATGTAGCTAAAGGTTGCAGCTTTATCAAATTAAATCAATAATTCCATTACTATTCGGCAATCATGAACAGATCGATGCGCAAGAGTGACATTAAATGGCTGCCTACTGCAAAATCGATATCAAAATGCTTGTAAAATATGAATTTATATGTTTATTTTAAAAGTAATACCCTTAAAACCTAGCTTAAAATCCAAACGCGTATGGTTACCTTAATAAAAACCCCTTAAAATGTAGCTAAAGGTTGCAGCTTTATCAAATTAAATCAATAATTCCATTACTATTCGGCAATCATGAACAGATCGATGCGCAAGAGTGACATTAAATGGCTGCCTACTGCAAAATCGATATCAAAATGCTTGTAAAATATGAATTTATATGTTTATTTTAAAAGTAATACCCTTAAAACCTAGCTTAAAATCCAAACGCGTATGGTTACCTTAATAAAAACCCCTTAAAATGTAGCTAAAGGTTGCAGCTTTATCAAATTAAATCAATAATTCCATTACTATTCGGCAATCATGAACAGATCGATGCGCAAGAGTGACATTAAATGGCTGCCTACTGCAAAATCGATATCAAAATGCTTGTAAAATATGAATTTATATGTTTATTTTAAAAGTAATACCCTTAAAACCTAGCTTAAAATCCAAACGCGTATGGTTACCTTAATAAAAACCCCTTAAAATGTAGCTAAAGGTTGCAGCTTTATCAAATTAAATCAATAATTCCATTACTATTCGGCAATCATGAACAGATCGATGCGCAAGAGTGACATTAAATGGCTGCCTACTGCAAAATCGATATCAAAATGCTTGTAAAATATGAATTTATATGTTTATTTTAAAAGTAATACCCTTAAAACCTAGCTTAAAATCCAAACGCGTATGGTTACCTTAATAAAAACCCCTTAAAATGTAGCTAAAGGTTGCAGCTTTATCAAATTAAATCAATAATTCCATTACTATTCGGCAATCATGAACAGATCGATGCGCAAGAGTGACATTAAATGGCTGCCTACTGCAAAATCGATATCAAAATGCTTGTAAAATATGAATTTATATGTTTATTTTAAAAGTAATACCCTTAAAACCTAGCTTAAAATCCAAACGCGTATGGTTACCTTAATAAAAACCCCTTAAAATGTAGCTAAAGGTTGCAGCTTTATCAAATTAAATCAATAATTCCATTACTATTCGGCAATCATGAACAGATCGATGCGCAAGAGTGACATTAAATGGCTGCCTACTGCAAAATCGATATCAAAATGCTTGTAAAATATGAATTTATATGTTTATTTTAAAAGTAATACCCTTAAAACCTAGCTTAAAATCCAAACGCGTATGGTTACCTTAATAAAAACCCCTTAAAATGTAGCTAAAGGTTGCAGCTTTATCAAATTAAATCAATAATTCCATTACTATTCGGCAATCATGAACAGATCGATGCGCAAGAGTGACATTAAATGGCTGCCTACTGCAAAATCGATATCAAAATGCTTGTAAAATATGAATTTATATGTTTATTTTAAAAGTAATACCCTTAAAACCTAGCTTAAAATCCAAACGCGTATGGTTACCTTAATAAAAACCCCTTAAAATGTAGCTAAAGGTTGCAGCTTTATCAAATTAAATCAATAATTCCATTACTATTCGGCAATCATGAACAGATCGATGCGCAAGAGTGACATTAAATGGCTGCCTACTGCAAAATCGATATCAAAATGCTTGTAAAATATGAATTTATATGTTTATTTTAAAAGTAATACCCTTAAAACCTAGCTTAAAATCCAAACGCGTATGGTTACCTTAATAAAAACCCCTTAAAATGTAGCTAAAGGTTGCAGCTTTATCAAATTAAATCAATAATTCCATTACTATTCGGCAATCATGAACAGATCGATGCGCAATGGCTTTGCCTACTGCAAAATCGATATCAAAAATGCTGTAAAATATGAATTTATATGGTTTATTTTAAAAGTAAACCTTAAAAACCTAGCTTAAATCCAAAAAAAAAAAAACTAAAAATCCAACGCGTATGGTTACCTTAATAAAAACCCCTTAAAATGTAGCTAAAGGTTGCAGCTTTATCAAATTAAATCAATAATTCCATTACTATTCGGCAATCATGAACAGATCGATGCGCAAGAGTGACATTAAATGGCTGCCTACTGCAAAATCGATATCAAAATGCTTGTAAAATATGAATTTATATGTTTATTTTAAAAGTAATACCCTTAAAACCTAGCTTAAAATCCAAAAGCGTATGGTTACCTTAATAAAAACCCCTTAAAATGTAGCTAAAGGTTGCAGCTTTATCAAATTAAATCAATAATTCCATTACTATTCGGCAATCATGAACAGATCGATGCGCAAGAGTGACATTAAATGGCTGCCTACTGCAAAATCGATATCAAAATGCTTGTAAAATATGAATTTATATGTTTATTTTAAAAGTAATACCCTTAAAACCTAGCTTAAAATCCAAACGCGTATGGTTACCTTAATAAAAACCCCTTAAAATGTAGCTAAAGGTTGCAGCTTTATCAAATTAAATCAATAATTCCATTACTATTCGGCAATCATGAACAGATCGATGCGCAAGAGTGACATTAAATGGCTGCCTACTGCAAAATCGATATCAAAATGCTTGTAAAATATGAATTTATATGTTTATTTTAAAAGTAATACCCTTAAAACCTAGCTTAAAATCCAAACGCGTATGGTTACCTTAATAAAAACCCCTTAAAATGTAGCTAAAGGTTGCAGCTTTATCAAATTAAATCAATAATTCCATTACTATTCGGCAATCATGAACAGATCGATGCGCAAGAGTGACATTAAATGGCTGCCTACTGCAAAATCGATATCAAAATGCTTGTAAAATATGAATTTATATGTTTATTTTAAAAGTAATACCCTTAAAACCTAGCTTAAAATCCAAACGCGTATGGTTACCTTAATAAAAACCCCTTAAAATGTAGCTAAAGGTTGCAGCTTTATCAAATTAAATCAATAATTCCATTACTATTCGGCAATCATGAACAGATCGATGCGCAAGAGTGACATTAAATGGCTGCCTACTGCAAAATCGATATCAAAATGCTTGTAAAATATGAATTTATATGTTTATTTTAAAAGTAATACCCTTAAAACCTAGCTTAAAATCCAAACGCGTATGGTTACCTTAATAAAAACCCCTTAAAATGTAGCTAAAGGTTGCAGCTTTATCAAATTAAATCAATAATTCCATTACTATTCGGCAATCATGAACAGATCGATGCGCAAGAGTGACATTAAATGGCTGCCTACTGCAAAATCGATATCAAAATGCTTGTAAAATATGAATTTATATGTTTATTTTAAAAGTAATACCCTTAAAACCTAGCTTAAAATCCAAACGCGTATGGTTACCTTAATAAAAACCCCTTAAAATGTAGCTAAAGGTTGCAGCTTTATCAAATTAAATCAATAATTCCATTACTATTCGGCAATCATGAACAGATCGATGCGCAAGAGTGACATTAAATGGCTGCCTACTGCAAAATCGATATCAAAATGCTTGTAAAATATGAATTTATATGTTTATTTTAAAAGTAATACCCTTAAAACCTAGCTTAAAATCCAAACGCGTATGGTTACCTTAATAAAAACCCCTTAAAATGTAGCTAAAGGTTGCAGCTTTATCAAATTAAATCAATAATTCCATTACTATTCGGCAATCATGAACAGATCGATGCGCAAGAGTGACATTAAATGGCTGCCTACTGCAAAATCGATATCAAAATGCTTGTAAAATATGAATTTATATGTTTATTTTAAAAGTAATACCCTTAAAACCTAGCTTAAAATCCAAACGCGTATGGTTACCTTAATAAAAACCCCTTAAAATGTAGCTAAAGGTTGCAGCTTTATCAAATTAAATCAATAATTCCATTACTATTCGGCAATCATGAACAGATCGATGCGCAAGAGTGACATTAAATGGCTGCCTACTGCAAAATCGATATCAAAATGCTTGTAAAATATGAATTTATATGTTTATTTTAAAAGTAATACCCTTAAAACCTAGCTTAAAATCCAAACGCGTATGGTTACCTTAATAAAAACCCCTTAAAATGTAGCTAAAGGTTGCAGCTTTATCAAATTAAATCAATAATTCCATTACTATTCGGCAATCATGAACAGATCGATGCGCAAGAGTGACATTAAATGGCTGCCTACTGCAAAATCGATATCAAAATGCTTGTAAAATATGAATTTATATGTTTATTTTAAAAGTAATACCCTTAAAACCTAGCTTAAAATCCAAACGCGTATGGTTACCTTAATAAAAACCCCTTAAAATGTAGCTAAAGGTTGCAGCTTTATCAAATTAAATCAATAATTCCATTACTATTCGGCAATCATGAACAGATCGATGCGCAAGAGTGACATTAAATGGCTGCCTACTGCAAAATCGATATCAAAATGCTTGTAAAATATGAATTTATATGTTTATTTTAAAAGTAATACCCTTAAAACCTAGCTTAAAATCCAAACGCGTATGGTTACCTTAATAAAAACCCCTTAAAATGTAGCTAAAGGTTGCAGCTTTATCAAATTAAATCAATAATTCCATTACTATTCGGCAATCATGAACAGATCGATGCGCAAGAGTGACATTAAATGGCTGCCTACTGCAAAATCGATATCAAAATGCTTGTAAAATATGAATTTATATGTTTATTTTAAAAGTAATACCCTTAAAACCTAGCTTAAAATCCAAACGCGTATGGTTACCTTAATAAAAACCCCTTAAAATGTAGCTAAAGGTTGCAGCTTTATCAAATTAAATCAATAATTCCATTACTATTCGGCAATCATGAACAGATCGATGCGCAAGAGTGACATTAAATGGCTGCCTACTGCAAAATCGATATCAAAATGCTTGTAAAATATGAATTTATATGTTTATTTTAAAAGTAATACCCTTAAAACCTAGCTTAAAATCCAAACGCGTATGGTTACCTTAATAAAAACCCCTTAAAATGTAGCTAAAGGTTGCAGCTTTATCAAATTAAATCAATAATTCCATTACTATTCGGCAATCATGAACAGATCGATGCGCAAGAGTGACATTAAATGGCTGCCTACTGCAAAATCGATATCAAAATGCTTGTAAAATATGAATTTATATGTTTATTTTAAAAGTAATACCCTTAAAACCTAGCTTAAAATCCAAACGCGTATGGTTACCTTAATAAAAACCCCTTAAAATGTAGCTAAAGGTTGCAGCTTTATCAAATTAAATCAATAATTCCATTACTATTCGGCAATCATGAACAGATCGATGCGCAAGAGTGACATTAAATGGCTGCCTACTGCAAAATCGATATCAAAATGCTTGTAAAATATGAATTTATATGTTTATTTTAAAAGTAATACCCTTAAAACCTAGCTTAAAATCCAAACGCGTATGGTTACCTTAATAAAAACCCCTTAAAATGTAGCTAAAGGTTGCAGCTTTATCAAATTAAATCAATAATTCCATTACTATTCGGCAATCATGAACAGATCGATGCGCAAGAGTGACATTAAATGGCTGCCTACTGCAAAATCGATATCAAAATGCTTGTAAAATATGAATTTATATGTTTATTTTAAAAGTAATACCCTTAAAACCTAGCTTAAAATCCAAACGCGTATGGTTACCTTAATAAAAACCCCTTAAAATGTAGCTAAAGGTTGCAGCTTTATCAAATTAAATCAATAATTCCATTACTATTCGGCAATCATGAACAGATCGATGCGCAAGAGTGACATTAAATGGCTGCCTACTGCAAAATCGATATCAAAATGCTTGTAAAATATGAATTTATATGTTTATTTTAAAAGTAATACCCTTAAAACCTAGCTTAAAATCCAAACGCGTATGGTTACCTTAATAAAAACCCCTTAAAATGTAGCTAAAGGTTGCAGCTTTATCAAATTAAATCAATAATTCCATTACTATTCGGCAATCATGAACAGATCGATGCGCAAGAGTGACATTAAATGGCTGCCTACTGCAAAATCGATATCAAAATGCTTGTAAAATATGAATTTATATGTTTATTTTAAAAGTAATACCCTTAAAACCTAGCTTAAAATCCAAACGCGTATGGTTACCTTAATAAAAACCCCTTAAAATGTAGCTAAAGGTTGCAGCTTTATCAAATTAAATCAATAATTCCATTACTATTCGGCAATCATGAACAGATCGATGCGCAAGAGTGACATTAAATGGCTGCCTACTGCAAAATCGATATCAAAATGCTTGTAAAATATGAATTTATATGTTTATTTTAAAAGTAATACCCTTAAAACCTAGCTTAAAATCCAAACGCGTATGGTTACCTTAATAAAAACCCCTTAAAATGTAGCTAAAGGTTGCAGCTTTATCAAATTAAATCAATAATTCCATTACTATTCGGCAATCATGAACAGATCGATGCGCAAGAGTGACATTAAATGGCTGCCTACTGCAAAATCGATATCAAAATGCTTGTAAAATATGAATTTATATGTTTATTTTAAAAGTAATACCCTTAAAACCTAGCTTAAAATCCAAACGCGTATGGTTACCTTAATAAAAACCCCTTAAAATGTAGCTAAAGGTTGCAGCTTTATCAAATTAAATCAATAATTCCATTACTATTCGGCAATCATGAACAGATCGATGCGCAAGAGTGACATTAAATGGCTGCCTACTGCAAAATCGATATCAAAATGCTTGTAAAATATGAATTTATATGTTTATTTTAAAAGTAATACCCTTAAAACCTAGCTTAAAATCCAAACGCGTATGGTTACCTTAATAAAAACCCCTTAAAATGTAGCTAAAGGTTGCAGCTTTATCAAATTAAATCAATAATTCCATTACTATTCGGCAATCATGAACAGATCGATGCGCAAGAGTGACATTAAATGGCTGCCTACTGCAAAATCGATATCAAAATGCTTGTAAAATATGAATTTATATGTTTATTTTAAAAGTAATACCCTTAAAACCTAGCTTAAAATCCAAACGCGTATGGTTACCTTAATAAAAACCCCTTAAAATGTAGCTAAAGGTTGCAGCTTTATCAAATTAAATCAATAATTCCATTACTATTCGGCAATCATGAACAGATCGATGCGCAAGAGTGACATTAAATGGCTGCCTACTGCAAAATCGATATCAAAATGCTTGTAAAATATGAATTTATATGTTTATTTTAAAAGTAATACCCTTAAAACCTAGCTTAAAATCCAAACGCGTATGGTTACCTTAATAAAAACCCCTTAAAATGTAGCTAAAGGTTGCAGCTTTATCAAATTAAATCAATAATTCCATTACTATTCGGCAATCATGAACAGATCGATGCGCAAGAGTGACATTAAATGGCTGCCTACTGCAAAATCGATATCAAAATGCTTGTAAAATATGAATTTATATGTTTATTTTAAAAGTAATACCCTTAAAACCTAGCTTAAAATCCAAACGCGTATGGTTACCTTAATAAAAACCCCTTAAAATGTAGCTAAAGGTTGCAGCTTTATCAAATTAAATCAATAATTCCATTACTATTCGGCAATCATGAACAGATCGATGCGCAAGAGTGACATTAAATGGCTGCCTACTGCAAAATCGATATCAAAATGCTTGTAAAATATGAATTTATATGTTTATTTTAAAAGTAATACCCTTAAAACCTAGCTTAAAATCCAAACGCGTATGGTTACCTTAATAAAAACCCCTTAAAATGTAGCTAAAGGTTGCAGCTTTATCAAATTAAATCAATAATTCCATTACTATTCGGCAATCATGAACAGATCGATGCGCAAGAGTGACATTAAATGGCTGCCTACTGCAAAATCGATATCAAAATGCTTGTAAAATATGAATTTATATGTTTATTTTAAAAGTAATACCCTTAAAACCTAGCTTAAAATCCAAACGCGTATGGTTACCTTAATAAAAACCCCTTAAAATGTAGCTAAAGGTTGCAGCTTTATCAAATTAAATCAATAATTCCATTACTATTCGGCAATCATGAACAGATCGATGCGCAAGAGTGACATTAAATGGCTGCCTACTGCAAAATCGATATCAAAATGCTTGTAAAATATGAATTTATATGTTTATTTTAAAAGTAATACCCTTAAAACCTAGCTTAAAATCCAAACGCGTATGGTTACCTTAATAAAAACCCCTTAAAATGTAGCTAAAGGTTGCAGCTTTATCAAATTAAATCAATAATTCCATTACTATTCGGCAATCATGAACAGATCGATGCGCAAGAGTGACATTAAATGGCTGCCTACTGCAAAATCGATATCAAAATGCTTGTAAAATATGAATTTATATGTTTATTTTAAAAGTAATACCCTTAAAACCTAGCTTAAAATCCAAACGCGTATGGTTACCTTAATAAAAACCCCTTAAAATGTAGCTAAAGGTTGCAGCTTTATCAAATTAAATCAATAATTCCATTACTATTCGGCAATCATGAACAGATCGATGCGCAAGAGTGACATTAAATGGCTGCCTACTGCAAAATCGATATCAAAATGCTTGTAAAATATGAATTTATATGTTTATTTTAAAAGTAATACCCTTAAAACCTAGCTTAAAATCCAAACGCGTATGGTTACCTTAATAAAAACCCCTTAAAATGTAGCTAAAGGTTGCAGCTTTATCAAATTAAATCAATAATTCCATTACTATTCGGCAATCATGAACAGATCGATGCGCAAGAGTGACATTAAATGGCTGCCTACTGCAAAATCGATATCAAAATGCTTGTAAAATATGAATTTATATGTTTATTTTAAAAGTAATACCCTTAAAACCTAGCTTAAAATCCAAACGCGTATGGTTACCTTAATAAAAACCCCTTAAAATGTAGCTAAAGGTTGCAGCTTTATCAAATTAAATCAATAATTCCATTACTATTCGGCAATCATGAACAGATCGATGCGCAAGAGTGACATTAAATGGCTGCCTACTGCAAAATCGATATCAAAATGCTTGTAAAATATGAATTTATATGTTTATTTTAAAAGTAATACCCTTAAAACCTAGCTTAAAATCCAAACGCGTATGGTTACCTTAATAAAAACCCCTTAAAATGTAGCTAAAGGTTGCAGCTTTATCAAATTAAATCAATAATTCCATTACTATTCGGCAATCATGAACAGATCGATGCGCAAGAGTGACATTAAATGGCTGCCTACTGCAAAATCGATATCAAAATGCTTGTAAAATATGAATTTATATGTTTATTTTAAAAGTAATACCCTTAAAACCTAGCTTAAAATCCAAACGCGTATGGTTACCTTAATAAAAACCCCTTAAAATGTAGCTAAAGGTTGCAGCTTTATCAAATTAAATCAATAATTCCATTACTATTCGGCAATCATGAACAGATCGATGCGCAAGAGTGACATTAAATGGCTGCCTACTGCAAAATCGATATCAAAATGCTTGTAAAATATGAATTTATATGTTTATTTTAAAAGTAATACCCTTAAAACCTAGCTTAAAATCCAAACGCGTATGGTTACCTTAATAAAAACCCCTTAAAATGTAGCTAAAGGTTGCAGCTTTATCAAATTAAATCAATAATTCCATTACTATTCGGCAATCATGAACAGATCGATGCGCAAGAGTGACATTAAATGGCTGCCTACTGCAAAATCGATATCAAAATGCTTGTAAAATATGAATTTATATGTTTATTTTAAAAGTAATACCCTTAAAACCTAGCTTAAAATCCAAACGCGTATGGTTACCTTAATAAAAACCCCTTAAAATGTAGCTAAAGGTTGCAGCTTTATCAAATTAAATCAATAATTCCATTACTATTCGGCAATCATGAACAGATCGATGCGCAAGAGTGACATTAAATGGCTGCCTACTGCAAAATCGATATCAAAATGCTTGTAAAATATGAATTTATATGTTTATTTTAAAAGTAATACCCTTAAAACCTAGCTTAAAATCCAAACGCGTATGGTTACCTTAATAAAAACCCCTTAAAATGTAGCTAAAGGTTGCAGCTTTATCAAATTAAATCAATAATTCCATTACTATTCGGCAATCATGAACAGATCGATGCGCAAGAGTGACATTAAATGGCTGCCTACTGCAAAATCGATATCAAAATGCTTGTAAAATATGAATTTATATGTTTATTTTAAAAGTAATACCCTTAAAACCTAGCTTAAAATCCAAACGCGTATGGTTACCTTAATAAAAACCCCTTAAAATGTAGCTAAAGGTTGCAGCTTTATCAAATTAAATCAATAATTCCATTACTATTCGGCAATCATGAACAGATCGATGCGCAAGAGTGACATTAAATGGCTGCCTACTGCAAAATCGATATCAAAATGCTTGTAAAATATGAATTTATATGTTTATTTTAAAAGTAATACCCTTAAAACCTAGCTTAAAATCCAAACGCGTATGGTTACCTTAATAAAAACCCCTTAAAATGTAGCTAAAGGTTGCAGCTTTATCAAATTAAATCAATAATTCCATTACTATTCGGCAATCATGAACAGATCGATGCGCAAGAGTGACATTAAATGGCTGCCTACTGCAAAATCGATATCAAAATGCTTGTAAAATATGAATTTATATGTTTATTTTAAAAGTAATACCCTTAAAACCTAGCTTAAAATCCAAACGCGTATGGTTACCTTAATAAAAACCCCTTAAAATGTAGCTAAAGGTTGCAGCTTTATCAAATTAAATCAATAATTCCATTACTATTCGGCAATCATGAACAGATCGATGCGCAAGAGTGACATTAAATGGCTGCCTACTGCAAAATCGATATCAAAATGCTTGTAAAATATGAATTTATATGTTTATTTTAAAAGTAATACCCTTAAAACCTAGCTTAAAATCCAAACGCGTATGGTTACCTTAATAAAAACCCCTTAAAATGTAGCTAAAGGTTGCAGCTTTATCAAATTAAATCAATAATTCCATTACTATTCGGCAATCATGAACAGATCGATGCGCAAGAGTGACATTAAATGGCTGCCTACTGCAAAATCGATATCAAAATGCTTGTAAAATATGAATTTATATGTTTATTTTAAAAGTAATACCCTTAAAACCTAGCTTAAAATCCAAACGCGTATGGTTACCTTAATAAAAACCCCTTAAAATGTAGCTAAAGGTTGCAGCTTTATCAAATTAAATCAATAATTCCATTACTATTCGGCAATCATGAACAGATCGATGCGCAAGAGTGACATTAAATGGCTGCCTACTGCAAAATCGATATCAAAATGCTTGTAAAATATGAATTTATATGTTTATTTTAAAAGTAATACCCTTAAAACCTAGCTTAAAATCCAAACGCGTATGGTTACCTTAATAAAAACCCCTTAAAATGTAGCTAAAGGTTGCAGCTTTATCAAATTAAATCAATAATTCCATTACTATTCGGCAATCATGAACAGATCGATGCGCAAGAGTGACATTAAATGGCTGCCTACTGCAAAATCGATATCAAAATGCTTGTAAAATATGAATTTATATGTTTATTTTAAAAGTAATACCCTTAAAACCTAGCTTAAAATCCAAACGCGTATGGTTACCTTAATAAAAACCCCTTAAAATGTAGCTAAAGGTTGCAGCTTTATCAAATTAAATCAATAATTCCATTACTATTCGGCAATCATGAACAGATCGATGCGCAAGAGTGACATTAAATGGCTGCCTACTGCAAAATCGATATCAAAATGCTTGTAAAATATGAATTTATATGTTTATTTTAAAAGTAATACCCTTAAAACCTAGCTTAAAATCCAAACGCGTATGGTTACCTTAATAAAAACCCCTTAAAATGTAGCTAAAGGTTGCAGCTTTATCAAATTAAATCAATAATTCCATTACTATTCGGCAATCATGAACAGATCGATGCGCAAGAGTGACATTAAATGGCTGCCTACTGCAAAATCGATATCAAAATGCTTGTAAAATATGAATTTATATGTTTATTTTAAAAGTAATACCCTTAAAACCTAGCTTAAAATCCAAACGCGTATGGTTACCTTAATAAAAACCCCTTAAAATGTAGCTAAAGGTTGCAGCTTTATCAAATTAAATCAATAATTCCATTACTATTCGGCAATCATGAACAGATCGATGCGCAAGAGTGACATTAAATGGCTGCCTACTGCAAAATCGATATCAAAATGCTTGTAAAATATGAATTTATATGTTTATTTTAAAAGTAATACCCTTAAAACCTAGCTTAAAATCCAAACGCGTATGGTTACCTTAATAAAAACCCCTTAAAATGTAGCTAAAGGTTGCAGCTTTATCAAATTAAATCAATAATTCCATTACTATTCGGCAATCATGAACAGATCGATGCGCAAGAGTGACATTAAATGGCTGCCTACTGCAAAATCGATATCAAAATGCTTGTAAAATATGAATTTATATGTTTATTTTAAAAGTAATACCCTTAAAACCTAGCTTAAAATCCAAACGCGTATGGTTACCTTAATAAAAACCCCTTAAAATGTAGCTAAAGGTTGCAGCTTTATCAAATTAAATCAATAATTCCATTACTATTCGGCAATCATGAACAGATCGATGCGCAAGAGTGACATTAAATGGCTGCCTACTGCAAAATCGATATCAAAATGCTTGTAAAATATGAATTTATATGTTTATTTTAAAAGTAATACCCTTAAAACCTAGCTGGAGTCTTGTGTATTCTATCTTAGTCTGTCGTCTCTGTGTACCTCGACCGTCTTCCATTCATTGGGTCTATTTATCTTCCCTTCCGGACGTATCCTACACTAGTACCTTACGACAGCAAACTTGCTAATTATGAAAATTTTGCCCACCCACCCTCCCAGGCACGAAGTGCTAAAGGGGACGTGTACGGCGCACGCACCGCGACAAACATGGTGGAGGAGGTGTGGATAGTTATATATATGTGACAGTTTTGCGAACACGTATCTGTGAATTGTGAATGCAACATGTATATGAGCCAGAAGCGTGTGAACGAAAATAAGTACCACCTGCTGCAATACTGCTACAGTATTACTCGGATATAAGCAGTTTTTGGGTGTAAATATGCGTTTTCTACAAACGAGGAGTGCTTAGTGCGTATAAACCGAAATCGATTTTGAAGCTACAATGCACTATTGGGTAATAATAACGCAATTTTTTGTTAATTGAGTACGCCTTATAATAAATATGAATTTTATATACTTTATTGACTATGGTGGGTTTTGGTTTAGGGTCATTGCATAAAAGGGGGGAATACTGTGCTGTGAAATGGGAAGGTTGGCTGCGATTAGTATCAGCTGGTAGCGTCATTTTACATGTGGGTTAGCAAAAAATCTATTACGAAGAGCAGGAAAAGACGAGCTTGTTTTTTATTTGGCATTGCTTTGTTTTTGATTGCGATATGTGTACCTTGTTTTTTTTTTATTGTGTAAGTTTTCGCATAAAGGTGCAACAGACTTTACGCACATGCAAAAGTTAATTTTAAAAATATGTTCAGCACTGAGTTGACAATTCATTATTGCAGCTGTACCTATTATTTTGGTAGTTATTTTAAAAATGTGAAGAAGTTTTCGTAATGTGTATTAATTTCTGAGTTTATTCACGCGATCAATTATGCATTTATACTGAATTGTGGTGCTACAATAACGTGTAATAGAAACAGAAATTATTTACAGAAATAAATTATTTCATACGCTGAAGTCAGCAGATATTCGGTTGCTTTTTCCTTCAGTTCATGTCTCATTGAGTTTGCCGTTTCTAGTGCAGCACGAAACAGTGATGGCAAGTTGAACTCTTTTCAAACGCAGAGGTGCAACTCAAGCAATGCAAACGTTAAGGCTTTGAGGGCAGTCAGCAAAAACTGATGTAAAATCATATTAAAACACGAGGCAACATACTTATGACGTTTTTCAGCAACAACGTTTTTTTGCAATCAATTTCCTATAAACGTACTACAGAATGAAAGCAAAAACAAACCAATTATTTTATTTGCAAATAAACATCGAACGCACCAGCAGCCCTTGCCCTGGCGTTTGTATGGCGAATGTTTTGTACGAATGTTTTGTTCTTTAGTGGTTGGGATTGTAATACCGAGGTGCTCTTAGTTAATATATTGGTAATTTATTTATTGACTCTTTTTATGGAGCTTTTCATTATTAAAAAAAATGGAGATTAATAAGAAATAATTAAATAAATTTCATGTTGGATGCAGCTGAGGATTGAACCCGGGTCTCCTAGTGGCCCAAGCAATTTAACGCACTGATCAGCAAATCCGCGGCGGTCGCAATAAAAAATGGCAGTTGCCGACCGTGAAAGCGAAACTTTCTTGCTTACGGAGTCACTATGCACCGGCCAACGCGGCCCGACCAGTGACTACGTGACGTGCAACTCGGAGGAGAAATGATTTTCAGACCATTTTTTGCTTTTTCCAATCGTCCGATAGTGTACGGGTTTTTTACCCAAACATTCGCACAGCACCGGTTACCAGTCAATTGTTTGCATCTTAAAGTGCTAACTTTTCTTATTCGCTGTAAATATAGCATTGCAAATCAACTTGTTTTACTGGTCTTAGTAATTTTGATTGTAACGCGTACAAAAAAAAAGCAGAAATAAATTATTTCATACGCTGAAGTCAGCAGATATTCGGTTGCTTTTTCCTTCAGTTCATGTCTCATTGAGTTTGCCGTTTCTAGTGCAGCACAAAACAGTGATGGCAAGTTGAACTCTTTTCAAACGCAGAGCTGCAACTCAAGCAATGCAAACGTTAAGGCTTTGAGGGCAGTCAGCAAAAACTGATGTAAAATCCCTACAAACGGATGGTGATGGCCTTTCTGCAAAATCGATATCAATATGCTTGTAAAATATGAATTTATATGTTTATTTTAAAAGTAATACCCTTAAAACCTAGCTTAAAATCCAAACGCGTATGGTTACCTTAATAAAAACCCCTTAAAATGTAGCTAAAGGTTGTAGCTTTATCAAATTAAATCAATAATTCCATTACTATTCGGCAATCATGAACAGATCGATGCGCAAGAGTGACATTAAATGGCTGCCTACTGCAAAATCGATATCAAAATGCTTGTAAAATATGAATTTATATGTTTATTTTAAAAGTAATACCCTTAAAACCTAGCTTAAAATCCAAACGCGTATGGTTACCTTAATAAAAACCCCTTAAAATGTAGCTAAAGGTTGCAGCTTTATCAAATTAAATCAATAATTCCATTACTATTCGGCAATCATGAACAGATCGATGCGCAAGAGTGACATTAAATGGCTGCCTACTGCAAAATCGATATCAAAATGCTTGTAAAATATGAATTTATATGTTTATTTTAAAAGTAATACCCTTAAAACCTAGCTTAAAATCCAAACGCGTATGGTTACCTTAATAAAAACCCCTTAAAATGTAGCTAAAGGTTGCAGCTTTATCAAATTAAATCAATAATTCCATTACTATTCGGCAATCATGAACAGATCGATGCGCAAGAGTGACATTAAATGGCTGCCTACTGCAAAATCGATATCAAAATGCTTGTAAAATATGAATTTATATGTTTATTTTAAAAGTAATACCCTTAAAACCTAGCTTAAAATCCAAACGCGTATGGTTACCTTAATAAAAACCCCTTAAAATGTAGCTAAAGGTTGCAGCTTTATCAAATTAAATCAATAATTCCATTACTATTCGGCAATCATGAACAGATCGATGCGCAAGAGTGACATTAAATGGCTGCCTACTGCAAAATCGATATCAAAATGCTTGTAAAATATGAATTTATATGTTTATTTTAAAAGTAATACCCTTAAAACCTAGCTTAAAATCCAAACGCGTATGGTTACCTTAATAAAAACCCCTTAAAATGTAGCTAAAGGTTGCAGCTTTATCAAATTAAATCAATAATTCCATTACTATTCGGCAATCATGAACAGATCGATGCGCAAGAGTGACATTAAATGGCTGCCTACTGCAAAATCGATATCAAAATGCTTGTAAAATATGAATTTATATGTTTATTTTAAAAGTAATACCCTTAAAACCTAGCTTAAAATCCAAACGCGTATGGTTACCTTAATAAAAACCCCTTAAAATGTAGCTAAAGGTTGCAGCTTTATCAAATTAAATCAATAATTCCATTACTATTCGGCAATCATGAACAGATCGATGCGCAAGAGTGACATTAAATGGCTGCCTACTGCAAAATCGATATCAAAATGCTTGTAAAATATGAATTTATATGTTTATTTTAAAAGTAATACCCTTAAAACCTAGCTTAAAATCCAAACGCGTATGGTTACCTTAATAAAAACCCCTTAAAATGTAGCTAAAGGTTGCAGCTTTATCAAATTAAATCAATAATTCCATTACTATTCGGCAATCATGAACAGATCGATGCGCAAGAGTGACATTAAATGGCTGCCTACTGCAAAATCGATATCAAAATGCTTGTAAAATATGAATTTATATGTTTATTTTAAAAGTAATACCCTTAAAACCTAGCTTAAAATCCAAACGCGTATGGTTACCTTAATAAAAACCCCTTAAAATGTAGCTAACAGGTTGCAGCTTTATCAAATTAAATCAATAATTCCATTACTATTCGGCAATCATGAACAGATCGATGCGCAAGAGTGACATTAAATGGCTGCCTACTGCAAAATCGATATCAAAATGCTTGTAAAATATGAATTTATATGTTTATTTTAAAAGTAATACCCTTAAAACCTAGCTTAAAATCCAAACGCGTATGGTTACCTTAATAAAAACCCCTTAAAATGTAGCTAAAGGTTGCAGCTTTATCAAATTAAATCAATAATTCCATTACTATTCGGCAATCATGAACAGATCGATGCGCAAGAGTGACATTAAATGGCTGCCTACTGCAAAATCGATATCAAAATGCTTGTAAAATATGAATTTATATGTTTATTTTAAAAGTAGCAAAATCGATATCAAAATGCTTGTAAAATATGAATTTATATGTTTATTTTAAAAGTAATACCCGTAAAACTAGCTTAAAATCCAAACGCGTATGGTTATATTATTCCATTACTATTCGGCAATCATGAACAGATCGATGCGCAAGAGTGACATTAAATGGCTGCCTACTGCAAAATCGATATCAAAATGCTTGTAAAATATGAATTTATATGTTTATTTTAAAAGTAATACCCTTAAAACCTAGCTTAAAATCCAAACGCGTATGGTTACCTTAATAAAAACCCCTTAAAATGTAGCTAAAGGTTGCAGCTTTATCAAATTAAATCAATAATTCCATTACTATTCGGCAATCATGAACAGATCGATGCGCAAGAGTGACATTAAATGGCTGCCTACTGCAAAATCGATATCAAAATGCTTGTAAAATATGAATTTATATGTTTATTTTAAAAGTAATACCCTTAAAACCTAGCTTAAAATCCAAACGCGTATGGTTACCTTAATAAAAACCCCTTAAAATGTAGCTAAAGGTTGCAGCTTTATCAAATTAAATCAATAATTCCATTACTATTCGGCAATCATGAACAGATCGATGCGCAAGAGTGACATTAAATGGCTGCCTACTGCAAAATCGATATCAAAATGCTTGTAAAATATGAATTTATATGTTTATTTTAAAAGTAATACCCTTAAAACCTAGCTTAAAATCCAAACGCGTATGGTTACCTTAATAAAAACCCCTTAAAATGTAGCTAAAGGTTGCAGCTTTATCAAATTAAATCAATAATTCCATTACTATTCGGCAATCATGAACAGATCGATGCGCAAGAGTGACATTAAATGGCTGCCTACTGCAAAATCGATATCAAAATGCTTGTAAAATATGAATTTATATGTTTATTTTAAAAGTAATACCCTTAAAACCTAGCTTAAAATCCAAACGCGTATGGTTACCTTAATAAAAACCCCTTAAAATGTAGCTAAAGGTTGCAGCTTTATCAAATTAAATCAATAATTCCATTACTATTCGGCAATCATGAACAGATCGATGCGCAAGAGTGACATTAAATGGCTGCCTACTGCAAAATCGATATCAAAATGCTTGTAAAATATGAATTTATATGTTTATTTTAAAAGTAATACCCTTAAAACCTAGCTTAAAATCCAAACGCGTATGGTTACCTTAATAAAAACCCCTTAAAATGTAGCTAAAGGTTGCAGCTTTATCAAATTAAATCAATAATTCCATTACTATTCGGCAATCATGAACAGATCGATGCGCAAGAGTGACATTAAATGGCTGCCTACTGCAAAATCGATATCAAAATGCTTGTAAAATATGAATTTATATGTTTATTTTAAAAGTAATACCCTTAAAACCTAGCTTAAAATCCAAACGCGTATGGTTACCTTAATAAAAACCCCTTAAAATGTAGCTAAAGGTTGCAGCTTTATCAAATTAAATCAATAATTCCATTACTATTCGGCAATCATGAACAGATCGATGCGCAAGAGTGACATTAAATGGCTGCCTACTGCAAAATCGATATCAAAATGCTTGTAAAATATGAATTTATATGTTTATTTTAAAAGTAATACCCTTAAAACCTAGCTTAAAATCCAAACGCGTATGGTTACCTTAATAAAAACCCCTTAAAATGTAGCTAAAGGTTGCAGCTTTATCAAATTAAATCAATAATTCCATTACTATTCGGCAATCATGAACAGATCGATGCGCAAGAGTGACATTAAATGGCTGCCTACTGCAAAATCGATATCAAAATGCTTGTAAAATATGAATTTATATGTTTATTTTAAAAGTAATACCCTTAAAACCTAGCTTAAAATCCAAACGCGTATGGTTACCTTAATAAAAACCCCTTAAAATGTAGCTAAAGGTTGCAGCTTTATCAAATTAAATCAATAATTCCATTACTATTCGGCAATCATGAACAGATCGATGCGCAAGAGTGACATTAAATGGCTGCCTACTGCAAAATCGATATCAAAATGCTTGTAAAATATGAATTTATATGTTTATTTTAAAAGTAATACCCTTAAAACCTAGCTGGAGTCTTGTGTATTCTATCTTAGTCTGTCGTCTCTGTGTACCTCGACCGTCTTCCATTCATTGGGTCTATTTATCTTCCCTTCCGGACGTATCCTACACTAGTACCTTACGACAGCAAACTTGCTAATTGTGAAAATTTAGCTAAAGGTTGCAGTTTTATCAAATTAAATCAATAATTCCATTACTATTCGGCAATCATGAACAGATCGATGCGCAAGAGTGACATTAAATGGCTGCCTACTGCAAAATCGATATCAAAATGCTTGTAAAATATGAATTTATATGTTTATTTTAAAAGTAATACCCTTAAAACCTAGCTGGAGTCTTGTGTATTCTATCTTAGTCTGTCGTCTCTGTGTACCTCGACCGTCTTCCATTCATTGGGTCTATTTATCTTCCCTTCCGGACGTATCCTACACTAGTACCTTACGACAGCAAACTTGCTAATTGTGAAAATTTAGCTAAAGGTTGCAGTTTTATCAAATTAAATCAATAATTCCATTACTATTCGGCAATCATGAACAGATCGATGCGCAAGAGTGACATTAAATGGCTGCCTACTGCAAAATCGATATCAAAATGCTTGTAAAATATGAATTTATATGTTTATTTTAAAAGTAATACCCTTAAAACCTAGCTGGAGTCTTGTGTATTCTATCTTAGTCTGTCGTCTCTGTGTACCTCGACCGTCTTCCATTCATTGGGTCTATTTATCTTCCCTTCCGGACGTATCCTACACTAGTACCTTACGACAGCAAACTTGCTAATTGTGAAAATTTAGCTAAAGGTTGCAGTTTTATCAAATTAAATCAATAATTCCATTACTATTCGGCAATCATGAACAGATCGATGCGCAAGAGTGACATTAAATGGCTGCCTACTGCAAAATCGATATCAAAATGCTTGTAAAATATGAATTTATATGTTTATTTTAAAAGTAATACCCTTAAAACCTAGCTTAAAATCCAAACGCGTATGGTTACCTTAATAAAAACCCCTTAAAATGTAGCTAAAGGTTGCAGCTTTATCAAATTAAATCAATAATTCCATTACTATTCGGCAATCATGAACAGATCGATGCGCAAGAGTGACATTAAATGGCTGCCTACTGCAAAATCGATATCAAAATGCTTGTAAAATATGAATTTATATGTTTATTTTAAAAGTAATACCCTTAAAACCTAGCTTAAAATCCAAACGCGTATGGTTACCTTAATAAAAACCCCTTAAAATGTAGCTAAAGGTTGCAGCTTTATCAAATTAAATCAATAATTCCATTACTATTCGGCAATCATGAACAGATCGATGCGCAAGAGTGACATTAAATGGCTGCCTACTGCAAAATCGATATCAAAATGCTTGTAAAATATGAATTTATATGTTTATTTTAAAAGTAATACCCTTAAAACCTAGCTTAAAATCCAAACGCGTATGGTTACCTTAATAAAAACCCCTTAAAATGTAGCTAAAGGTTGCAGCTTTATCAAATTAAATCAATAATTCCATTACTATTCGGCAATCATGAACAGATCGATGCGCAAGAGTGACATTAAATGGCTGCCTACTGCAAAATCGATATCAAAATGCTTGTAAAATATGAATTTATATGTTTATTTTAAAAGTAATACCCTTAAAACCTAGCTTAAAATCCAAACGCGTATGGTTACCTTAATAAAAACCCCTTAAAATGTAGCTAAAGGTTGCAGCTTTATCAAATTAAATCAATAATTCCATTACTATTCGGCAATCATGAACAGATCGATGCGCAAGAGTGACATTAAATGGCTGCCTACTGCAAAATCGATATCAAAATGCTTGTAAAATATGAATTTATATGTTTATTTTAAAAGTAATACCCTTAAAACCTAGCTGGAGTCTTGTGTATTCTATCTTAGTCTGTCGTCTCTGTGTACCTCGACCGTCTTCCATTCATTGGGTCTATTTATCTTCCCTTCCGGACGTATCCTACACTAGTACCTTACGACAGCAAACTTGCTAATTGTGAAAATTTAGCTAAAGGTTGCAGTTTTATCAAATTAAATCAATAATTCCATTACTATTCGGCAATCATGAACAGATCGATGCGCAAGAGTGACATTAAATGGCTGCCTACTGCAAAATCGATATCAAAATGCTTGTAAAATATGAATTTATATGTTTATTTTAAAAGTAATACCCTTAAAACCTAGCTGGAGTCTTGTGTATTCTATCTTAGTCTGTCGTCTCTGTGTACCTCGACCGTCTTCCATTCATTGGGTCTATTTATCTTCCCTTCCGGACGTATCCTACACTAGTACCTTACGACAGCAAACTTGCTAATTGTGAAAATTTAGCTAAAGGTTGCAGTTTTATCAAATTAAATCAATAATTCCATTACTATTCGGCAATCATGAACAGATCGATGCGCAAGAGTGACATTAAATGGCTGCCTACTGCAAAATCGATATCAAAATGCTTGTAAAATATGAATTTATATGTTTATTTTAAAAGTAATACCCTTAAAACCTAGCTGGAGTCTTGTGTATTCTATCTTAGTCTGTCGTCTCTGTGTACCTCGACCGTCTTCCATTCATTGGGTCTATTTATCTTCCCTTCCGGACGTATCCTACACTAGTACCTTACGACAGCAAACTTGCTAATTGTGAAAATTTAGCTAAAGGTTGCAGTTTTATCAAATTAAATCAATAATTCCATTACTATTCGGCAATCATGAACAGATCGATGCGCAAGAGTGACATTAAATGGCTGCCTACTGCAAAATCGATATCAAAATGCTTGTAAAATATGAATTTATATGTTTATTTTAAAAGTAATACCCTTAAAACCTAGCTTAAAATCCAAACGCGTATGGTTACCTTAATAAAAACCCCTTAAAATGTAGCTAAAGGTTGCAGCTTTATCAAATTAAATCAATAATTCCATTACTATTCGGCAATCATGAACAGATCGATGCGCAAGAGTGACATTAAATGGCTGCCTACTGCAAAATCGATATCAAAATGCTTGTAAAATATGAATTTATATGTTTATTTTAAAAGTAATACCCTTAAAACCTAGCTTAAAATCCAAACGCGTATGGTTACCTTAATAAAAACCCCTTAAAATGTAGCTAAAGGTTGCAGCTTTATCAAATTAAATCAATAATTCCATTACTATTCGGCAATCATGAACAGATCGATGCGCAAGAGTGACATTAAATGGCTGCCTACTGCAAAATCGATATCAAAATGCTTGTAAAATATGAATTTATATGTTTATTTTAAAAGTAATACCCTTAAAACCTAGCTTAAAATCCAAACGCGTATGGTTACCTTAATAAAAACCCCTTAAAATGTAGCTAAAGGTTGCAGCTTTATCAAATTAAATCAATAATTCCATTACTATTCGGCAATCATGAACAGATCGATGCGCAAGAGTGACATTAAATGGCTGCCTACTGCAAAATCGATATCAAAATGCTTGTAAAATATGAATTTATATGTTTATTTTAAAAGTAATACCCTTAAAACCTAGCTTAAAATCCAAACGCGTATGGTTACCTTAATAAAAACCCCTTAAAATGTAGCTAAAGGTTGCAGCTTTATCAAATTAAATCAATAATTCCATTACTATTCGGCAATCATGAACAGATCGATGCGCAAGAGTGACATTAAATGGCTGCCTACTGCAAAATCGATATCAAAATGCTTGTAAAATATGAATTTATATGTTTATTTTAAAAGTAATACCCTTAAAACCTAGCTGGAGTCTTGTGTATTCTATCTTAGTCTGTCGTCTCTGTGTACCTCGACCGTCTTCCATTCATTGGGTCTATTTATCTTCCCTTCCGGACGTATCCTACACTAGTACCTTACGACAGCAAACTTGCTAATTGTGAAAATTTAGCTAAAGGTTGCAGTTTTATCAAATTAAATCAATAATTCCATTACTATTCGGCAATCATGAACAGATCGATGCGCAAGAGTGACATTAAATGGCTGCCTACTGCAAAATCGATATCAAAATGCTTGTAAAATATGAATTTATATGTTTATTTTAAAAGTAATACCCTTAAAACCTAGCTGGAGTCTTGTGTATTCTATCTTAGTCTGTCGTCTCTGTGTACCTCGACCGTCTTCCATTCATTGGGTCTATTTATCTTCCCTTCCGGACGTATCCTACACTAGTACCTTACGACAGCAAACTTGCTAATTGTGAAAATTTAGCTAAAGGTTGCAGTTTTATCAAATTAAATCAATAATTCCATTACTATTCGGCAATCATGAACAGATCGATGCGCAAGAGTGACATTAAATGGCTGCCTACTGCAAAATCGATATCAAAATGCTTGTAAAATATGAATTTATATGTTTATTTTAAAAGTAATACCCTTAAAACCTAGCTTAAAATCCAAACGCGTATGGTTACCTTAATAAAAACCCCTTAAAATGTAGCTAAAGGTTGCAGCTTTATCAAATTAAATCAATAATTCCATTACTATTCGGCAATCATGAACAGATCGATGCGCAAGAGTGACATTAAATGGCTGCCTACTGCAAAATCGATATCAAGATGCTTGTAAAATATGAATTTATATGTTTATTTTAAAAGTAATACCCTTAAAACCTAGCTTAAAATCCAAACGCGTATGGTTACCTTAATAAAAACCCCTTAAAATGTAGCTAAAGGTTGCAGCTTTATCAAATTAAATCAATAATTCCATTACTATTCGGCAATCATGAACAGATCGATGCGCAAGAGTGACATTAAATGGCTGCCTACTGCAAAATCGATATCAAAATGCTTGTAAAATATGAATTTATATGTTTATTTTAAAAGTAATACCCTTAAAACCTAGCTTAAAATCCAAACGCGTATGGTTACCTTAATAAAAACCCCTTAAAATGTAGCTAAAGGTTGCAGCTTTATCAAATTAAATCAATAATTCCATTACTATTCGGCAATCATGAACAGATCGATGCGCAAGAGTGACATTAAATGGCTGCCTACTGCAAAATCGATATCAAAATGCTTGTAAAATATGAATTTATATGTTTATTTTAAAAGTAATACCCTTAAAACCTAGCTTAAAATCCAAACGCGTATGGTTACCTTAATAAAAACCCCTTAAAATGTAGCTAAAGGTTGCAGCTTTATCAAATTAAATCAATAATTCCATTACTATTCGGCAATCATGAACAGATCGATGCGCAAGAGTGACATTAAATGGCTGCCTACTGCAAAATCGATATCAAAATGCTTGTAAAATATGAATTTATATGTTTATTTTAAAAGTAATACCCTTAAAACCTAGCTGGAGTCTTGTGTATTCTATCTTAGTCTGTCGTCTCTGTGTACCTCGACCGTCTTCCATTCATTGGGTCTATTTATCTTCCCTTCCGGACGTATCCTACACTAGTACCTTACGACAGCAAACTTGCTAATTGTGAAAATTTAGCTAAAGGTTGCAGTTTTATCAAATTAAATCAATAATTCCATTACTATTCGGCAATCATGAACAGATCGATGCGCAAGAGTGACATTAAATGGCTGCCTACTGCAAAATCGATATCAAAATGCTTGTAAAATATGAATTTATATGTTTATTTTAAAAGTAATACCCTTAAAACCTAGCTGGAGTCTTGTGTATTCTATCTTAGTCTGTCGTCTCTGTGTACCTCGACCGTCTTCCATTCATTGGGTCTATTTATCTTCCCTTCCGGACGTATCCTACACTAGTACCTTACGACAGCAAACTTGCTAATTGTGAAAATTTAGCTAAAGGTTGCAGTTTTATCAAATTAAATCAATAATTCCATTACTATTCGGCAATCATGAACAGATCGATGCGCAAGAGTGACATTAAATGGCTGCCTACTGCAAAATCGATATCAAAATGCTTGTAAAATATGAATTTATATGTTTATTTTAAAAGTAATACCCTTAAAACCTAGCTTAAAATCCAAACGCGTATGGTTACCTTAATAAAAACCCCTTAAAATGTAGCTAAAGGTTGCAGCTTTATCAAATTAAATCAATAATTCCATTACTATTCGGCAATCATGAACAGATCGATGCGCAAGAGTGACATTAAATGGCTGCCTACTGCAAAATCGATATCAAAATGCTTGTAAAATATGAATTTATATGTTTATTTTAAAAGTAATACCCTTAAAACCTAGCTTAAAATCCAAACGCGTATGGTTACCTTAATAAAAACCCCTTAAAATGTAGCTAAAGGTTGCAGCTTTATCAAATTAAATCAATAATTCCATTACTATTCGGCAATCATGAACAGATCGATGCGCAAGAGTGACATTAAATGGCTGCCTACTGCAAAATCGATATCAAAATGCTTGTAAAATATGAATTTATATGTTTATTTTAAAAGTAATACCCTTAAAACCTAGCTTAAAATCCAAACGCGTATGGTTACCTTAATAAAAACCCCTTAAAATGTAGCTAAAGGTTGCAGCTTTATCAAATTAAATCAATAATTCCATTACTATTCGGCAATCATGAACAGATCGATGCGCAAGAGTGACATTAAATGGCTGCCTACTGCAAAATCGATATCAAAATGCTTGTAAAATATGAATTTATATGTTTATTTTAAAAGTAATACCCTTAAAACCTAGCTTAAAATCCAAACGCGTATGGTTACCTTAATAAAAACCCCTTAAAATGTAGCTAAAGGTTGCAGCTTTATCAAATTAAATCAATAATTCCATTACTATTCGGCAATCATGAACAGATCGATGCGCAAGAGTGACATTAAATGGCTGCCTACTGCAAAATCGATATCAAAATGCTTGTAAAATATGAATTTATATGTTTATTTTAAAAGTAATACCCTTAAAACCTAGCTTAAAATCCAAACGCGTATGGTTACCTTAATAAAAACCCCTTAAAATGTAGCTAAAGGTTGCAGCTTTATCAAATTAAATCAATAATTCCATTACTATTCGGCAATCATGAACAGATCGATGCGCAAGAGTGACATTAAATGGCTGCCTACTGCAAAATCGATATCAAAATGCTTGTAAAATATGAATTTATATGTTTATTTTAAAAGTAATACCCTTAAAACCTAGCTTAAAATCCAAACGCGTATGGTTACCTTAATAAAAACCCCTTAAAATGTAGCTAAAGGTTGCAGCTTTATCAAATTAAATCAATAATTCCATTACTATTCGGCAATCATGAACAGATCGATGCGCAAGAGTGACATTAAATGGCTGCCTACTGCAAAATCGATATCAAAATGCTTGTAAAATATGAATTTATATGTTTATTTTAAAAGTAATACCCTTAAAACCTAGCTTAAAATCCAAACGCGTATGGTTACCTTAATAAAAACCCCTTAAAATGTAGCTAAAGGTTGCAGCTTTATCAAATTAAATCAATAATTCCATTACTATTCGGCAATCATGAACAGATCGATGCGCAAGAGTGACATTAAATGGCTGCCTACTGCAAAATCGATATCAAAATGCTTGTAAAATATGAATTTATATGTTTATTTTAAAAGTAATACCCTTAAAACCTAGCTTAAAATCCAAACGCGTATGGTTACCTTAATAAAAACCCCTTAAAATGTAGCTAAAGGTTGCAGCTTTATCAAATTAAATCAATAATTCCATTACTATTCGGCAATCATGAACAGATCGATGCGCAAGAGTGACATTAAATGGCTGCCTACTGCAAAATCGATATCAAAATGCTTGTAAAATATGAATTTATATGTTTATTTTAAAAGTAATACCCTTAAAACCTAGCTTAAAATCCAAACGCGTATGGTTACCTTAATAAAAACCCCTTAAAATGTAGCTAAAGGTTGCAGCTTTATCAAATTAAATCAATAATTCCATTACTATTCGGCAATCATGAACAGATCGATGCGCAAGAGTGACATTAAATGGCTGCCTACTGCAAAATCGATATCAAAATGCTTGTAAAATATGAATTTATATGTTTATTTTAAAAGTAATACCCTTAAAACCTAGCTTAAAATCCAAACGCGTATGGTTACCTTAATAAAAACCCCTTAAAATGTAGCTAAAGGTTGCAGCTTTATCAAATTAAATCAATAATTCCATTACTATTCGGCAATCATGAACAGATCGATGCGCAAGAGTGACATTAAATGGCTGCCTACTGCAAAATCGATATCAAAATGCTTGTAAAATATGAATTTATATGTTTATTTTAAAAGTAATACCCTTAAAACCTAGCTTAAAATCCAAACGCGTATGGTTACCTTAATAAAAACCCCTTAAAATGTAGCTAAAGGTTGCAGCTTTATCAAATTAAATCAATAATTCCATTACTATTCGGCAATCATGAACAGATCGATGCGCAAGAGTGACATTAAATGGCTGCCTACTGCAAAATCGATATCAAAATGCTTGTAAAATATGAATTTATATGTTTATTTTAAAAGTAATACCCTTAAAACCTAGCTGGAGTCTTGTGTATTCTATCTTAGTCTGTCGTCTCTGTGTACCTCGACCGTCTTCCATTCATTGGGTCTATTTATCTTCCCTTCCGGACGTATCCTACACTAGTACCTTACGACAGCAAACTTGCTAATTGTGAAAATTTAGCTAAAGGTTGCAGTTTTATCAAATTAAATCAATAATTCCATTACTATTCGGCAATCATGAACAGATCGATGCGCAAGAGTGACATTAAATGGCTGCCTACTGCAAAATCGATATCAAAATGCTTGTAAAATATGAATTTATATGTTTATTTTAAAAGTAATACCCTTAAAACCTAGCTGGAGTCTTGTGTATTCTATCTTAGTCTGTCGTCTCTGTGTACCTCGACCGTCTTCCATTCATTGGGTCTATTTATCTTCCCTTCCGGACGTATCCTACACTAGTACCTTACGACAGCAAACTTGCTAATTGTGAAAATTTAGCTAAAGGTTGCAGTTTTATCAAATTAAATCAATAATTCCATTACTATTCGGCAATCATGAACAGATCGATGCGCAAGAGTGACATTAAATGGCTGCCTACTGCAAAATCGATATCAAAATGCTTGTAAAATATGAATTTATATGTTTATTTTAAAAGTAATACCCTTAAAACCTAGCTTAAAATCCAAACGCGTATGGTTACCTTAATAAAAACCCCTTAAAATGTAGCTAAAGGTTGCAGCTTTATCAAATTAAATCAATAATTCCATTACTATTCGGCAATCATGAACAGATCGATGCGCAAGAGTGACATTAAATGGCTGCCTACTGCAAAATCGATATCAAAATGCTTGTAAAATATGAATTTATATGTTTATTTTAAAAGTAATACCCTTAAAACCTAGCTTAAAATCCAAACGCGTATGGTTACCTTAATAAAAACCCCTTAAAATGTAGCTAAAGGTTGCAGCTTTATCAAATTAAATCAATAATTCCATTACTATTCGGCAATCATGAACAGATCGATGCGCAAGAGTGACATTAAATGGCTGCCTACTGCAAAATCGATATCAAAATGCTTGTAAAATATGAATTTATATGTTTATTTTAAAAGTAATACCCTTAAAACCTAGCTTAAAATCCAAACGCGTATGGTTACCTTAATAAAAACCTCTTAAAATGTAGCTAAAGGTTGCAGCTTTATCAAATTAAATCAATAATTCCATTACTATTCGGCAATCATGAACAGATCGATGCGCAAGAGTGACATTAAATGGCTGCCTACTGCAAAATCGATATCAAAATGCTTGTAAAATATGAATTTATATGTTTATTTTAAAAGTAATACCCTTAAAACCTAGCTTAAAATCCAAACGCGTATGGTTACCTTAATAAAAACCCCTTAAAATGTAGCTAAAGGTTGCAGCTTTATCAAATTAAATCAATAATTCCATTACTATTCGGCAATCATGAACAGATCGATGCGCAAGAGTGACATTAAATGGCTGCCTACTGCAAAATCGATATCAAAATGCTTGTAAAATATGAATTTATATGTTTATTTTAAAAGTAATACCCTTAAAACCTAGCTTAAAATCCAAACGCGTATGGTTACCTTAATAAAAACCCCTTAAAATGTAGCTAAAGGTTGCAGCTTTATCAAATTAAATCAATAATTCCATTACTATTCGGCAATCATGAACAGATCGATGCGCAAGAGTGACATTAAATGGCTGCCTACTGCAAAATCGATATCAAAATGCTTGTAAAATATGAATTTATATGTTTATTTTAAAAGTAATACCCTTAAAACCTAGCTTAAAATCCAAACGCGTATGGTTACCTTAATAAAAACCCCTTAAAATGTAGCTAAAGGTTGCAGCTTTATCAAATTAAATCAATAATTCCATTACTATTCGGCAATCATGAACAGATCGATGCGCAAGAGTGACATTAAATGGCTGCCTACTGCAAAATCGATATCAAAATGCTTGTAAAATATGAATTTATATGTTTATTTTAAAAGTAATACCCTTAAAACCTAGCTTAAAATCCAAACGCGTATGGTTACCTTAATAAAAACCCCTTAAAATGTAGCTAAAGGTTGCAGCTTTATCAAATTAAATCAATAATTCCATTACTATTCGGCAATCATGAACAGATCGATGCGCAAGAGTGACATTAAATGGCTGCCTACTGCAAAATCGATATCAAAATGCTTGTAAAATATGAATTTATATGTTTATTTTAAAAGTAATACCCTTAAAACCTAGCTTAAAATCCAAACGCGTATGGTTACCTTAATAAAAACCCCTTAAAATGTAGCTAAAGGTTGCAGCTTTATCAAATTAAATCAATAATTCCATTACTATTCGGCAATCATGAACAGATCGATGCGCAAGAGTGACATTAAATGGCTGCCTACTGCAAAATCGATATCAAAATGCTTGTAAAATATGAATTTATATGTTTATTTTAAAAGTAATACCCTTAAAACCTAGCTTAAAATCCAAACGCGTATGGTTACCTTAATAAAAACCCCTTAAAATGTAGCTAAAGGTTGCAGCTTTATCAAATTAAATCAATAATTCCATTACTATTCGGCAATCATGAACAGATCGATGCGCAAGAGTGACATTAAATGGCTGCCTACTGCAAAATCGATATCAAAATGCTTGTAAAATATGAATTTATATGTTTATTTTAAAAGTAATACCCTTAAAACCTAGCTTAAAATCCAAACGCGTATGGTTACCTTAATAAAAACCCCTTAAAATGTAGCTAAAGGTTGCAGCTTTATCAAATTAAATCAATAATTCCATTACTATTCGGCAATCATGAACAGATCGATGCGCAAGAGTGACATTAAATGGCTGCCTACTGCAAAATCGATATCAAAATGCTTGTAAAATATGAATTTATATGTTTATTTTAAAAGTAATACCCTTAAAACCTAGCTTAAAATCCAAACGCGTATGGTTACCTTAATAAAAACCCCTTAAAATGTAGCTAAAGGTTGCAGCTTTATCAAATTAAATCAATAATTCCATTACTATTCGGCAATCATGAACAGATCGATGCGCAAGAGTGACATTAAATGGCTGCCTACTGCAAAATCGATATCAAAATGCTTGTAAAATATGAATTTATATGTTTATTTTAAAAGTAATACCCTTAAAACCTAGCTGGAGTCTTGTGTATTCTATCTTAGTCTGTCGTCTCTGTGTACCTCGACCGTCTTCCATTCATTGGGTCTATTTATCTTCCCTTCCGGACGTATCCTACACTAGTACCTTACGACAGCAAACTTGCTAATTGTGAAAATTTAGCTAAAGGTTGCAGTTTTATCAAATTAAATCAATAATTCCATTACTATTCGGCAATCATGAACAGATCGATGCGCAAGAGTGACATTAAATGGCTGCCTACTGCAAAATCGATATCAAAATGCTTGTAAAATATGAATTTATATGTTTATTTTAAAAGTAATACCCTTAAAACCTAGCTGGAGTCTTGTGTATTCTATCTTAGTCTGTCGTCTCTGTGTACCTCGACCGTCTTCCATTCATTGGGTCTATTTATCTTCCCTTCCGGACGTATCCTACACTAGTACCTTACGACAGCAAACTTGCTAATTGTGAAAATTTAGCTAAAGGTTGCAGTTTTATCAAATTAAATCAATAATTCCATTACTATTCGGCAATCATGAACAGATCGATGCGCAAGAGTGACATTAAATGGCTGCCTACTGCAAAATCGATATCAAAATGCTTGTAAAATATGAATTTATATGTTTATTTTAAAAGTAATACCCTTAAAACCTAGCTGGAGTCTTGTGTATTCTATCTTAGTCTGTCGTCTCTGTGTACCTCGACCGTCTTCCATTCATTGGGTCTATTTATCTTCCCTTCCGGACGTATCCTACACTAGTACCTTACGACAGCAAACTTGCTAATTGTGAAAATTTAGCTAAAGGTTGCAGTTTTATCAAATTAAATCAATAATTCCATTACTATTCGGCAATCATGAACAGATCGATGCGCAAGAGTGACATTAAATGGCTGCCTACTGCAAAATCGATATCAAAATGCTTGTAAAATATGAATTTATATGTTTATTTTAAAAGTAATACCCTTAAAACCTAGCTTAAAATCCAAACGCGTATGGTTACCTTAATAAAAACCCCTTAAAATGTAGCTAAAGGTTGCAGCTTTATCAAATTAAATCAATAATTCCATTACTATTCGGCAATCATGAACAGATCGATGCGCAAGAGTGACATTAAATGGCTGCCTACTGCAAAATCGATATCAAAATGCTTGTAAAATATGAATTTATATGTTTATTTTAAAAGTAATACCCTTAAAACCTAGCTTAAAATCCAAACGCGTATGGTTACCTTAATAAAAACCCCTTAAAATGTAGCTAAAGGTTGCAGCTTTATCAAATTAAATCAATAATTCCATTACTATTCGGCAATCATGAACAGATCGATGCGCAAGAGTGACATTAAATGGCTGCCTACTGCAAAATCGATATCAAAATGCTTGTAAAATATGAATTTATATGTTTATTTTAAAAGTAATACCCTTAAAACCTAGCTTAAAATCCAAACGCGTATGGTTACCTTAATAAAAACCCCTTAAAATGTAGCTAAAGGTTGCAGCTTTATCAAATTAAATCAATAATTCCATTACTATTCGGCAATCATGAACAGATCGATGCGCAAGAGTGACATTAAATGGCTGCCTACTGCAAAATCGATATCAAAATGCTTGTAAAATATGAATTTATATGTTTATTTTAAAAGTAATACCCTTAAAACCTAGCTTAAAATCCAAACGCGTATGGTTACCTTAATAAAAACCCCTTAAAATGTAGCTAAAGGTTGCAGCTTTATCAAATTAAATCAATAATTCCATTACTATTCGGCAATCATGAACAGATCGATGCGCAAGAGTGACATTAAATGGCTGCCTACTGCAAAATCGATATCAAAATGCTTGTAAAATATGAATTTATATGTTTATTTTAAAAGTAATACCCTTAAAACCTAGCTGGAGTCTTGTGTATTCTATCTTAGTCTGTCGTCTCTGTGTACCTCGACCGTCTTCCATTCATTGGGTCTATTTATCTTCCCTTCCGGACGTATCCTACACTAGTACCTTACGACAGCAAACTTGCTAATTGTGAAAATTTAGCTAAAGGTTGCAGTTTTATCAAATTAAATCAATAATTCCATTACTATTCGGCAATCATGAACAGATCGATGCGCAAGAGTGACATTAAATGGCTGCCTACTGCAAAATCGATATCAAAATGCTTGTAAAATATGAATTTATATGTTTATTTTAAAAGTAATACCCTTAAAACCTAGCTGGAGTCTTGTGTATTCTATCTTAGTCTGTCGTCTCTGTGTACCTCGACCGTCTTCCATTCATTGGGTCTATTTATCTTCCCTTCCGGACGTATCCTACACTAGTACCTTACGACAGCAAACTTGCTAATTGTGAAAATTTAGCTAAAGGTTGCAGTTTTATCAAATTAAATCAATAATTCCATTACTATTCGGCAATCATGAACAGATCGATGCGCAAGAGTGACATTAAATGGCTGCCTACTGCAAAATCGATATCAAAATGCTTGTAAAATATGAATTTATATGTTTATTTTAAAAGTAATACCCTTAAAACCTAGCTTAAAATCCAAACGCGTATGGTTACCTTAATAAAAACCCCTTAAAATGTAGCTAAAGGTTGCAGCTTTATCAAATTAAATCAATAATTCCATTACTATTCGGCAATCATGAACAGATCGATGCGCAAGAGTGACATTAAATGGCTGCCTACTGCAAAATCGATATCAAAATGCTTGTAAAATATGAATTTATATGTTTATTTTAAAAGTAATACCCTTAAAACCTAGCTTAAAATCCAAACGCGTATGGTTACCTTAATAAAAACCCCTTAAAATGTAGCTAAAGGTTGCAGCTTTATCAAATTAAATCAATAATTCCATTACTATTCGGCAATCATGAACAGATCGATGCGCAAGAGTGACATTAAATGGCTGCCTACTGCAAAATCGATATCAAAATGCTTGTAAAATATGAATTTATATGTTTATTTTAAAAGTAATACCCTTAAAACCTAGCTTAAAATCCAAACGCGTATGGTTACCTTAATAAAAACCCCTTAAAATGTAGCTAAAGGTTGCAGCTTTATCAAATTAAATCAATAATTCCATTACTATTCGGCAATCATGAACAGATCGATGCGCAAGAGTGACATTAAATGGCTGCCTACTGCAAAATCGATATCAAAATGCTTGTAAAATATGAATTTATATGTTTATTTTAAAAGTAATACCCTTAAAACCTAGCTTAAAATCCAAACGCGTATGGTTACCTTAATAAAAACCCCTTAAAATGTAGCTAAAGGTTGCAGCTTTATCAAATTAAATCAATAATTCCATTACTATTCGGCAATCATGAACAGATCGATGCGCAAGAGTGACATTAAATGGCTGCCTACTGCAAAATCGATATCAAAATGCTTGTAAAATATGAATTTATATGTTTATTTTAAAAGTAATACCCTTAAAACCTAGCTGGAGTCTTGTGTATTCTATCTTAGTCTGTCGTCTCTGTGTACCTCGACCGTCTTCCATTCATTGGGTCTATTTATCTTCCCTTCCGGACGTATCCTACACTAGTACCTTACGACAGCAAACTTGCTAATTGTGAAAATTTAGCTAAAGGTTGCAGTTTTATCAAATTAAATCAATAATTCCATTACTATTCGGCAATCATGAACAGATCGATGCGCAAGAGTGACATTAAATGGCTGCCTACTGCAAAATCGATATCAAAATGCTTGTAAAATATGAATTTATATGTTTATTTTAAAAGTAATACCCTTAAAACCTAGCTGGAGTCTTGTGTATTCTATCTTAGTCTGTCGTCTCTGTGTACCTCGACGGTCTTCCATTCATTGGGTCTATTTATCTTCCCTTCCGGACGTATCCTACACTAGTACCTTACGACAGCAAACTTGCTAATTGTGAAAATTTAGCTAAAGGTTGCAGTTTTATCAAATTAAATCAATAATTCCATTACTATTCGGCAATCATGAACAGATCGATGCGCAAGAGTGACATTAAATGGCTGCCTACTGCAAAATCGATATCAAAATGCTTGTAAAATATGAATTTATATGTTTATTTTAAAAGTAATACCCTTAAAACCTAGCTGGAGTCTTGTGTATTCTATCTTAGTCTGTCGTCTCTGTGTACCTCGACCGTCTTCCATTCATTGGGTCTATTTATCTTCCCTTCCGGACGTATCCTACACTAGTACCTTACGACAGCAAACTTGCTAATTGTGAAAATTTAGCTAAAGGTTGCAGTTTTATCAAATTAAATCAATAATTCCATTACTATTCGGCAATCATGAACAGATCGATGCGCAAGAGTGACATTAAATGGCTGCCTACTGCAAAATCGATATCAAAATGCTTGTAAAATATGAATTTATATGTTTATTTTAAAAGTAATACCCTTAAAACCTAGCTGGAGTCTTGTGTATTCTATCTTAGTCTGTCGTCTCTGTGTACCTCGACCGTCTTCCATTCATTGGGTCTATTTATCTTCCCTTCCGGACGTATCCTACACTAGTACCTTACGACAGCAAACTTGCTAATTGTGAAAATTTAGCTAAAGGTTGCAGTTTTATCAAATTAAATCAATAATTCCATTACTATTCGGCAATCATGAACAGATCGATGCGCAAGAGTGACATTAAATGGCTGCCTACTGCAAAATCGATATCAAAATGCTTGTAAAATATGAATTTATATGTTTATTTTAAAAGTAATACCCTTAAAACCTAGCTTAAAATCCAAACGCGTATGGTTACCTTAATAAAAACCCCTTAAAATGTAGCTAAAGGTTGCAGCTTTATCAAATTAAATCAATAATTCCATTACTATTCGGCAATCATGAACAGATCGATGCGCAAGAGTGACATTAAATGGCTGCCTACTGCAAAATCGATATCAAAATGCTTGTAAAATATGAATTTATATGTTTATTTTAAAAGTAATACCCTTAAAACCTAGCTTAAAATCCAAACGCGTATGGTTACCTTAATAAAAACCCCTTAAAATGTAGCTAAAGGTTGCAGCTTTATCAAATTAAATCAATAATTCCATTACTATTCGGCAATCATGAACAGATCGATGCGCAAGAGTGACATTAAATGGCTGCCTACTGCAAAATCGATATCAAAATGCTTGTAAAATATGAATTTATATGTTTATTTTAAAAGTAATACCCTTAAAACCTAGCTTAAAATCCAAACGCGTATGGTTACCTTAATAAAAACCCCTTAAAATGTAGCTAAAGGTTGCAGCTTTATCAAATTAAATCAATAATTCCATTACTATTCGGCAATCATGAACAGATCGATGCGCAAGAGTGACATTAAATGGCTGCCTACTGCAAAATCGATATCAAAATGCTTGTAAAATATGAATTTATATGTTTATTTTAAAAGTAATACCCTTAAAACCTAGCTTAAAATCCAAACGCGTATGGTTACCTTAATAAAAACCCCTTAAAATGTAGCTAAAGGTTGCAGCTTTATCAAATTAAATCAATAATTCCATTACTATTCGGCAATCATGAACAGATCGATGCGCAAGAGTGACATTAAATGGCTGCCTACTGCAAAATCGATATCAAAATGCTTGTAAAATATGAATTTATATGTTTATTTTAAAAGTAATACCCTTAAAACCTAGCTTAAAATCCAAACGCGTATGGTTACCTTAATAAAAACCCCTTAAAATGTAGCTAAAGGTTGCAGCTTTATCAAATTAAATCAATAATTCCATTACTATTCGGCAATCATGAACAGATCGATGCGCAAGAGTGACATTAAATGGCTGCCTACTGCAAAATCGATATCAAAATGCTTGTAAAATATGAATTTATATGTTTATTTTAAAAGTAATACCCTTAAAACCTAGCTTAAAATCCAAACGCGTATGGTTACCTTAATAAAAACCCCTTAAAATGTAGCTAAAGGTTGCAGCTTTATCAAATTAAATCAATAATTCCATTACTATTCGGCAATCATGAACAGATCGATGCGCAAGAGTGACATTAAATGGCTGCCTACTGCAAAATCGATATCAAAATGCTTGTAAAATATGAATTTATATGTTTATTTTAAAAGTAATACCCTTAAAACCTAGCTTAAAATCCAAACGCGTATGGTTACCTTAATAAAAACCCCTTAAAATGTAGCTAAAGGTTGCAGCTTTATCAAATTAAATCAATAATTCCATTACTATTCGGCAATCATGAACAGATCGATGCGCAAGAGTGACATTAAATGGCTGCCTACTGCAAAATCGATATCAAAATGCTTGTAAAATATGAATTTATATGTTTATTTTAAAAGTAATACCCTTAAAACCTAGCTTAAAATCCAAACGCGTATGGTTACCTTAATAAAAACCCCTTAAAATGTAGCTAAAGGTTGCAGCTTTATCAAATTAAATCAATAATTCCATTACTATTCGGCAATCATGAACAGATCGATGCGCAAGAGTGACATTAAATGGCTGCCTACTGCAAAATCGATATCAAAATGCTTGTAAAATATGAATTTATATGTTTATTTTAAAAGTAATACCCTTAAAACCTAGCTTAAAATCCAAACGCGTATGGTTACCTTAATAAAAACCCCTTAAAATGTAGCTAAAGGTTGCAGCTTTATCAAATTAAATCAATAATTCCATTACTATTCGGCAATCATGAACAGATCGATGCGCAAGAGTGACATTAAATGGCTGCCTACTGCAAAATCGATATCAAAATGCTTGTAAAATATGAATTTATATGTTTATTTTAAAAGTAATACCCTTAAAACCTAGCTTAAAATCCAAACGCGTATGGTTACTGTGGCAGCTGGGCGCAAGAAGTGGATAATAAACACAGCCCAAGGCAAGCAACTCTGAGCTCAATGAACAGAGCTGCTGCGCCATCACGACTTCACTTCTGTTTTAATCGTTGACGAGCAAAGACATCACAATTGGCGACGAGGATGGCGCAGCAAGTAATAGGCAGCGTACCAACGTTCAACGAAGGGAACCTATGGCACGTCTTTCACAATCAGCTGAGGCAGTTTTTCGCCTGCAACGACATTAGCGACAACTTAAAAAAAAAGGCGATTTTGATTACGGCACTGTCAGAAAGCTCGTACGTGCTGCTCCAGAACTTACTGAACCCACTCAAAGTGGAGGACCCAACGACGTCCTACCAAAATTGCGTAGAGGCGCTGAGCAACTTTTTCAAACCACCATCTGCAGGCTTCGCCGAGAGATGCAAGTTCTACAGAGCGAGTAAGGAAGCCGGGGAAAGCATCAATGAGTGGGCAGTGAGGGTACGAGCATTGGCTATACCCTGTGAGTTCGGAAATTTTTTGGATATGGCGATGCGTGACAAATTTGTGATGGGTTTAGAACAAAGTCCATGCCGAGATAAAATTTTTTTGGAAGACGTAACCACGTGCACAATGCAACGAGTAGTCGAAATAGCGAGTGCAGCGGAATATATCAAGCATCAAGTGAAAGAGGAACAACAAGAAGAATTTCTATACATCAAAAACAACAAACAGCGAGAAAGAAGTGGCGTGAGCGACCAACAACAACAAATGCAGCAGATAGACCGACAGGGACAACAGCAACATCGACAGCAGCAACAGAGATGCCAAGTGTGCGGGTATACGAATCACTCACAAAGTAATTGTAAGTTCAAGAATTATAAATGCAATATCTGTAATGTGAAAGGGCATTTAAAGAAAATGTGTAGGCGTAACAATACAAATTTTCATTTTGTCGAAAATGAAGAATTAACTTTATTTTCTATTCGAAGTAACAAGGACGGCCCCATTAAACTTGATGTTATTGTAGAAAACGTGAAACTAGCAATGGAACTAGATACCGGATCGGAGTATAGTGTCATTTCGGTTAATACATTTCAACACTATTTTAGAAAATGCGAGTTGAAACCAATCGCGGTTGCCTTCAAGACATATAATGGGTTGGTGATTACGCCGGTGGGCGTTTGCGAATTGCAAGTAGTATATAACGAACGGCGCGAAAAAGTGGACATTGTGGTAATTCAAAACGGGGGGCCACCTCTGCTGGGTAGAAATTTTTTACGTGCGTTTAATTTATCCATTTCTGAATTACATTATGTAAGCAACAAAAGTGATGCAGCGGCAGCGATGCTGCAGAAGTTCCCAAACTTGTTCGATGGAAGCATGGGGCGCTTCAATAAGGGTGAAGCAACTTTGCAGTTGAAAGAAAACACAACCCCCAAGTTCTTCAAACCGCGGGCAGTTCCATTGGCAATAAGAAACAAAGTGGAAAAGGAAATAGAGAAACTAGTGAACATGGGTGTGTTGGAACCGGTAAAGTATGGGGACTGGGGAACGCCAATAGTTCCAGTATTGAAAAAAAACGGCGATGTTAGAATCTGCGGTGACTACAAGGTTACCCTAAACCCGAATTTAGTGGTAGAGAAGTACCCGTTACCACGAATTGAAGATATTTTTTCCAAACTTCACGGTGGGGAAGAATTTACAAAACTAGACCTAACTATGGCGTATCAACAGATTCCGCTAGACCATGTTTCAAAGAAGTTGACAACAATATCCACGTCGAAGGGCTTATATCAGTACACACGATTAATTTACGGTCTAGCGTCAGCACCTGCTATTTTCCAAAAAATAATGGATAAGTTGTTGATGGCGTTAGATGGAGTGGTAGTTTTTTTAGACGATATCCTCATAACAGCACCTAATAGAAAAGTGCACATAAAGCGTGTCGAGAAGGTACTGCAGATACTACAGGATGCTGGGTTTAAGCTATCGGTGAACAAGTGCGAATTTTTTGAAAAAAAAATTACGTACCTGGGACATGTTATCGACAAAAATGGGCTGCATACAAATTCAGAAAAAGTTAAAGAAATTGAAAAAATACCATATCCCACAAATGTGAAAGAGCTGCAGGCATTCTTAGGCGTGGTGAATTTCTACAGGAAATTCGTACCTAACATAGCTCACGTATGCGCACCCTTATACAAATTGTTAGAAACGGGCACAAGGTTTGATTTTTCAATAGAGTGCAGGAGTGCAGTAGACTTTCTAAAAAAGGGATTAATGACAAGTACGTGTCTAGCACATTTTGATCCGCGATGTAAGACTAAGCTTACGGTCGACGCTAGTCCAGTGGGAGTTGGGGCGATCTTATCACAGATATCCAGGGAGGGTTATGAGGCACCTATTGAGTTCGCTTCAAGGAAATTATCGGCTACGGAACAGCGATACTCACAATTAGATAGAGAAGCGGTAGCTATTTTATTCGGAATTAAAAAATTTCACAACTATTTATACGGCAGGCGATTCACACTTGTTACCGATAACAAGCCGCTGCAACATATTTTTAATCCCAAGAAAGGAATTCCAATCATGGCAGCTAACCGATTACAACGAATTGCATTAACCTTGTCTGGCTATGATTACGAAATAGAATACGTCAAGTCGGACGCTAATATAGCTGATTATTTTTCACGGAGCCCTTCAAATGAAGAAGTGGACTCGGACGAGTTACCGGAACACGTCACCCTTAACTATTTTCAAGAAGTTAATTCGACACCAATTAACATAGAAATAATTAAACAAGAAACTGCAGCAGATCCAGTTTTAAGGAAAGTTTTACAGTTTATAAATACAAAGTGGCCTAAGAACACTTTGGACTTAGAGCTTAAGCCATTTTTCGCACGGAAGTTAGAATTATCACAAGAAGAGGGATGTGTGTTTTGGGGTTACAGGGTAGTGATTCCAACGATATTACAAGCGAGGGTTGCTAGTTTTTTACATGAATCTCATATGGGTATTGGCCGAATTAAAGCCATGGCCAGAGAGTCGTGCTGGTGGCCGAACCAGAGCAAGGATTTGGAAAAAATAGTTGCAGGTTGTGAACCTTGTTTTATGAATCGCCCCAACACCATCAAACAAGAATTAATCTCATGGAAGTGGCCGGACCAACCGTGGTCGCGCATACATATTGATTTTTTCGGTCCATTTCTAAATCGATGGTGTTTAGTAATCATTGACAGCTACAGTAAGTGGGCCGAATGTATTGACATGGGAAAGAGTACAACCAGTAGCGCAACCATTATGGTATTAAAGGAGTTGTTCTCGCGTTTTGGATTGCCACAGGAAATAGTCTCAGATAACGGGACTGCGTTCCTCTCGAAGGAATTTAAACAGTTTGTAGGAATGAATGGAATTAAACATTGCACAACACCGGTAGGGCATCCCGCCACTAACGGACAAGCAGAAAATTTTGTTAAAACTATGAAAAACGCATTAAAGAAAAACTTATATCAAGCAGATACTTCGCAATTCAAGAATGTACTTTTGCGATTCCTTTTAGACTATAGAAACACGGTTCACGCTAGCACAGGGGTATCACCAGCTCAGCTTATGTTTAACAGACAGTTAAGAAGTAGACTGGATCTGTTGAATCCAAAACGTAAAGAAAACCGAAAAGATATCGATTGGATTAAAAACAAAGTTTACCAAAACCAGGCTACCCAGAAAAAATACTACGCAGGTGTGAACGATAAAAATTTCCAATTAAATCAAATAGTTATTGCAAAAAATTACTCCGTTCCGGGTAAAGTTTCTTGGGCTAAATGTAGAATTACTAAAATACTAGGCAAACAATTGTATTTAGTTAAGCCACTCCAAACGGAGAGGATTTGGAAACGACATGCAAACCAAATGATTAACGTTAAAACAAACAGTGAATCGAACGCTATGCCGACCACTTTGCCAGAAGTTTCACAAACAATCTCACCGGAAGAGGTGGGAGGGCTCGTAGAAAACTCCGATAAGGAAAACAATGTTCAAAAACCAATAAATTTAAATAAGATAGCAGGAAATCAAGAAACGGCTACCCATGATATAGAAACGAAACAACCTATTGATAAAACAAAAATTGTAATACATGCACAACCAGAAACAAATGTAAATCATGAAGGTCATGAAGGCCAGAATCAAACACACCAAGGAACCGAAATTAATGTATCGCCAAATCTTGGAAAAAATACCGTGTAAATACAATTTAAGAAAACGAAATAATAGTAAATAAGTTTACTCTGTTACGAAATAATAGTAAATAAGGTTACGCTGTTAATAAATAAAAGACAAACGATTAAAAAAAAAGAGGGGATAGTGTGGCAGCTGGGCGCAAGAAGTGGATAATAAACACAGCCCAAGGCAAGCAACTCTGAGCTCAATGAACAGAGCTGCTGCGCCATCACGACTTCACTTCTGTTTTAATCGTTGACGAGCAAAGACATCACAGTTACCTTAATAAAAACCCCTTAAAATGTAGCTAAAGGTTGCAGCTTTATCAAATTAAATCAATAATTCCATTACTATTCGGCAATCATGAACAGATCGATGCGCAAGAGTGACATTAAATGGCTGCCTACTGCAAAATCGATATCAAAATGCTTGTAAAATATGAATTTATATGTTTATTTTAAAAGTAATACCCTTAAAACCTAGCTTAAAATCCAAACGCGTATGGTTACCTTAATAAAAACCCCTTAAAATGTAGCTAAAGGTTGCAGCTTTATCAAATTAAATCAATAATTCCATTACTATTCGGCAATCATGAACAGATCGATGCGCAAGAGTGACATTAAATGGCTGCCTACTGCAAAATCGATATCAAAATGCTTGTAAAATATGAATTTATATGTTTATTTTAAAAGTAATACCCTTAAAACCTAGCTTAAAATCCAAACGCGTATGGTTACCTTAATAAAAACCCCTTAAAATGTAGCTAAAGGTTGCAGCTTTATCAAATTAAATCAATAATTCCATTACTATTCGGCAATCATGAACAGATCGATGCGCAAGAGTGACATTAAATGGCTGCCTACTGCAAAATCGATATCAAAATGCTTGTAAAATATGAATTTATATGTTTATTTTAAAAGTAATACCCTTAAAACCTAGCTTAAAATCCAAACGCGTATGGTTACCTTAATAAAAACCCCTTAAAATGTAGCTAAAGGTTGCAGCTTTATCAAATTAAATCAATAATTCCATTACTATTCGGCAATCATGAACAGATCGATGCGCAAGAGTGACATTAAATGGCTGCCTACTGCAAAATCGATATCAAAATGCTTGTAAAATATGAATTTATATGTTTATTTTAAAAGTAATACCCTTAAAACCTAGCTTAAAATCCAAACGCGTATGGTTACCTTAATAAAAACCCCTTAAAATGTAGCTAAAGGTTGCAGCTTTATCAAATTAAATCAATAATTCCATTACTATTCGGCAATCATGAACAGATCGATGCGCAAGAGTGACATTAAATGGCTGCCTACTGCAAAATCGATATCAAAATGCTTGTAAAATATGAATTTATATGTTTATTTTAAAAGTAATACCCTTAAAACCTAGCTTAAAATCCAAACGCGTATGGTTACCTTAATAAAAACCCCTTAAAATGTAGCTAAAGGTTGCAGCTTTATCAAATTAAATCAATAATTCCATTACTATTCGGCAATCATGAACAGATCGATGCGCAAGAGTGACATTAAATGGCTGCCTACTGCAAAATCGATATCAAAATGCTTGTAAAATATGAATTTATATGTTTATTTTAAAAGTAATACCCTTAAAACCTAGCTGGAGTCTTGTGTATTCTATCTTAGTCTGTCGTCTCTGTGTACCTCGACCGTCTTCCATTCATTGGGTCTATTTATCTTCCCTTCCGGACGTATCCTACACTAGTACCTTACGACAGCAAACTTGCTAATTGTGAAAATTTAGCTAAAGGTTGCAGTTTTATCAAATTAAATCAATAATTCCATTACTATTCGGCAATCATGAACAGATCGATGCGCAAGAGTGACATTAAATGGCTGCCTACTGCAAAATCGATATCAAAATGCTTGTAAAATATGAATTTATATGTTTATTTTAAAAGTAATACCCTTAAAACCTAGCTTAAAATCCAAACGCGTATGGTTACCTTAATAAAAACCCCTTAAAATGTAGCTAAAGGTTGCAGCTTTATCAAATTAAATCAATAATTCCATTACTATTCGGCAATCATGAACAGATCGATGCGCAAGAGTGACATTAAATGGCTGCCTACTGCAAAATCGATATCAAAATGCTTGTAAAATATGAATTTATATGTTTATTTTAAAAGTAATACCCTTAAAACCTAGCTTAAAATCCAAACGCGTATGGTTACCTTAATAAAAACCCCTTAAAATGTAGCTAAAGGTTGCAGCTTTATCAAATTAAATCAATAATTCCATTACTATTCGGCAATCATGAACAGATCGATGCGCAAGAGTGACATTAAATGGCTGCCTACTGCAAAATCGATATCAAAATGCTTGTAAAATATGAATTTATATGTTTATTTTAAAAGTAATACCCTTAAAACCTAGCTTAAAATCCAAACGCGTATGGTTACCTTAATAAAAACCCCTTAAAATGTAGCTAAAGGTTGCAGCTTTATCAAATTAAATCAATAATTCCATTACTATTCGGCAATCATGAACAGATCGATGCGCAAGAGTGACATTAAATGGCTGCCTACTGCAAAATCGATATCAAAATGCTTGTAAAATATGAATTTATATGTTTATTTTAAAAGTAATACCCTTAAAACCTAGCTTAAAATCCAAACGCGTATGGTTACCTTAATAAAAACCCCTTAAAATGTAGCTAAAGGTTGCAGCTTTATCAAATTAAATCAATAATTCCATTACTATTCGGCAATCATGAACAGATCGATGCGCAAGAGTGACATTAAATGGCTGCCTACTGCAAAATCGATATCAAAATGCTTGTAAAATATGAATTTATATGTTTATTTTAAAAGTAATACCCTTAAAACCTAGCTGGAGTCTTGTGTATTCTATCTTAGTCTGTCGTCTCTGTGTACCTCGACCGTCTTCCATTCATTGGGTCTATTTATCTTCCCTTCCGGACGTATCCTACACTAGTACCTTACGACAGCAAACTTGCTAATTGTGAAAATTTAGCTAAAGGTTGCAGTTTTATCAAATTAAATCAATAATTCCATTACTATTCGGCAATCATGAACAGATCGATGCGCAAGAGTGACATTAAATGGCTGCCTACTGCAAAATCGATATCAAAATGCTTGTAAAATATGAATTTATATGTTTATTTTAAAAGTAATACCCTTAAAACCTAGCTGGAGTCTTGTGTATTCTATCTTAGTCTGTCGTCTCTGTGTACCTCGACCGTCTTCCATTCATTGGGTCTATTTATCTTCCCTTCCGGACGTATCCTACACTAGTACCTTACGACAGCAAACTTGCTAATTGTGAAAATTTAGCTAAAGGTTGCAGTTTTATCAAATTAAATCAATAATTCCATTACTATTCGGCAATCATGAACAGATCGATGCGCAAGAGTGACATTAAATGGCTGCCTACTGCAAAATCGATATCAAAATGCTTGTAAAATATGAATTTATATGTTTATTTTAAAAGTAATACCCTTAAAACCTAGCTGGAGTCTTGTGTATTCTATCTTAGTCTGTCGTCTCTGTGTACCTCGACCGTCTTCCATTCATTGGGTCTATTTATCTTCCCTTCCGGACGTATCCTACACTAGTACCTTACGACAGCAAACTTGCTAATTGTGAAAATTTAGCTAAAGGTTGCAGTTTTATCAAATTAAATCAATAATTCCATTACTATTCGGCAATCATGAACAGATCGATGCGCAAGAGTGACATTAAATGGCTGCCTACTGCAAAATCGATATCAAAATGCTTGTAAAATATGAATTTATATGTTTATTTTAAAAGTAATACCCTTAAAACCTAGCTTAAAATCCAAACGCGTATGGTTACCTTAATAAAAACCCCTTAAAATGTAGCTAAAGGTTGCAGCTTTATCAAATTAAATCAATAATTCCATTACTATTCGGCAATCATGAACAGATCGATGCGCAAGAGTGACATTAAATGGCTGCCTACTGCAAAATCGATATCAAAATGCTTGTAAAATATGAATTTATATGTTTATTTTAAAAGTAATACCCTTAAAACCTAGCTTAAAATCCAAACGCGTATGGTTACCTTAATAAAAACCCCTTAAAATGTAGCTAAAGGTTGCAGCTTTATCAAATTAAATCAATAATTCCATTACTATTCGGCAATCATGAACAGATCGATGCGCAAGAGTGACATTAAATGGCTGCCTACTGCAAAATCGATATCAAAATGCTTGTAAAATATGAATTTATATGTTTATTTTAAAAGTAATACCCTTAAAACCTAGCTTAAAATCCAAACGCGTATGGTTACCTTAATAAAAACCCCTTAAAATGTAGCTAAAGGTTGCAGCTTTATCAAATTAAATCAATAATTCCATTACTATTCGGCAATCATGAACAGATCGATGCGCAAGAGTGACATTAAATGGCTGCCTACTGCAAAATCGATATCAAAATGCTTGTAAAATATGAATTTATATGTTTATTTTAAAAGTAATACCCTTAAAACCTAGCTTAAAATCCAAACGCGTATGGTTACCTTAATAAAAACCCCTTAAAATGTAGCTAAAGGTTGCAGCTTTATCAAATTAAATCAATAATTCCATTACTATTCGGCAATCATGAACAGATCGATGCGCAAGAGTGACATTAAATGGCTGCCTACTGCAAAATCGATATCAAAATGCTTGTAAAATATGAATTTATATGTTTATTTTAAAAGTAATACCCTTAAAACCTAGCTTAAAATCCAAACGCGTATGGTTACCTTAATAAAAACCCCTTAAAATGTAGCTAAAGGTTGCAGCTTTATCAAATTAAATCAATAATTCCATTACTATTCGGCAATCATGAACAGATCGATGCGCAAGAGTGACATTAAATGGCTGCCTACTGCAAAATCGATATCAAAATGCTTGTAAAATATGAATTTATGTGTTTATTTTAAAAGTAATACCCTTAAAACCTAGCTTAAAATCCAAACGCGTATGGTTACCTTAATAAAAACCCCTTAAAATGTAGCTAAAGGTTGCAGCTTTATCAAATTAAATCAATAATTCCATTACTATTCGGCAATCATGAACAGATCGATGCGCAAGAGTGACATTAAATGGCTGCCTACTGCAAAATCGATATCAAAATGCTTGTAAAATATGAATTTATATGTTTATTTTAAAAGTAATACCCTTAAAACCTAGCTGGAGTCTTGTGTATTCTATCTTAGTCTGTCGTCTCTGTGTACCTCGACCGTCTTCCATTCATTGGGTCTATTTATCTTCCCTTCCGGACGTATCCTACACTAGTACCTTACGACAGCAAACTTGCTAATTGTGAAAATTTAGCTAAAGGTTGCAGTTTTATCAAATTAAATCAATAATTCCATTACTATTCGGCAATCATGAACAGATCGATGCGCAAGAGTGACATTAAATGGCTGCCTACTGCAAAATCGATATCAAAATGCTTGTAAAATATGAATTTATATGTTTATTTTAAAAGTAATACCCTTAAAACCTAGCTGGAGTCTTGTGTATTCTATCTTAGTCTGTCGTCTCTGTGTACCTCGACCGTCTTCCATTCATTGGGTCTATTTATCTTCCCTTCCGGACGTATCCTACACTAGTACCTTACGACAGCAAACTTGCTAATTGTGAAAATTTAGCTAAAGGTTGCAGTTTTATCAAATTAAATCAATAATTCCATTACTATTCGGCAATCATGAACAGATCGATGCGCAAGAGTGACATTAAATGGCTGCCTACTGCAAAATCGATATCAAAATGCTTGTAAAATATGAATTTATATGTTTATTTTAAAAGTAATACCCTTAAAACCTAGCTGGAGTCTTGTGTATTCTATCTTAGTCTGTCGTCTCTGTGTACCTCGACCGTCTTCCATTCATTGGGTCTATTTATCTTCCCTTCCGGACGTATCCTACACTAGTACCTTACGACAGCAAACTTGCTAATTGTGAAAATTTAGCTAAAGGTTGCAGTTTTATCAAATTAAATCAATAATTCCATTACTATTCGGCAATCATGAACAGATCGATGCGCAAGAGTGACATTAAATGGCTGCCTACTGCAAAATCGATATCAAAATGCTTGTAAAATATGAATTTATATGTTTATTTTAAAAGTAATACCCTTAAAACCTAGCTTAAAATCCAAACGCGTATGGTTACCTTAATAAAAACCCCTTAAAATGTAGCTAAAGGTTGCAGCTTTATCAAATTAAATCAATAATTCCATTACTATTCGGCAATCATGAACAGATCGATGCGCAAGAGTGACATTAAATGGCTGCCTACTGCAAAATCGATATCAAAATGCTTGTAAAATATGAATTTATATGTTTATTTTAAAAGTAATACCCTTAAAACCTAGCTTAAAATCCAAACGCGTATGGTTACCTTAATAAAAACCCCTTAAAATGTAGCTAAAGGTTGCAGCTTTATCAAATTAAATCAATAATTCCATTACTATTCGGCAATCATGAACAGATCGATGCGCAAGAGTGACATTAAATGGCTGCCTACTGCAAAATCGATATCAAAATGCTTGTAAAATATGAATTTATATGTTTATTTTAAAAGTAATACCCTTAAAACCTAGCTTAAAATCCAAACGCGTATGGTTACCTTAATAAAAACCCCTTAAAATGTAGCTAAAGGTTGCAGCTTTATCAAATTAAATCAATAATTCCATTACTATTCGGCAATCATGAACAGATCGATGCGCAAGAGTGACATTAAATGGCTGCCTACTGCAAAATCGATATCAAAATGCTTGTAAAATATGAATTTATATGTTTATTTTAAAAGTAATACCCTTAAAACCTAGCTTAAAATCCAAACGCGTATGGTTACCTTAATAAAAACCCCTTAAAATGTAGCTAAAGGTTGCAGCTTTATCAAATTAAATCAATAATTCCATTACTATTCGGCAATCATGAACAGATCGATGCGCAAGAGTGACATTAAATGGCTGCCTACTGCAAAATCGATATCAAAATGCTTGTAAAATATGAATTTATATGTTTATTTTAAAAGTAATACCCTTAAAACCTAGCTGGAGTCTTGTGTATTCTATCTTAGTCTGTCGTCTCTGTGTACCTCGACCGTCTTCCATTCATTGGGTCTATTTATCTTCCCTTCCGGACGTATCCTACACTAGTACCTTACGACAGCAAACTTGCTAATTGTGAAAATTTAGCTAAAGGTTGCAGTTTTATCAAATTAAATCAATAATTCCATTACTATTCGGCAATCATGAACAGATCGATGCGCAAGAGTGACATTAAATGGCTGCCTACTGCAAAATCGATATCAAAATGCTTGTAAAATATGAATTTATATGTTTATTTTAAAAGTAATACCCTTAAAACCTAGCTGGAGTCTTGTGTATTCTATCTTAGTCTGTCGTCTCTGTGTACCTCGACCGTCTTCCATTCATTGGGTCTATTTATCTTCCCTTCCGGACGTATCCTACACTAGTACCTTACGACAGCAAACTTGCTAATTGTGAAAATTTAGCTAAAGGTTGCAGTTTTATCAAATTAAATCAATAATTCCATTACTATTCGGCAATCATGAACAGATCGATGCGCAAGAGTGACATTAAATGGCTGCCTACTGCAAAATCGATATCAAAATGCTTGTAAAATATGAATTTATATGTTTATTTTAAAAGTAATACCCTTAAAACCTAGCTGGAGTCTTGTGTATTCTATCTTAGTCTGTCGTCTCTGTGTACCTCGACCGTCTTCCATTCATTGGGTCTATTTATCTTCCCTTCCGGACGTATCCTACACTAGTACCTTACGACAGCAAACTTGCTAATTGTGAAAATTTAGCTAAAGGTTGCAGTTTTATCAAATTAAATCAATAATTCCATTACTATTCGGCAATCATGAACAGATCGATGCGCAAGAGTGACATTAAATGGCTGCCTACTGCAAAATCGATATCAAAATGCTTGTAAAATATGAATTTATATGTTTATTTTAAAAGTAATACCCTTAAAACCTAGCTTAAAATCCAAACGCGTATGGTTACCTTAATAAAAACCCCTTAAAATGTAGCTAAAGGTTGCAGCTTTATCAAATTAAATCAATAATTCCATTACTATTCGGCAATCATGAACAGATCGATGCGCAAGAGTGACATTAAATGGCTGCCTACTGCAAAATCGATATCAAAATGCTTGTAAAATATGAATTTATATGTTTATTTTAAAAGTAATACCCTTAAAACCTAGCTTAAAATCCAAACGCGTATGGTTACCTTAATAAAAACCCCTTAAAATGTAGCTAAAGGTTGCAGCTTTATCAAATTAAATCAATAATTCCATTACTATTCGGCAATCATGAACAGATCGATGCGCAAGAGTGACATTAAATGGCTGCCTACTGCAAAATCGATATCAAAATGCTTGTAAAATATGAATTTATATGTTTATTTTAAAAGTAATACCCTTAAAACCTAGCTTAAAATCCAAACGCGTATGGTTACCTTAATAAAAACCCCTTAAAATGTAGCTAAAGGTTGCAGCTTTATCAAATTAAATCAATAATTCCATTACTATTCGGCAATCATGAACAGATCGATGCGCAAGAGTGACATTAAATGGCTGCCTACTGCAAAATCGATATCAAAATGCTTGTAAAATATGAATTTATATGTTTATTTTAAAAGTAATACCCTTAAAACCTAGCTTAAAATCCAAACGCGTATGGTTACCTTAATAAAAACCCCTTAAAATGTAGCTAAAGGTTGCAGCTTTATCAAATTAAATCAATAATTCCATTACTATTCGGCAATCATGAACAGATCGATGCGCAAGAGTGACATTAAATGGCTGCCTACTGCAAAATCGATATCAAAATGCTTGTAAAATATGAATTTATATGTTTATTTTAAAAGTAATACCCTTAAAACCTAGCTGGAGTCTTGTGTATTCTATCTTAGTCTGTCGTCTCTGTGTACCTCGACCGTCTTCCATTCATTGGGTCTATTTATCTTCCCTTCCGGACGTATCCTACACTAGTACCTTACGACAGCAAACTTGCTAATTGTGAAAATTTAGCTAAAGGTTGCAGTTTTATCAAATTAAATCAATAATTCCATTACTATTCGGCAATCATGAACAGATCGATGCGCAAGAGTGACATTAAATGGCTGCCTACTGCAAAATCGATATCAAAATGCTTGTAAAATATGAATTTATATGTTTATTTTAAAAGTAATACCCTTAAAACCTAGCTGGAGTCTTGTGTATTCTATCTTAGTCTGTCGTCTCTGTGTACCTCGACCGTCTTCCATTCATTGGGTCTATTTATCTTCCCTTCCGGACGTATCCTACACTAGTACCTTACGACAGCAAACTTGCTAATTGTGAAAATTTAGCTAAAGGTTGCAGTTTTATCAAATTAAATCAATAATTCCATTACTATTCGGCAATCATGAACAGATCGATGCGCAAGAGTGACATTAAATGGCTGCCTACTGCAAAATCGATATCAAAATGCTTGTAAAATATGAATTTATATGTTTATTTTAAAAGTAATACCCTTAAAACCTAGCTTAAAATCCAAACGCGTATGGTTACCTTAATAAAAACCCCTTAAAATGTAGCTAAAGGTTGCAGCTTTATCAAATTAAATCAATAATTCCATTACTATTCGGCAATCATGAACAGATCGATGCGCAAGAGTGACATTAAATGGCTGCCTACTGCAAAATCGATATCAAAATGCTTGTAAAATATGAATTTATATGTTTATTTTAAAAGTAATACCCTTAAAACCTAGCTTAAAATCCAAACGCGTATGGTTACCTTAATAAAAACCCCTTAAAATGTAGCTAAAGGTTGCAGCTTTATCAAATTAAATCAATAATTCCATTACTATTCGGCAATCATGAACAGATCGATGCGCAAGAGTGACATTAAATGGCTGCCTACTGCAAAATCGATATCAAAATGCTTGTAAAATATGAATTTATATGTTTATTTTAAAAGTAATACCCTTAAAACCTAGCTTAAAATCCAAACGCGTATGGTTACCTTAATAAAAACCCCTTAAAATGTAGCTAAAGGTTGCAGCTTTATCAAATTAAATCAATAATTCCATTACTATTCGGCAATCATGAACAGATCGATGCGCAAGAGTGACATTAAATGGCTGCCTACTGCAAAATCGATATCAAAATGCTTGTAAAATATGAATTTATATGTTTATTTTAAAAGTAATACCCTTAAAACCTAGCTTAAAATCCAAACGCGTATGGTTACCTTAATAAAAACCCCTTAAAATGTAGCTAAAGGTTGCAGCTTTATCAAATTAAATCAATAATTCCATTACTATTCGGCAATCATGAACAGATCGATGCGCAAGAGTGACATTAAATGGCTGCCTACTGCAAAATCGATATCAAAATGCTTGTAAAATATGAATTTATATGTTTATTTTAAAAGTAATACCCTTAAAACCTAGCTTAAAATCCAAACGCGTATGGTTACCTTAATAAAAACCCCTTAAAATGTAGCTAAAGGTTGCAGCTTTATCAAATTAAATCAATAATTCCATTACTATTCGGCAATCATGAACAGATCGATGCGCAAGAGTGACATTAAATGGCTGCCTACTGCAAAATCGATATCAAAATGCTTGTAAAATATGAATTTATATGTTTATTTTAAAAGTAATACCCTTAAAACCTAGCTTAAAATCCAAACGCGTATGGTTACCTTAATAAAAACCCCTTAAAATGTAGCTAAAGGTTGCAGCTTTATCAAATTAAATCAATAATTCCATTACTATTCGGCAATCATGAACAGATCGATGCGCAAGAGTGACATTAAATGGCTGCCTACTGCAAAATCGATATCAAAATGCTTGTAAAATATGAATTTATATGTTTATTTTAAAAGTAATACCCTTAAAACCTAGCTTAAAATCCAAACGCGTATGGTTACCTTAATAAAAACCCCTTAAAATGTAGCTAAAGGTTGCAGCTTTATCAAATTAAATCAATAATTCCATTACTATTCGGCAATCATGAACAGATCGATGCGCAAGAGTGACATTAAATGGCTGCCTACTGCAAAATCGATATCAAAATGCTTGTAAAATATGAATTTATATGTTTATTTTAAAAGTAATACCCTTAAAACCTAGCTTAAAATCCAAACGCGTATGGTTACCTTAATAAAAACCCCTTAAAATGTAGCTAAAGGTTGCAGCTTTATCAAATTAAATCAATAATTCCATTACTATTCGGCAATCATGAACAGATCGATGCGCAAGAGTGACATTAAATGGCTGCCTACTGCAAAATCGATATCAAAATGCTTGTAAAATATGAATTTATATGTTTATTTTAAAAGTAATACCCTTAAAACCTAGCTTAAAATCCAAACGCGTATGGTTACCTTAATAAAAACCCCTTAAAATGTAGCTAAAGGTTGCAGCTTTATCAAATTAAATCAATAATTCCATTACTATTCGGCAATCATGAACAGATCGATGCGCAAGAGTGACATTAAATGGCTGCCTACTGCAAAATCGATATCAAAATGCTTGTAAAATATGAATTTATATGTTTATTTTAAAAGTAATACCCTTAAAACCTAGCTTAAAATCCAAACGCGTATGGTTACCTTAATAAAAACCCCTTAAAATGTAGCTAAAGGTTGCAGCTTTATCAAATTAAATCAATAATTCCATTACTATTCGGCAATCATGAACAGATCGATGCGCAAGAGTGACATTAAATGGCTGCCTACTGCAAAATCGATATCAAAATGCTTGTAAAATATGAATTTATATGTTTATTTTAAAAGTAATACCCTTAAAACCTAGCTGGAGTCTTGTGTATTCTATCTTAGTCTGTCGTCTCTGTGTACCTCGACCGTCTTCCATTCATTGGGTCTATTTATCTTCCCTTCCGGACGTATCCTACACTAGTACCTTACGACAGCAAACTTGCTAATTGTGAAAATTTAGCTAAAGGTTGCAGTTTTATCAAATTAAATCAATAATTCCATTACTATTCGGCAATCATGAACAGATCGATGCGCAAGAGTGACATTAAATGGCTGCCTACTGCAAAATCGATATCAAAATGCTTGTAAAATATGAATTTATATGTTTATTTTAAAAGTAATACCCTTAAAACCTAGCTGGAGTCTTGTGTATTCTATCTTAGTCTGTCGTCTCTGTGTACCTCGACCGTCTTCCATTCATTGGGTCTATTTATCTTCCCTTCCGGACGTATCCTACACTAGTACCTTACGACAGCAAACTTGCTAATTGTGAAAATTTAGCTAAAGGTTGCAGTTTTATCAAATTAAATCAATAATTCCATTACTATTCGGCAATCATGAACAGATCGATGCGCAAGAGTGACATTAAATGGCTGCCTACTGCAAAATCGATATCAAAATGCTTGTAAAATATGAATTTATATGTTTATTTTAAAAGTAATACCCTTAAAACCTAGCTGGAGTCTTGTGTATTCTATCTTAGTCTGTCGTCTCTGTGTACCTCGACCGTCTTCCATTCATTGGGTCTATTTATCTTCCCTTCCGGACGTATCCTACACTAGTACCTTACGACAGCAAACTTGCTAATTGTGAAAATTTAGCTAAAGGTTGCAGTTTTATCAAATTAAATCAATAATTCCATTACTATTCGGCAATCATGAACAGATCGATGCGCAAGAGTGACATTAAATGGCTGCCTACTGCAAAATCGATATCAAAATGCTTGTAAAATATGAATTTATATGTTTATTTTAAAAGTAATACCCTTAAAACCTAGCTTAAAATCCAAACGCGTATGGTTACCTTAATAAAAACCCCTTAAAATGTAGCTAAAGGTTGCAGCTTTATCAAATTAAATCAATAATTCCATTACTATTCGGCAATCATGAACAGATCGATGCGCAAGAGTGACATTAAATGGCTGCCTACTGCAAAATCGATATCAAAATGCTTGTAAAATATGAATTTATATGTTTATTTTAAAAGTAATACCCTTAAAACCTAGCTTAAAATCCAAACGCGTATGGTTACCTTAATAAAAACCCCTTAAAATGTAGCTAAAGGTTGCAGCTTTATCAAATTAAATCAATAATTCCATTACTATTCGGCAATCATGAACAGATCGATGCGCAAGAGTGACATTAAATGGCTGCCTACTGCAAAATCGATATCAAAATGCTTGTAAAATATGAATTTATATGTTTATTTTAAAAGTAATACCCTTAAAACCTAGCTTAAAATCCAAACGCGTATGGTTACCTTAATAAAAACCCCTTAAAATGTAGCTAAAGGTTGCAGCTTTATCAAATTAAATCAATAATTCCATTACTATTCGGCAATCATGAACAGATCGATGCGCAAGAGTGACATTAAATGGCTGCCTACTGCAAAATCGATATCAAAATGCTTGTAAAATATGAATTTATATGTTTATTTTAAAAGTAATACCCTTAAAACCTAGCTTAAAATCCAAACGCGTATGGTTACCTTAATAAAAACCCCTTAAAATGTAGCTAAAGGTTGCAGCTTTATCAAATTAAATCAATAATTCCATTACTATTCGGCAATCATGAACAGATCGATGCGCAAGAGTGACATTAAATGGCTGCCTACTGCAAAATCGATATCAAAATGCTTGTAAAATATGAATTTATATGTTTATTTTAAAAGTAATACCCTTAAAACCTAGCTGGAGTCTTGTGTATTCTATCTTAGTCTGTCGTCTCTGTGTACCTCGACCGTCTTCCATTCATTGGGTCTATTTATCTTCCCTTCCGGACGTATCCTACACTAGTACCTTACGACAGCAAACTTGCTAATTGTGAAAATTTAGCTAAAGGTTGCAGTTTTATCAAATTAAATCAATAATTCCATTACTATTCGGCAATCATGAACAGATCGATGCGCAAGAGTGACATTAAATGGCTGCCTACTGCAAAATCGATATCAAAATGCTTGTAAAATATGAATTTATATGTTTATTTTAAAAGTAATACCCTTAAAACCTAGCTGGAGTCTTGTGTATTCTATCTTAGTCTGTCGTCTCTGTGTACCTCGACCGTCTTCCATTCATTGGGTCTATTTATCTTCCCTTCCGGACGTATCCTACACTAGTACCTTACGACAGCAAACTTGCTAATTGTGAAAATTTAGCTAAAGGTTGCAGTTTTATCAAATTAAATCAATAATTCCATTACTATTCGGCAATCATGAACAGATCGATGCGCAAGAGTGACATTAAATGGCTGCCTACTGCAAAATCGATATCAAAATGCTTGTAAAATATGAATTTATATGTTTATTTTAAAAGTAATACCCTTAAAACCTAGCTGGAGTCTTGTGTATTCTATCTTAGTCTGTCGTCTCTGTGTACCTCGACCGTCTTCCATTCATTGGGTCTATTTATCTTCCCTTCCGGACGTATCCTACACTAGTACCTTACGACAGCAAACTTGCTAATTGTGAAAATTTAGCTAAAGGTTGCAGTTTTATCAAATTAAATCAATAATTCCATTACTATTCGGCAATCATGAACAGATCGATGCGCAAGAGTGACATTAAATGGCTGCCTACTGCAAAATCGATATCAAAATGCTTGTAAAATATGAATTTATATGTTTATTTTAAAAGTAATACCCTTAAAACCTAGCTTAAAATCCAAACGCGTATGGTTACCTTAATAAAAACCCCTTAAAATGTAGCTAAAGGTTGCAGCTTTATCAAATTAAATCAATAATTCCATTACTATTCGGCAATCATGAACAGATCGATGCGCAAGAGTGACATTAAATGGCTGCCTACTGCAAAATCGATATCAAAATGCTTGTAAAATATGAATTTATATGTTTATTTTAAAAGTAATACCCTTAAAACCTAGCTTAAAATCCAAACGCGTATGGTTACCTTAATAAAAACCCCTTAAAATGTAGCTAAAGGTTGCAGCTTTATCAAATTAAATCAATAATTCCATTACTATTCGGCAATCATGAACAGATCGATGCGCAAGAGTGACATTAAATGGCTGCCTACTGCAAAATCGATATCAAAATGCTTGTAAAATATGAATTTATATGTTTATTTTAAAAGTAATACCCTTAAAACCTAGCTTAAAATCCAAACGCGTATGGTTACCTTAATAAAAACCCCTTAAAATGTAGCTAAAGGTTGCAGCTTTATCAAATTAAATCAATAATTCCATTACTATTCGGCAATCATGAACAGATCGATGCGCAAGAGTGACATTAAATGGCTGCCTACTGCAAAATCGATATCAAAATGCTTGTAAAATATGAATTTATATGTTTATTTTAAAAGTAATACCCTTAAAACCTAGCTTAAAATCCAAACGCGTATGGTTACCTTAATAAAAACCCCTTAAAATGTAGCTAAAGGTTGCAGCTTTATCAAATTAAATCAATAATTCCATTACTATTCGGCAATCATGAACAGATCGATGCGCAAGAGTGACATTAAATGGCTGCCTACTGCAAAATCGATATCAAAATGCTTGTAAAATATGAATTTATATGTTTATTTTAAAAGTAATACCCTTAAAACCTAGCTGGAGTCTTGTGTATTCTATCTTAGTCTGTCGTCTCTGTGTACCTCGACCGTCTTCCATTCATTGGGTCTATTTATCTTCCCTTCCGGACGTATCCTACACTAGTACCTTACGACAGCAAACTTGCTAATTGTGAAAATTTAGCTAAAGGTTGCAGTTTTATCAAATTAAATCAATAATTCCATTACTATTCGGCAATCATGAACAGATCGATGCGCAAGAGTGACATTAAATGGCTGCCTACTGCAAAATCGATATCAAAATGCTTGTAAAATATGAATTTATATGTTTATTTTAAAAGTAATACCCTTAAAACCTAGCTGGAGTCTTGTGTATTCTATCTTAGTCTGTCGTCTCTGTGTACCTCGACCGTCTTCCATTCATTGGGTCTATTTATCTTCCCTTCCGGACGTATCCTACACTAGTACCTTACGACAGCAAACTTGCTAATTGTGAAAATTTAGCTAAAGGTTGCAGTTTTATCAAATTAAATCAATAATTCCATTACTATTCGGCAATCATGAACAGATCGATGCGCAAGAGTGACATTAAATGGCTGCCTACTGCAAAATCGATATCAAAATGCTTGTAAAATATGAATTTATATGTTTATTTTAAAAGTAATACCCTTAAAACCTAGCTTAAAATCCAAACGCGTATGGTTACCTTAATAAAAACCCCTTAAAATGTAGCTAAAGGTTGCAGCTTTATCAAATTAAATCAATAATTCCATTACTATTCGGCAATCATGAACAGATCGATGCGCAAGAGTGACATTAAATGGCTGCCTACTGCAAAATCGATATCAAAATGCTTGTAAAATATGAATTTATATGTTTATTTTAAAAGTAATACCCTTAAAACCTAGCTTAAAATCCAAACGCGTATGGTTACCTTAATAAAAACCCCTTAAAATGTAGCTAAATGTTGCAGCTTTATCAAATTAAATCAATAATTCCATTACTATTCGGCAATCATGAACAGATCGATGCGCAAGAGTGACATTAAATGGCTGCCTACTGCAAAATCGATATCAAAATGCTTGTAAAATATGAATTTATATGTTTATTTTAAAAGTAATACCCTTAAAACCTAGCTTAAAATCCAAACGCGTATGGTTACCTTAATAAAAACCCCTTAAAATGTAGCTAAAGGTTGCAGCTTTATCAAATTAAATCAATAATTCCATTACTATTCGGCAATCATGAACAGATCGATGCGCAAGAGTGACATTAAATGGCTGCCTACTGCAAAATCGATATCAAAATGCTTGTAAAATATGAATTTATATGTTTATTTTAAAAGTAATACCCTTAAAACCTAGCTTAAAATCCAAACGCGTATGGTTACCTTAATAAAAACCCCTTAAAATGTAGCTAAAGGTTGCAGCTTTATCAAATTAAATCAATAATTCCATTACTATTCGGCAATCATGAACAGATCGATGCGAAAGAGTGACATTAAATGGCTGCCTACTGCAAAATCGATATCAAAATGCTTGTAAAATATGAATTTATATGTTTATTTTAAAAGTAATACCCTTAAAACCTAGCTGGAGTCTTGTGTATTCTATCTTAGTCTGTCGTCTCTGTGTACCTCGACCGTCTTCCATTCATTGGGTCTATTTATCTTCCCTTCCGGACGTATCCTACACTAGTACCTTACGACAGCAAACTTGCTAATTGTGAAAATTTAGCTAAAGGTTGCAGTTTTATCAAATTAAATCAATAATTCCATTACTATTCGGCAATCATGAACAGATCGATGCGCAAGAGTGACATTAAATGGCTGCCTACTGCAAAATCGATATCAAAATGCTTGTAAAATATGAATTTATATGTTTATTTTAAAAGTAATACCCTTAAAACCTAGCTGGAGTCTTGTGTATTCTATCTTAGTCTGTCGTCTCTGTGTACCTCGACCGTCTTCCATTCATTGGGTCTATTTATCTTCCCTTCCGGACGTATCCTACACTAGTACCTTACGACAGCAAACTTGCTAATTGTGAAAATTTAGCTAAAGGTTGCAGTTTTATCAAATTAAATCAATAATTCCATTACTATTCGGCAATCATGAACAGATCGATGCGCAAGAGTGACATTAAATGGCTGCCTACTGCAAAATCGATATCAAAATGCTTGTAAAATATGAATTTATATGTTTATTTTAAAAGTAATACCCTTAAAACCTAGCTTAAAATCCAAACGCGTATGGTTACCTTAATAAAAACCCCTTAAAATGTAGCTAAAGGTTGCAGCTTTATCAAATTAAATCAATAATTCCATTACTATTCGGCAATCATGAACAGATCGATGCGCAAGAGTGACATTAAATGGCTGCCTACTGCAAAATCGATATCAAAATGCTTGTAAAATATGAATTTATATGTTTATTTTAAAAGTAATACCCTTAAAACCTAGCTTAAAATCCAAACGCGTATGGTTACCTTAATAAAAACCCCTTAAAATGTAGCTAAAGGTTGCAGCTTTATCAAATTAAATCAATAATTCCATTACTATTCGGCAATCATGAACAGATCGATGCGCAAGAGTGACATTAAATGGCTGCCTACTGCAAAATCGATATCAAAATGCTTGTAAAATATGAATTTATATGTTTATTTTAAAAGTAATACCCTTAAAACCTAGCTTAAAATCCAAACGCGTATGGTTACCTTAATAAAAACCCCTTAAAATGTAGCTAAAGGTTGCAGCTTTATCAAATTAAATCAATAATTCCATTACTATTCGGCAATCATGAACAGATCGATGCGCAAGAGTGACATTAAATGGCTGCCTACTGCAAAATCGATATCAAAATGCTTGTAAAATATGAATTTATATGTTTATTTTAAAAGTAATACCCTTAAAACCTAGCTTAAAATCCAAACGCGTATGGTTACCTTAATAAAAACCCCTTAAAATGTAGCTAAAGGTTGCAGCTTTATCAAATTAAATCAATAATTCCATTACTATTCGGCAATCATGAACAGATCGATGCGCAAGAGTGACATTAAATGGCTGCCTACTGCAAAATCGATATCAAAATGCTTGTAAAATATGAATTTATATGTTTATTTTAAAAGTAATACCCTTAAAACCTAGCTGGAGTCTTGTGTATTCTATCTTAGTCTGTCGTCTCTGTGTACCTCGACCGTCTTCCATTCATTGGGTCTATTTATCTTCCCTTCCGGACGTATCCTACACTAGTACCTTACGACAGCAAACTTGCTAATTGTGAAAATTTAGCTAAAGGTTGCAGTTTTATCAAATTAAATCAATAATTCCATTACTATTCGGCAATCATGAACAGATCGATGCGCAAGAGTGACATTAAATGGCTGCCTACTGCAAAATCGATATCAAAATGCTTGTAAAATATGAATTTATATGTTTATTTTAAAAGTAATACCCTTAAAACCTAGCTGGAGTCTTGTGTATTCTATCTTAGTCTGTCGTCTCTGTGTACCTCGACCGTCTTCCATTCATTGGGTCTATTTATCTTCCCTTCCGGACGTATCCTACACTAGTACCTTACGACAGCAAACTTGCTAATTGTGAAAATTTAGCTAAAGGTTGCAGTTTTATCAAATTAAATCAATAATTCCATTACTATTCGGCAATCATGAACAGATCGATGCGCAAGAGTGACATTAAATGGCTGCCTACTGCAAAATCGATATCAAAATGCTTGTAAAATATGAATTTATATGTTTATTTTAAAAGTAATACCCTTAAAACCTAGCTGGAGTCTTGTGTATTCTATCTTAGTGTGTCGTCTCTGTGTACCTCGACCGTCTTCCATTCATTGGGTCTATTTATCTTCCCTTCCGGACGTATCCTACACTAGTACCTTACGACAGCAAACTTGCTAATTGTGAAAATTTAGCTAAAGGTTGCAGTTTTATCAAATTAAATCAATAATTCCATTACTATTCGGCAATCATGAACAGATCGATGCGCAAGAGTGACATTAAATGGCTGCCTACTGCAAAATCGATATCAAAATGCTTGTAAAATATGAATTTATATGTTTATTTTAAAAGTAATACCCTTAAAACCTAGCTTAAAATCCAAACGCGTATGGTTACCTTAATAAAAACCCCTTAAAATGTAGCTAAAGGTTGCAGCTTTATCAAATTAAATCAATAATTCCATTACTATTCGGCAATCATGAACAGATCGATGCGCAAGAGTGACATTAAATGGCTGCCTACTGCAAAATCGATATCAAAATGCTTGTAAAATATGAATTTATATGTTTATTTTAAAAGTAATACCCTTAAAACCTAGCTTAAAATCCAAACGCGTATGGTTACCTTAATAAAAACCCCTTAAAATGTAGCTAAAGGTTGCAGCTTTATCAAATTAAATCAATAATTCCATTACTATTCGGCAATCATGAACAGATCGATGCGCAAGAGTGACATTAAATGGCTGCCTACTGCAAAATCGATATCAAAATGCTTGTAAAATATGAATTTATATGTTTATTTTAAAAGTAATACCCTTAAAACCTAGCTGGAGTCTTGTGTATTCTATCTTAGTCTGTCGTCTCTGTGTACCTCGACCGTCTTCCATTCATTGGGTCTATTTATCTTCCCTTCCGGACGTATCCTACACTAGTACCTTACGACAGCAAACTTGCTAATTGTGAAAATTTAGCTAAAGGTTGCAGTTTTATCAAATTAAATCAATAATTCCATTACTATTCGGCAATCATGAACAGATCGATGCGCAAGAGTGACATTAAATGGCTGCCTACTGCAAAATCGATATCAAAATGCTTGTAAACTATGAATTTATATGTTTATTTTAAAAGTAATACCCTTAAAACCTAGCTGGAGTCTTGTGTATTCTATCTTAGTCTGTCGTCTCTGTGTACCTCGACCGTCTTCCATTCATTGGGTCTATTTATCTTCCCTTCCGGACGTATCCTACACTAGTACCTTACGACAGCAAACTTGCTAATTGTGAAAATTTAGCTAAAGGTTGCAGTTTTATCAAATTAAATCAATAATTCCATTACTATTCGGCAATCATGAACAGATCGATGCGCAAGAGTGACATTAAATGGCTGCCTACTGCAAAATCGATATCAAAATGCTTGTAAAATATGAATTTATATGTTTATTTTAAAAGTAATACCCTTAAAACCTAGCTGGAGTCTTGTGTATTCTATCTTAGTCTGTCGTCTCTGTGTACCTCGACCGTCTTCCATTCATTGGGTCTATTTATCTTCCCTTCCGGACGTATCCTACACTAGTACCTTACGACAGCAAACTTGCTAATTGTGAAAATTTAGCTAAAGGTTGCAGTTTTATCAAATTAAATCAATAATTCCATTACTATTCGGCAATCATGAACAGATCGATGCGCAAGAGTGACATTAAATGGCTGCCTACTGCAAAATCGATATCAAAATGCTTGTAAAATATGAATTTATATGTTTATTTTAAAAGTAATACCCTTAAAACCTAGCTGGAGTCTTGTGTATTCTATCTTAGTCTGTCGTCTCTGTGTACCTCGACCGTCTTCCATTCATTGGGTCTATTTATCTTCCCTTCCGGACGTATCCTACACTAGTACCTTACGACAGCAAACTTGCTAATTGTGAAAATTTAGCTAAAGGTTGCAGTTTTATCAAATTAAATCAATAATTCCATTACTATTCGGCAATCATGAACAGATCGATGCGCAAGAGTGACATTAAATGGCTGCCTACTGCAAAATCGATATCAAAATGCTTGTAAAATATGAATTTATATGTTTATTTTAAAAGTAATACCCTTAAAACCTAGCTGGAGTCTTGTGTATTCTATCTTAGTCTGTCGTCTCTGTGTACCTCGACCGTCTTCCATTCATTGGGTCTATTTATCTTCCCTTCCGGACGTATCCTACACTAGTACCTTACGACAGCAAACTTGCTAATTGTGAAAATTTAGCTAAAGGTTGCAGTTTTATCAAATTAAATCAATAATTCCATTACTATTCGGCAATCATGAACAGATCGATGCGCAAGAGTGACATTAAATGGCTGCCTACTGCAAAATCGATATCAAAATGCTTGTAAAATATGAATTTATATGTTTATTTTAAAAGTAATACCCTTAAAACCTAGCTTAAAATCCAAACGCGTATGGTTACCTTAATAAAAACCCCTTAAAATGTAGCTAAAGGTTGCAGCTTTATCAAATTAAATCAATAATTCCATTACTATTCGGCAATCATGAACAGATCGATGCGCAAGAGTGACATTAAATGGCTGCCTACTGCAAAATCGATATCAAAATGCTTGTAAAATATGAATTTATATGTTTATTTTAAAAGTAATACCCTTAAAACCTAGCTTAAAATCCAAACGCGTATGGTTACCTTAATAAAAACCCCTTAAAATGTAGCTAAAGGTTGCAGCTTTATCAAATTAAATCAATAATTCCATTACTATTCGGCAATCATGAACAGATCGATGCGCAAGAGTGACATTAAATGGCTGCCTACTGCAAAATCGATATCAAAATGCTTGTAAAATATGAATTTATATGTTTATTTTAAAAGTAATACCCTTAAAACCTAGCTGGAGTCTTGTGTATTCTATCTTAGTCTGTCGTCTCTGTGTACCTCGACCGTCTTCCATTCATTGGGTCTATTTATCTTCCCTTCCGGACGTATCCTACACTAGTACCTTACGACAGCAAACTTGCTAATTGTGAAAATTTAGCTAAAGGTTGCAGTTTTATCAAATTAAATCAATAATTCCATTACTATTCGGCAATCATGAACAGATCGATGCGCAAGAGTGACATTAAATGGCTGCCTACTGCAAAATCGATATCAAAATGCTTGTAAAATATGAATTTATATGTTTATTTTAAAAGTAATACCCTTAAAACCTAGCTGGAGTCTTGTGTATTCTATCTTAGTCTGTCGTCTCTGTGTACCTCGACCGTCTTCCATTCATTGGGTCTATTTATCTTCCCTTCCGGACGTATCCTACACTAGTACCTTACGACAGCAAACTTGCTAATTGTGAAAATTTAGCTAAAGGTTGCAGTTTTATCAAATTAAATCAATAATTCCATTACTATTCGGCAATCATGAACAGATCGATGCGCAAGAGTGACATTAAATGGCTGCCTACTGCAAAATCGATATCAAAATGCTTGTAAAATATGAATTTATATGTTTATTTTAAAAGTAATACCCTTAAAACCTAGCTGGAGTCTTGTGTATTCTATCTTAGTCTGTCGTCTCTGTGTACCTCGACCGTCTTCCATTCATTGGGTCTATTTATCTTCCCTTCCGGACGTATCCTACACTAGTACCTTACGACAGCAAACTTGCTAATTGTGAAAATTTAGCTAAAGGTTGCAGTTTTATCAAATTAAATCAATAATTCCATTACTATTCGGCAATCATGAACAGATCGATGCGCAAGAGTGACATTAAATGGCTGCCTACTGCAAAATCGATATCAAAATGCTTGTAAAATATGAATTTATATGTTTATTTTAAAAGTAATACCCTTAAAACCTAGCTGGAGTCTTGTGTATTCTATCTTAGTCTGTCGTCTCTGTGTACCTCGACCGTCTTCCATTCATTGGGTCTATTTATCTTCCCTTCCGGACGTATCCTACACTAGTACCTTACGACAGCAAACTTGCTAATTGTGAAAATTTAGCTAAAGGTTGCAGTTTTATCAAATTAAATCAATAATTCCATTACTATTCGGCAATCATGAACAGATCGATGCGCAAGAGTGACATTAAATGGCTGCCTACTGCAAAATCGATATCAAAATGCTTGTAAAATATGAATTTATATGTTTATTTTAAAAGTAATACCCTTAAAACCTAGCTTAAAATCCAAACGCGTATGGTTACCTTAATAAAAACCCCTTAAAATGTAGCTAAAGGTTGCAGCTTTATCAAATTAAATCAATAATTCCATTACTATTCGGCAATCATGAACAGATCGATGCGCAAGAGTGACATTAAATGGCTGCCTACTGCAAAATCGATATCAAAATGCTTGTAAAATATGAATTTATATGTTTATTTTAAAAGTAATACCCTTAAAACCTAGCTTAAAATCCAAACGCGTATGGTTACCTTAATAAAAACCCCTTAAAATGTAGCTAAAGGTTGCAGCTTTATCAAATTAAATCAATAATTCCATTACTATTCGGCAATCATGAACAGATCGATGCGCAAGAGTGACATTAAATGGCTGCCTACTGCAAAATCGATATCAAAATGCTTGTAAAATATGAATTTATATGTTTATTTTAAAAGTAATACCCTTAAAACCTAGCTGGAGTCTTGTGTATTCTATCTTAGTCTGTCGTCTCTGTGTACCTCGACCGTCTTCCATTCATTGGGTCTATTTATCTTCCCTTCCGGACGTATCCTACACTAGTACCTTACGACAGCAAACTTGCTAATTGTGAAAATTTAGCTAAAGGTTGCAGTTTTATCAAATTAAATCAATAATTCCATTACTATTCGGCAATCATGAACAGATCGATGCGCAAGAGTGACATTAAATGGCTGCCTACTGCAAAATCGATATCAAAATGCTTGTAAAATATGAATTTATATGTTTATTTTAAAAGTAATACCCTTAAAACCTAGCTGGAGTCTTGTGTATTCTATCTTAGTCTGTCGTCTCTGTGTACCTCGACCGTCTTCCATTCATTGGGTCTATTTATCTTCCCTTCCGGACGTATCCTACACTAGTACCTTACGACAGCAAACTTGCTAATTGTGAAAATTTAGCTAAAGGTTGCAGTTTTATCAAATTAAATCAATAATTCCATTACTATTCGGCAATCATGAACAGATCGATGCGCAAGAGTGACATTAAATGGCTGCCTACTGCAAAATCGATATCAAAATGCTTGTAAAATATGAATTTATATGTTTATTTTAAAAGTAATACCCTTAAAACCTAGCTTAAAATCCAAACGCGTATGGTTAATAATTTTTTTAATAATAATTGACTGGCAAACGCGTATGGTTACCTTAATAAAAACCCCTTAAAATGTAGCTAAAGGTTGCAGCTTTATCAAATTAAATCAATAATTCCATTACTATTCGGCAATCATGAACAGATCGATGCGCAAGAGTGACATTAAATGGCTGCCTACTGCAAAATCGATATCAAAATGCTTGTAAAATATGAATTTATATGTTTATTTTAAAAGTAATACCCTTAAAACCTAGCTTAAAATCCAAACGCGTATGGTTACCTTAATAAAAACCCCTTAAAATGTAGCTAAAGGTTGCAGCTTTATCAAATTAAATCAATAATTCCATTACTATTCGGCAATCATGAACAGATCGATGCGCAAGAGTGACATTAAATGGCTGCCTACTGCAAAATCGATATCAAAATGCTTGTAAAATATGAATTTATATGTTTATTTTAAAAGTAATACCCTTAAAACCTAGCTGGAGTCTTGTGTATTCTATCTTAGTCTGTCGTCTCTGTGTACCTCGACCGTCTTCCATTCATTGGGTCTATTTATCTTCCCTTCCGGACGTATCCTACACTAGTACCTTACGACAGCAAACTTGCTAATTGTGAAAATTTAGCTAAAGGTTGCAGTTTTATCAAATTAAATCAATAATTCCATTACTATTCGGCAATCATGAACAGATCGATGCGCAAGAGTGACATTAAATGGCTGCCTACTGCAAAATCGATATCAAAATGCTTGTAAAATATGAATTTATATGTTTATTTTAAAAGTAATACCCTTAAAACCTAGCTGGAGTCTTGTGTATTCTATCTTAGTCTGTCGTCTCTGTGTACCTCGACCGTCTTCCATTCATTGGGTCTATTTATCTTCCCTTCCGGACGTATCCTACACTAGTACCTTACGACAGCAAACTTGCTAATTGTGAAAATTTAGCTAAAGGTTGCAGTTTTATCAAATTAAATCAATAATTCCATTACTATTCGGCAATCATGAACAGATCGATGCGCAAGAGTGACATTAAATGGCTGCCTACTGCAAAATCGATATCAAAATGCTTGTAAAATATGAATTTATATGTTTATTTTAAAAGTAATACCCTTAAAACCTAGCTGGAGTCTTGTGTATTCTATCTTAGTCTGTCGTCTCTGTGTACCTCGACCGTCTTCCATTCATTGGGTCTATTTATCTTCCCTTCCGGACGTATCCTACACTAGTACCTTACGACAGCAAACTTGCTAATTGTGAAAATTTAGCTAAAGGTTGCAGTTTTATCAAATTAAATCAATAATTCCATTACTATTCGGCAATCATGAACAGATCGATGCGCAAGAGTGACATTAAATGGCTGCCTACTGCAAAATCGATATCAAAATGCTTGTAAAATATGAATTTATATGTTTATTTTAAAAGTAATACCCTTAAAACCTAGCTGGAGTCTTGTGTATTCTATCTTAGTCTGTCGTCTCTGTGTACCTCGACCGTCTTCCATTCATTGGGTCTATTTATCTTCCCTTCCGGACGTATCCTACACTAGTACCTTACGACAGCAAACTTGCTAATTGTGAAAATTTAGCTAAAGGTTGCAGTTTTATCAAATTAAATCAATAATTCCATTACTATTCGGCAATCATGAACAGATCGATGCGCAAGAGTGACATTAAATGGCTGCCTACTGCAAAATCGATATCAAAATGCTTGTAAAATATGAATTTATATGTTTATTTTAAAAGTAATACCCTTAAAACCTAGCTTAAAATCCAAACGCGTATGGTTACCTTAATAAAAACCCCTTAAAATGTAGCTAAAGGTTGCAGCTTTATCAAATTAAATCAATAATTCCATTACTATTCGGCAATCATGAACAGATCGATGCGCAAGAGTGACATTAAATGGCTGCCTACTGCAAAATCGATATCAAAATGCTTGTAAAATATGAATTTATATGTTTATTTTAAAAGTAATACCCTTAAAACCTAGCTTAAAATCCAAACGCGTATGGTTACCTTAATAAAAACCCCTTAAAATGTAGCTAAAGGTTGCAGCTTTATCAAATTAAATCAATAATTCCATTACTATTCGGCAATCATGAACAGATCGATGCGCAAGAGTGACATTAAATGGCTGCCTACTGCAAAATCGATATCAAAATGCTTGTAAAATATGAATTTATATGTTTATTTTAAAAGTAATACCCTTAAAACCTAGCTGGAGTCTTGTGTATTCTATCTTAGTCTGTCGTCTCTGTGTACCTCGACCGTCTTCCATTCATTGGGTCTATTTATCTTCCCTTCCGGACGTATCCTACACTAGTACCTTACGACAGCAAACTTGCTAATTGTGAAAATTTAGCTAAAGGTTGCAGTTTTATCAAATTAAATCAATAATTCCATTACTATTCGGCAATCATGAACAGATCGATGCGCAAGAGTGACATTAAATGGCTGCCTACTGCAAAATCGATATCAAAATGCTTGTAAAATATGAATTTATATGTTTATTTTAAAAGTAATACCCTTAAAACCTAGCTGGAGTCTTGTGTATTCTATCTTAGTCTGTCGTCTCTGTGTACCTCGACCGTCTTCCATTCATTGGGTCTATTTATCTTCCCTTCCGGACGTATCCTACACTAGTACCTTACGACAGCAAACTTGCTAATTGTGAAAATTTAGCTAAAGGTTGCAGTTTTATCAAATTAAATCAATAATTCCATTACTATTCGGCAATCATGAACAGATCGATGCGCAAGAGTGACATTAAATGGCTGCCTACTGCAAAATCGATATCAAAATGCTTGTAAAATATGAATTTATATGTTTATTTTAAAAGTAATACCCTTAAAACCTAGCTTAAAATCCAAACGCGTATGGTTACCTTAATAAAAACCCCTTAAAATGTAGCTAAAGGTTGCAGCTTTATCAAATTAAATCAATAATTCCATTACTATTCGGCAATCATGAACAGATCGATGCGCAAGAGTGACATTAAATGGCTGCCTACTGCAAAATCGATATCAAAATGCTTGTAAAATATGAATTTATATGTTTATTTTAAAAGTAATACCCTTAAAACCTAGCTTAAAATCCAAACGCGTATGGTTACCTTAATAAAAACCCCTTAAAATGTAGCTAAAGGTTGCAGCTTTATCAAATTAAATCAATAATTCCATTACTATTCGGCAATCATGAACAGATCGATGCGCAAGAGTGACATTAAATGGCTGCCTACTGCAAAATCGATATCAAAATGCTTGTAAAATATGAATTTATATGTTTATTTTAAAAGTAATACCCTTAAAACCTAGCTGGAGTCTTGTGTATTCTATCTTAGTCTGTCGTCTCTGTGTACCTCGACCGTCTTCCATTCATTGGGTCTATTTATCTTCCCTTCCGGACGTATCCTACACTAGTACCTTACGACAGCAAACTTGCTAATTGTGAAAATTTAGCTAAAGGTTGCAGTTTTATCAAATTAAATCAATAATTCCATTACTATTCGGCAATCATGAACAGATCGATGCGCAAGAGTGACATTAAATGGCTGCCTACTGCAAAATCGATATCAAAATGCTTGTAAAATATGAATTTATATGTTTATTTTAAAAGTAATACCCTTAAAACCTAGCTTAAAATCCAAACGCGTATGGTTACCTTAATAAAAACCCCTTAAAATGTAGCTAAAGGTTGCAGCTTTATCAAATTAAATCAATAATTCCATTACTATTCGGCAATCATGAACAGATCGATGCGCAAGAGTGACATTAAATGGCTGCCTACTGCAAAATCGATATCAAAATGCTTGTAAAATATGAATTTATATGTTTATTTTAAAAGTAATACCCTTAAAACCTAGCTTAAAATCCAAACGCGTATGGTTACCTTAATAAAAACCCCTTAAAATGTAGCTAAAGGTTGCAGCTTTATCAAATTAAATCAATAATTCCATTACTATTCGGCAATCATGAACAGATCGATGCGCAAGAGTGACATTAAATGGCTGCCTACTGCAAAATCGATATCAAAATGCTTGTAAAATATGAATTTATATGTTTATTTTAAAAGTAATACCCTTAAAACCTAGCTGGAGTCTTGTGTATTCTATCTTAGTCTGTCGTCTCTGTGTACCTCGACCGTCTTCCATTCATTGGGTCTATTTATCTTCCCTTCCGGACGTATCCTACACTAGTACCTTACGACAGCAAACTTGCTAATTGTGAAAATTTAGCTAAAGGTTGCAGTTTTATCAAATTAAATCAATAATTCCATTACTATTCGGCAATCATGAACAGATCGATGCGCAAGAGTGACATTAAATGGCTGCCTACTGCAAAATCGATATCAAAATGCTTGTAAAATATGAATTTATATGTTTATTTTAAAAGTAATACCCTTAAAACCTAGCTGGAGTCTTGTGTATTCTATCTTAGTCTGTCGTCTCTGTGTACCTCGACCGTCTTCCATTCATTGGGTCTATTTATCTTCCCTTCCGGACGTATCCTACACTAGTACCTTACGACAGCAAACTTGCTAATTGTGAAAATTTAGCTAAAGGTTGCAGTTTTATCAAATTAAATCAATAATTCCATTACTATTCGGCAATCATGAACAGATCGATGCGCAAGAGTGACATTAAATGGCTGCCTACTGCAAAATCGATATCAAAATGCTTGTAAAATATGAATTTATATGTTTATTTTAAAAGTAATACCCTTAAAACCTAGCTGGAGTCTTGTGTATTCTATCTTAGTCTGTCGTCTCTGTGTACCTCGACCGTCTTCCATTCATTGGGTCTATTTATCTTCCCTTCCGGACGTATCCTACACTAGTACCTTACGACAGCAAACTTGCTAATTGTGAAAATTTAGCTAAAGGTTGCAGTTTTATCAAATTAAATCAATAATTCCATTACTATTCGGCAATCATGAACAGATCGATGCGCAAGAGTGACATTAAATGGCTGCCTACTGCAAAATCGATATCAAAATGCTTGTAAAATATGAATTTATATGTTTATTTTAAAAGTAATACCCTTAAAACCTAGCTGGAGTCTTGTGTATTCTATCTTAGTCTGTCGTCTCTGTGTACCTCGACCGTCTTCCATTCATTGGGTCTATTTATCTTCCCTTCCGGACGTATCCTACACTAGTACCTTACGACAGCAAACTTGCTAATTGTGAAAATTTAGCTAAAGGTTGCAGTTTTATCAAATTAAATCAATAATTCCATTACTATTCGGCAATCATGAACAGATCGATGCGCAAGAGTGACATTAAATGGCTGCCTACTGCAAAATCGATATCAAAATGCTTGTAAAATATGAATTTATATGTTTATTTTAAAAGTAATACCCTTAAAACCTAGCTGGAGTCTTGTGTATTCTATCTTAGTCTGTCGTCTCTGTGTACCTCGACCGTCTTCCATTCATTGGGTCTATTTATCTTCCCTTCCGGACGTATCCTACACTAGTACCTTACGACAGCAAACTTGCTAATTGTGAAAATTTAGCTAAAGGTTGCAGTTTTATCAAATTAAATCAATAATTCCATTACTATTCGGCAATCATGAACAGATCGATGCGCAAGAGTGACATTAAATGGCTGCCTACTGCAAAATCGATATCAAAATGCTTGTAAAATATGAATTTATATGTTTATTTTAAAAGTAATACCCTTAAAACCTAGCTTAAAATCCAAACGCGTATGGTTACCTTAATAAAAACCCCTTAAAATGTAGCTAAAGGTTGCAGCTTTATCAAATTAAATCAATAATTCCATTACTATTCGGCAATCATGAACAGATCGATGCGCAAGAGTGACATTAAATGGCTGCCTACTGCAAAATCGATATCAAAATGCTTGTAAAATATGAATTTATATGTTTATTTTAAAAGTAATACCCTTAAAACCTAGCTTAAAATCCAAACGCGTATGGTTACCTTAATAAAAACCCCTTAAAATGTAGCTAAAGGTTGCAGCTTTATCAAATTAAATCAATAATTCCATTACTATTCGGCAATCATGAACAGATCGATGCGCAAGAGTGACATTAAATGGCTGCCTACTGCAAAATCGATATCAAAATGCTTGTAAAATATGAATTTATATGTTTATTTTAAAAGTAATACCCTTAAAACCTAGCTGGAGTCTTGTGTATTCTATCTTAGTCTGTCGTCTCTGTGTACCTCGACCGTCTTCCATTCATTGGGTCTATTTATCTTCCCTTCCGGACGTATCCTACACTAGTACCTTACGACAGCAAACTTGCTAATTGTGAAAATTTAGCTAAAGGTTGCAGTTTTATCAAATTAAATCAATAATTCCATTACTATTCGGCAATCATGAACAGATCGATGCGCAAGAGTGACATTAAATGGCTGCCTACTGCAAAATCGATATCAAAATGCTTGTAAAATATGAATTTATATGTTTATTTTAAAAGTAATACCCTTAAAACCTAGCTGGAGTCTTGTGTATTCTATCTTAGTCTGTCGTCTCTGTGTACCTCGACCGTCTTCCATTCATTGGGTCTATTTATCTTCCCTTCCGGACGTATCCTACACTAGTACCTTACGACAGCAAACTTGCTAATTGTGAAAATTTAGCTAAAGGTTGCAGTTTTATCAAATTAAATCAATAATTCCATTACTATTCGGCAATCATGAACAGATCGATGCGCAAGAGTGACATTAAATGGCTGCCTACTGCAAAATCGATATCAAAATGCTTGTAAAATATGAATTTATATGTTTATTTTAAAAGTAATACCCTTAAAACCTAGCTTAAAATCCAAACGCGTATGGTTACCTTAATAAAAACCCCTTAAAATGTAGCTAAAGGTTGCAGCTTTATCAAATTAAATCAATAATTCCATTACTATTCGGCAATCATGAACAGATCGATGCGCAAGAGTGACATTAAATGGCTGCCTACTGCAAAATCGATATCAAAATGCTTGTAAAATATGAATTTATATGTTTATTTTAAAAGTAATACCCTTAAAACCTAGCTTAAAATCCAAACGCGTATGGTTACCTTAATAAAAACCCCTTAAAATGTAGCTAAAGGTTGCAGCTTTATCAAATTAAATCAATAATTCCATTACTATTCGGCAATCATGAACAGATCGATGCGCAAGAGTGACATTAAATGGCTGCCTACTGCAAAATCGATATCAAAATGCTTGTAAAATATGAATTTATATGTTTATTTTAAAAGTAATACCCTTAAAACCTAGCTGGAGTCTTGTGTATTCTATCTTAGTCTGTCGTCTCTGTGTACCTCGACCGTCTTCCATTCATTGGGTCTATTTATCTTCCCTTCCGGACGTATCCTACACTAGTACCTTACGACAGCAAACTTGCTAATTGTGAAAATTTAGCTAAAGGTTGCAGTTTTATCAAATTAAATCAATAATTCCATTACTATTCGGCAATCATGAACAGATCGATGCGCAAGAGTGACATTAAATGGCTGCCTACTGCAAAATCGATATCAAAATGCTTGTAAAATATGAATTTATATGTTTATTTTAAAAGTAATACCCTTAAAACCTAGCTTAAAATCCAAACGCGTATGGTTACCTTAATAAAAACCCCTTAAAATGTAGCTAAAGGTTGCAGCTTTATCAAATTAAATCAATAATTCCATTACTATTCGGCAATCATGAACAGATCGATGCGCAAGAGTGACATTAAATGGCTGCCTACTGCAAAATCGATATCAAAATGCTTGTAAAATATGAATTTATATGTTTATTTTAAAAGTAATACCCTTAAAACCTAGCTTAAAATCCAAACGCGTATGGTTACCTTAATAAAAACCCCTTAAAATGTAGCTAAAGGTTGCAGCTTTATCAAATTAAATCAATAATTCCATTACTATTCGGCAATCATGAACAGATCGATGCGCAAGAGTGACATTAAATGGCTGCCTACTGCAAAATCGATATCAAAATGCTTGTAAAATATGAATTTATATGTTTATTTTAAAAGTAATACCCTTAAAACCTAGCTGGAGTCTTGTGTATTCTATCTTAGTCTGTCGTCTCTGTGTACCTCGACCGTCTTCCATTCATTGGGTCTATTTATCTTCCCTTCCGGACGTATCCTACACTAGTACCTTACGACAGCAAACTTGCTAATTGTGAAAATTTAGCTAAAGGTTGCAGTTTTATCAAATTAAATCAATAATTCCATTACTATTCGGCAATCATGAACAGATCGATGCGCAAGAGTGACATTAAATGGCTGCCTACTGCAAAATCGATATCAAAATGCTTGTAAAATATGAATTTATATGTTTATTTTAAAAGTAATACCCTTAAAACCTAGCTTAAAATCCAAACGCGTATGGTTACCTTAATAAAAACCCCTTAAAATGTAGCTAAAGGTTGCAGCTTTATCAAATTAAATCAATAATTCCATTACTATTCGGCAATCATGAACAGATCGATGCGCAAGAGTGACATTAAATGGCTGCCTACTGCAAAATCGATATCAAAATGCTTGTAAAATATGAATTTATATGTTTATTTTAAAAGTAATACCCTTAAAACCTAGCTTAAAATCCAAACGCGTATGGTTACCTTAATAAAAACCCCTTAAAATGTAGCTAAAGGTTGCAGCTTTATCAAATTAAATCAATAATTCCATTACTATTCGGCAATCATGAACAGATCGATGCGCAAGAGTGACATTAAATGGCTGCCTACTGCAAAATCGATATCAAAATGCTTGTAAAATATGAATTTATATGTTTATTTTAAAAGTAATACCCTTAAAACCTAGCTGGAGTCTTGTGTATTCTATCTTAGTCTGTCGTCTCTGTGTACCTCGACCGTCTTCCATTCATTGGGTCTATTTATCTTCCCTTCCGGACGTATCCTACACTAGTACCTTACGACAGCAAACTTGCTAATTGTGAAAATTTAGCTAAAGGTTGCAGTTTTATCAAATTAAATCAATAATTCCATTACTATTCGGCAATCATGAACAGATCGATGCGCAAGAGTGACATTAAATGGCTGCCTACTGCAAAATCGATATCAAAATGCTTGTAAAATATGAATTTATATGTTTATTTTAAAAGTAATACCCTTAAAACCTAGCTTAAAATCCAAACGCGTATGGTTACCTTAATAAAAACCCCTTAAAATGTAGCTAAAGGTTGCAGCTTTATCAAATTAAATCAATAATTCCATTACTATTCGGCAATCATGAACAGATCGATGCGCAAGAGTGACATTAAATGGCTGCCTACTGCAAAATCGATATCAAAATGCTTGTAAAATATGAATTTATATGTTTATTTTAAAAGTAATACCCTTAAAACCTAGCTTAAAATCCAAACGCGTATGGTTACCTTAATAAAAACCCCTTAAAATGTAGCTAAAGGTTGCAGCTTTATCAAATTAAATCAATAATTCCATTACTATTCGGCAATCATGAACAGATCGATGCGCAAGAGTGACATTAAATGGCTGCCTACTGCAAAATCGATATCAAAATGCTTGTAAAATATGAATTTATATGTTTATTTTAAAAGTAATACCCTTAAAACCTAGCTGGAGTCTTGTGTATTCTATCTTAGTCTGTCGTCTCTGTGTACCTCGACCGTCTTCCATTCATTGGGTCTATTTATCTTCCCTTCCGGACGTATCCTACACTAGTACCTTACGACAGCAAACTTGCTAATTGTGAAAATTTAGCTAAAGGTTGCAGTTTTATCAAATTAAATCAATAATTCCATTACTATTCGGCAATCATGAACAGATCGATGCGCAAGAGTGACATTAAATGGCTGCCTACTGCAAAATCGATATCAAAATGCTTGTAAAATATGAATTTATATGTTTATTTTAAAAGTAATACCCTTAAAACCTAGCTTAAAATCCAAACGCGTATGGTTACCTTAATAAAAACCCCTTAAAATGTAGCTAAAGGTTGCAGCTTTATCAAATTAAATCAATAATTCCATTACTATTCGGCAATCATGAACAGATCGATGCGCAAGAGTGACATTAAATGGCTGCCTACTGCAAAATCGATATCAAAATGCTTGTAAAATATGAATTTATATGTTTATTTTAAAAGTAATACCCTTAAAACCTAGCTTAAAATCCAAACGCGTATGGTTACCTTAATAAAAACCCCTTAAAATGTAGCTAAAGGTTGCAGCTTTATCAAATTAAATCAATAATTCCATTACTATTCGGCAATCATGAACAGATCGATGCGCAAGAGTGACATTAAATGGCTGCCTACTGCAAAATCGATATCAAAATGCTTGTAAAATATGAATTTATATGTTTATTTTAAAAGTAATACCCTTAAAACCTAGCTGGAGTCTTGTGTATTCTATCTTAGTCTGTCGTCTCTGTGTACCTCGACCGTCTTCCATTCATTGGGTCTATTTATCTTCCCTTCCGGACGTATCCTACACTAGTACCTTACGACAGCAAACTTGCTAATTGTGAAAATTTAGCTAAAGGTTGCAGTTTTATCAAATTAAATCAATAATTCCATTACTATTCGGCAATCATGAACAGATCGATGCGCAAGAGTGACATTAAATGGCTGCCTACTGCAAAATCGATATCAAAATGCTTGTAAAATATGAATTTATATGTTTATTTTAAAAGTAATACCCTTAAAACCTAGCTTAAAATCCAAACGCGTATGGTTACCTTAATAAAAACCCCTTAAAATGTAGCTAAAGGTTGCAGCTTTATCAAATTAAATCAATAATTCCATTACTATTCGGCAATCATGAACAGATCGATGCGCAAGAGTGACATTAAATGGCTGCCTACTGCAAAATCGATATCAAAATGCTTGTAAAATATGAATTTATATGTTTATTTTAAAAGTAATACCCTTAAAACCTAGCTTAAAATCCAAACGCGTATGGTTACCTTAATAAAAACCCCTTAAAATGTAGCTAAAGGTTGCAGCTTTATCAAATTAAATCAATAATTCCATTACTATTCGGCAATCATGAACAGATCGAT
>CAVLFC010000006.1:0-83470 GCA_963668005.1 Melieria crassipennis | reverse complement strand
AGCTAAAGGTTGCAGCTTTATCAAATTAAAACAATAATTCCATTACTATTCGGCAATCATGAACAGATCGATGCGCAAGAGTGACATTAAATGGCTGCCTACTGCAAAATCGATATCAAAATGCTTGTAAAATATGAATTTATATGTTTATTTTAAAAGTAATACCCTTAAAACCTAGCTTAAAATCCAAACGCGTATGGTTACCTTAATAAAAACCCCTTAAAATGTAGCTAAAGGTTGCAGCTTTATCAAATTAAATCAATAATTCCATTACTATTCGGCAATCATGAACAGATCGATGCGCAAGAGTGACATTAAATGGCTGCCTACTGCAAAATCGACATCAAAATGCTTGTAAAATATGAATTTATATGTTTATTTTAAAAGTAATACCCTTAAAACCTAGCTTAAAATCCAAACGCGTATGGTTACCTTAATAAAAACCCCTTAAAATGTAGCTAAAGGTTGCAGCTTTATCAAATTAAATCAATAATTCCATTACTATTCGGCAATCATGAACAGATCGATGCGCAAGAGTGACATTAAATGGCTGCCTACTGCAAAATCGATATCAAAATGCTTGTAAAATATGAATTTATATGTTTATTTTAAAAGTAATACCCTTAAAACCTAGCTTAAAATCCAAACGCGTATGGTTACCTTAATAAAAACCCCTTAAAATGTAGCTAAAGGTTGCAACTTTATCAAATTAAATCAATAATTCCATTACTATTCGGCAATCATGAACAGATCGATGCGCAAGAGTGACATTAAATGGCTGCCTACTGCAAAATCGATATCAAAATGCTTGTAAAATATGAATTTATATGTTTATTTTAAAAGTAATACCCTTAAAACCTAGCTTAAAATCCAAACGCGTATGGTTACCTTAATAAAAACCCCTTAAAATGTAGCTAAAGGTTGCAGCTTTATCAAATTAAATCAATAATTCCATTACTATTCGGCAATCATGAACAGATCGATGCGCAAGAGTGACATTAAATGGCTGCCTACTGCAAAATCGATATCAAAATGCTTGTAAAATATGAATTTATATGTTTATTTTAAAAGTAATACCCTTAAAACCTAGCTTAAAATCCAAACGCGTATGGTTACCTTAATAAAAACCCCTTAAAATGTAGCTAAAGGTTGCAGCTTTATCAAATTAAATCAATAATTCCATTACTATTCGGCAATCATGAACAGATCGATGCGCAAGAGTGACATTAAATGGCTGCCTACTGCAAAATCGATATCAAAATGCTTGTAAAATATGAATTTATATGTTTATTTTAAAAGTAATACCCTTAAAACCTAGCTTAAAATCCAAACGCGTATGGTTACCTTAATAAAAACCCCTTAAAATGTAGCTAAAGGTTGCAGCTTTATCAAATTAAATCAATAATTCCATTACTATTCGGCAATCATGAACAGATCGATGCGCAAGAGTGACATTAAATGGCTGCCTACTGCAAAATCGATATCAAAATGCTTGTAAAATATGAATTTATATGTTTATTTTAAAAGTAATACCCTTAAAACCTAGCTTAAAATCCAAACGCGTATGGTTACCTTAATAAAAACCCCTTAAAATGTAGCTAAAGGTTGCAGCTTTATCAAATTAAATCAATAATTCCATTACTATTCGGCAATCATGAACAGATCGATGCGCAAGAGTGACATTAAATGGCTGCCTACTGCAAAATCGATATCAAAATGCTTGTAAAATATGAATTTATATGTTTATTTTAAAAGTAATACCCTTAAAACCTAGCTTAAAATCCAAACGCGTATGGTTACCTTAATAAAAACCCCTTAAAATGTAGCTAAAGGTTGCAGCTTTATCAAATTAAATCAATAATTCCATTACTATTCGGCAATCATGAACAGATCGATGCGCAAGAGTGACATTAAATGGCTGCCTACTGCAAAATCGATATCAAAATGCTTGTAAAATATGAATTTATATGTTTATTTTAAAAGTAATACCCTTAAAACCTAGCTTAAAATCCAAACGCGTATGGTTACCTTAATAAAAACCCCTTAAAATGTAGCTAAAGGTTGCAGCTTTATCAAATTAAATCAATAATTCCATTACTATTCGGCAATCATGAACAGATCGATGCGCAAGAGTGACATTAAATGGCTGCCTACTGCAAAATCGATATCAAAATGCTTGTAAAATATGAATTTATATGTTTATTTTAAAAGTAATACCCTTAAAACCTAGCTTAAAATCCAAACGCGTATGGTTACCTTAATAAAAACCCCTTAAAATGTAGCTAAAGGTTGCAGCTTTATCAAATTAAATCAATAATTCCATTACTATTCGGCAATCATGAACAGATCGATGCGCAAGAGTGACATTAAATGGCTGCCTACTGCAAAATCGATATCAAAATGCTTGTAAAATATGAATTTATATGTTTATTTTAAAAGTAATACCCTTAAAACCTAGCTTAAAATCCAAACGCGTATGGTTACCTTAATAAAAACCCCTTAAAATGTAGCTAAAGGTTGCAGCTTTATCAAATTAAATCAATAATTCCATTACTATTCGGCAATCATGAACAGATCGATGCGCAAGAGTGACATTAAATGGCTGCCTACTGCAAAATCGATATCAAAATGCTTGTAAAATATGAATTTATATGTTTATTTTAAAAGTAATACCCTTAAAACCTAGCTTAAAATCCAAACGCGTATGGTTACCTTAATAAAAACCCCTTAAAATGTAGCTAAAGGTTGCAGCTTTATCAAATTAAATCAATAATTCCATTACTATTCGGCAATCATGAACAGATCGATGCGCAAGAGTGACATTAAATGGCTGCCTACTGCAAAATCGATATCAAAATGCTTGTAAAATATGAATTTATATGTTTATTTTAAAAGTAATACCCTTAAAACCTAGCTTAAAATCCAAACGCGTATGGTTACCTTAATAAAAACCCCTTAAAATGTAGCTAAAGGTTGCAGCTTTATCAAATTAAATCAATAATTCCATTACTATTCGGCAATCATGAACAGATCGATGCGCAAGAGTGACATTAAATGGCTGCCTACTGCAAAATCGATATCAAAATGCTTGTAAAATATGAATTTATATGTTTATTTTAAAAGTAATACCCTTAAAACCTAGCTTAAAATCCAAACGCGTATGGTTACCTTAATAAAAACCCCTTAAAATGTAGCTAAAGGTTGCAGCTTTATCAAATTAAATCAATAATTCCATTACTATTCGGCAATCATGAACAGATCGATGCGCAAGAGTGACATTAAATGGCTGCCTACTGCAAAATCGATATCAAAATGCTTGTAAAATATGAATTTATATGTTTATTTTAAAAGTAATACCCTTAAAACCTAGCTTAAAATCCAAACGCGTATGGTTACCTTAATAAAAACCCCTTAAAATGTAGCTAAAGGTTGCAGCTTTATCAAATTAAATCAATAATTCCATTACTATTCGGCAATCATGAACAGATCGATGCGCAAGAGTGACATTAAATGGCTGCCTACTGCAAAATCGATATCAAAATGCTTGTAAAATATGAATTTATATGTTTATTTTAAAAGTAATACCCTTAAAACCTAGCTTAAAATCCAAACGCGTATGGTTACCTTAATAAAAACCCCTTAAAATGTAGCTAAAGGTTGCAGCTTTATCAAATTAAATCAATAATTCCATTACTATTCGGCAATCATGAACAGATCGATGCGCAAGAGTGACATTAAATGGCTGCCTACTGCAAAATCGATATCAAAATGCTTGTAAAATATGAATTTATATGTTTATTTTAAAAGTAATACCCTTAAAACCTAGCTTAAAATCCAAACGCGTATGGTTACCTTAATAAAAACCCCTTAAAATGTAGCTAAAGGTTGCAGCTTTATCAAATTAAATCAATAATTCCATTACTATTCGGCAATCATGAACAGATCGATGCGCAAGAGTGACATTAAATGGCTGCCTACTGCAAAATCGATATCAAAATGCTTGTAAAATATGAATTTATATGTTTATTTTAAAAGTAATACCCTTAAAACCTAGCTTAAAATCCAAACGCGTATGGTTACCTTAATAAAAACCCCTTAAAATGTAGCTAAAGGTTGCAGCTTTATCAAATTAAATCAATAATTCCATTACTATTCGGCAATCATGAACAGATCGATGCGCAAGAGTGACATTAAATGGCTGCCTACTGCAAAATCGATATCAAAATGCTTGTAAAATATGAATTTATATGTTTATTTTAAAAGTAATACCCTTAAAACCTAGCTTAAAATCCAAACGCGTATGGTTACCTTAATAAAAACCCCTTAAAATGTAGCTAAAGGTTGCAGCTTTATCAAATTAAATCAATAATTCCATTACTATTCGGCAATCATGAACAGATCGATGCGCAAGAGTGACATTAAATGGCTGCCTACTGCAAAATCGATATCAAAATGCTTGTAAAATATGAATTTATATGTTTATTTTAAAAGTAATACCCTTAAAACCTAGCTTAAAATCCAAACGCGTATGGTTACCTTAATAAAAACCCCTTAAAATGTAGCTAAAGGTTGCAGCTTTATCAAATTAAATCAATAATTCCATTACTATTCGGCAATCATGAACAGATCGATGCGCAAGAGTGACATTAAATGGCTGCCTACTGCAAAATCGATATCAAAATGCTTGTAAAATATGAATTTATATGTTTATTTTAAAAGTAATACCCTTAAAACCTAGCTTAAAATCCAAACGCGTATGGTTACCTTAATAAAAACCCCTTAAAATGTAGCTAAAGGTTGCAGCTTTATCAAATTAAATCAATAATTCCATTACTATTCGGCAATCATGAACAGATCGATGCGCAAGAGTGACATTAAATGGCTGCCTACTGCAAAATCGATATCAAAATGCTTGTAAAATATGAATTTATATGTTTATTTTAAAAGTAATACCCTTAAAACCTAGCTTAAAATCCAAACGCGTATGGTTACCTTAATAAAAACCCCTTAAAATGTAGCTAAAGGTTGCAGCTTTATCAAATTAAATCAATAATTCCATTACTATTCGGCAATCATGAACAGATCGATGCGCAAGAGTGACATTAAATGGCTGCCTACTGCAAAATCGATATCAAAATGCTTGTAAAATATGAATTTATATGTTTATTTTAAAAGTAATACCCTTAAAACCTAGCTTAAAATCCAAACGCGTATGGTTACCTTAATAAAAACCCCTTAAAATGTAGCTAAAGGTTGCAGCTTTATCAAATTAAATCAATAATTCCATTACTATTCGGCAATCATGAACAGATCGATGCGCAAGAGTGACATTAAATGGCTGCCTACTGCAAAATCGATATCAAAATGCTTGTAAAATATGAATTTATATGTTTATTTTAAAAGTAATACCCTTAAAACCTAGCTTAAAATCCAAACGCGTATGGTTACCTTAATAAAAACCCCTTAAAATGTAGCTAAAGGTTGCAGCTTTATCAAATTAAATCAATAATTCCATTACTATTCGGCAATCATGAACAGATCGATGCGCAAGAGTGACATTAAATGGCTGCCTACTGCAAAATCGATATCAAAATGCTTGTAAAATATGAATTTATATGTTTATTTTAAAAGTAATACCCTTAAAACCTAGCTTAAAATCCAAACGCGTATGGTTACCTTAATAAAAACCCCTTAAAATGTAGCTAAAGGTTGCAGCTTTATCAAATTAAATCAATAATTCCATTACTATTCGGCAATCATGAACAGATCGATGCGCAAGAGTGACATTAAATGGCTGCCTACTGCAAAATCGATATCAAAATGCTTGTAAAATATGAATTTATATGTTTATTTTAAAAGTAATACCCTTAAAACCTAGCTTAAAAGCCAAACGCGTATGGTTACCTTAATAAAAACCCCTTAAAATGTAGCTAAAGGTTGCAGCTTTATCAAATTAAATCAATAATTCCATTACTATTCGGCAATCATGAACAGATCGATGCGCAAGAGTGACATTAAATGGCTGCCTACTGCAAAATCGATATCAAAATGCTTGTAAAATATGAATTTATATGTTTATTTTAAAAGTAATACCCTTAAAACCTAGCTTAAAATCCAAACGCGTATGGTTACCTTAATAAAAACCCCTTAAAATGTAGCTAAAGGTTGCAGCTTTATCAAATTAAATCAATAATTCCATTACTATTCGGCAATCATGAACAGATCGATGTGCAAGAGTGACATTAAATGGCTGCCTACTGCAAAATCGATATCAAAATGCTTGTAAAATATGAATTTATATGTTTATTTTAAAAGTAATACCCTTAAAACCTAGCTTAAAATCCAAACGCGTATGGTTACCTTAATAAAAACCCCTTAAAATGTAGCTAAAGGTTGCAGCTTTATCAAATTAAATCAATAATTCCATTACTATTCGGCAATCATGAACAGATCGATGCGCAAGAGTGACATTAAATGGCTGCCTACTGCAAAATCGATATCAAAATGCTTGTAAAATATGAATTTATATGTTTATTTTAAAAGTAATACCCTTAAAACCTAGCTTAAAATCCAAACGCGTATGGTTACCTTAATAAAAACCCCTTAAAATGTAGCTAAAGGTTGCAGCTTTATCAAATTAAATCAATAATTCCATTACTATTCGGCAATCATGAACAGATCGATGCGCAAGAGTGACATTAAATGGCTGCCTACTGCAAAATCGATATCAAAATGCTTGTAAAATATGAATTTATATGTTTATTTTAAAAGTAATACCCTTAAAACCTAGCTGGAGTCTTGTGTATTCTATCTTAGTCTGTCGTCTCTGTGTACCTCGACCGTCTTCCATTCATTGGGTCTATTTATCTTCCCTTCCGGACGTATCCTACACTAGTACCTTACGACAGCAAACTTGCTAATTATGAAAATTTTGCCCACCCACCCTCCCAGGCACGAAGTGCTAAAGGGGACGTGTACGGCGCACGCACCGCGACAAACATGGTGGAGGAGGTGTGGATAGTTATATATATGTGACAGTTTTGCGAACACGTATCTGTGAATTGTGAATGCAACATGTATATGAGCCAGAAGCGTGTGAACGAAAATGAGTACCACCTGCTGCAATACTGCAACAGTATTACTCGGATATAAGCAGTTTTTGGGTGTAAATATGCGTTTTCTACAAACGAGGAGTGCTTAGTGCGTATAAACCGAAATCGATTTTGAAGCTACAATGCACTATTGGGTAATAATAACGCAATTTTTTGTTAATTGAGTACGCCTTATAATAAATATGAATTTTATATACTTTATTGACTATGGTGGGTTTTGGTTTAGGGTCATTGCATAAAAGGGGGGAATACTGTGCTGTGAAATGGGAAGGTTGGCTGCGATTAGTATCAGCTGGTAGCGTCATTTTACATGTAATAATAATTTTAATAATTGACTGGCACGACAGCCCGCTTACGCGAGACTAAGGCCTAGCTTCCCGCAACCACCCGTGTTGTGCGTGTGAATTTGTACGCGGGTAGAAGGGACCTACAGTTTTTATGCCGGTTCCGAACGGCAGGTTGGGAGCTTTATCATAGGCAATTTTTGCTCTCAGAGGTTTGCCATTTCCAGCTGAGAGGACAGCCACCGAAAGAGAAAACGAATTTTCCCGTTATTTTTTTTAGGTGTTATTACGGGCAGTATTTGAACCTGCGGTTTGCTGCCTTCGACTCGCGGTCCAACGCACTAACCAACTGAGCCACGGCGGCTGTCATTTTACATGTGGGTTAGCAAAAAATCTATTACGAAGAGCAGGAAAAGACGAGCTTGTTTTTTATTTGGCATTGCTTTGTTTTTGATTGCGATATGTGTACCTTGTTTTTTTTTTATTGTGTAAGTTTTCGCATAAAGGTGCAACAGACTTTACGCACATGCAAAAGTTAATTTTAAAAATATGTTCAGCACTGAGTTGACAATTCATTATTGCAGCTGTACCTATTATTTTGGTAGTTATTTTAAAAATGTGAAGAAGTTTTCGTAATGTGTATTAATTTCTGAGTTTATTCACGCGATCAATTATGCATTTATACTGAATTGTGGTGCTACAATAACGTGTAATAGAAACAGAAATTATTTACAGAAATAAATTATTTCATATGCTGAAGTCAGCAGATATTCGGTTGCTTTTTCCTTCAGTTCATGTCTCATTGAGTTTGCCGTTTCTAGTGCAGCACGAAACAGTGATGGCAAGTTGAACTCTTTTCAAACGCAGAGGTGCAACTCAAGCAATGCAAACGTTAAGGCTTTGAGGGCAGTCAGCAAAAACTGATGTAAAATCATATTAAAACACGAGGCAACATACTTATGACGTTTTTCAGCAACAACGTTTTTTTGCAATCAATTTCCTATAAACGTACTACAGAATGAAAGCAAAAACAAACCAATTATTTTATTTGCAAATAAACATCGAACGCACCAGCAGCCCTTGCCCTGGCGTTTGTATGGCGAATGTTTTGTACGAATGTTTTGTTCTTTAGTGGTTGGGATTGTAATACCGAGGTGCTCTTAGTTAATATATTGGTAATTTATTTATTGACTCTTTTTATGGAGCTTTTCATTATTAAAAAAAATGGAGATTAATAAGAAATAATTAAATAAATTTCATGTTGGATGCAGCTGAGGATTGAACCCGGGTCTCCTAGTGGCCCAAGCAATTTAACGCACTGATCAGCAAATCCGCGGCGGTCGCAATAAAAAATGGCAGTTGCCGACCGTGAAAGCGAAACTTTCTTGCTTACGGAGTCACTATGCACCGGCCAACGCGGCCCGACCAGTGACTACGTGACGTGCAACTCGGAGGAGAAATGATTTTCAGACCATTTTTTGCTTTTTCCAATCGTCCGATAGTGTACGGGTTTTTTACCCAAACATTCGCACAGCACTGGTTACCAGTCAATTGTTTGCATCTTAAAGTGCTAACTTTTCTTATTCGCTGTAAATATAGCATTGCAAATCAACTTGTTTTACTGGTCTTAGTAGAAATTTGATTGTAACGCGTACAAAAAAAAAGCAGAAATAAATTATTTCATACGCTGAAGTCAGCAGATATTCGGTTGCTTTTTCCTTCAGTTCATGTCTCATTGAGTTTGCCGTTTCTAGTGCAGTGATGGCAAGTTGAACTCTTTTCAAACGCAGAGCTGCAACTCAAGCAATGCAAACGTTAAGGCTTTGAGGGCAGTCAGCAAAAACTGATGTAAAATCCCTACAAACGGATGGTGATGGCCTTTCTGCAAAATCGATATCAATATGCTTGTAAAATATGAATTTATATGTTTATTTTAAAAGTAATACCCTTAAAACCTAGCTTAAAATCCAAACGCGTATGGTTACCTTAATAAAAACCCCTTAAAATGTAGCTAAAGGTTGTAGCTTTATCAAATTAAATCAATAATTCCATTACTATTCGGCAATCATGAACAGATCGATGCGCAAGAGTGACATTAAATGGCTGCCTACTGCAAAATCGATATCAAAATGCTTGTAAAATATGAATTTATATGTTTATTTTAAAAGTAATACCCTTAAAACCTAGCTTAAAATCCAAACGCGTATGGTTACCTTAATAAAAACCCCTTAAAATGTAGCTAAAGGTTGCAGCTTTATCAAATTAAATCAATAATTCCATTACTATTCCCTTAAAACCTAGCTTAAAATCCAAACGCGTATGGTTACCTTAATAAAAACCCCTTAAAATGTAGCTAAAGGTTGCAGCTTTATCAAATTAAATCAATAATTCCATTACTATTCGGCAATCATGAACAGATCGATGCGCAAGAGTGACATTAAATGGCTGCCTACTGCAAAATCGATATCAAAATGCTTGTAAAATATGAATTTATATGTTTATTTTAAAAGTAATACCCTTAAAACCTAGCTTAAAATCCAAACGCGTATGGTTACCTTAATAAAAACCCCTTAAAATGTAGCTAAAGGTTGCAGCTTTATCAAATTAAATCAATAATTCCATTACTATTCGGCAATCATGAACAGATCGATGCGCAAGAGTGACATTAAATGGCTGCCTACTGCAAAATCGATATCAAAATGCTTGTAAAATATGAATTTATATGTTTATTTTAAAAGTAATACCCTTAAAACCTAGCTTAAAATCCAAACGCGTATGGTTACCTTAATAAAAACCCCTTAAAATGTAGCTAAAGGTTGCAGCTTTATCAAATTAAATCAATAATTCCATTACTATTCGGCAATCATGAACAGATCGATGCGCAAGAGTGACATTAAATGGCTGCCTACTGCAAAATCGATATCAAAATGCTTGTAAAATATGAATTTATATGTTTATTTTAAAAGTAATACCCTTAAAACCTAGCTTAAAATCCAAACGCGTATGGTTACCTTAATAAAAACCCCTTAAAATGTAGCTAAAGGTTGCAGCTTTATCAAATTAAATCAATAATTCCATTACTATTCGGCAATCAGATGCGCAAGAGTGACATTAAATGGCTGCCTACTGCAAAATCGATATCAAAATGCTTGTAAAATATGAATTTATATGTTTATTTTAAAAGTAATACCCTTAAAACCTAGCTTAAAATCCAAACGCGTATGGTTACCTTAATAAAAACCCCTTAAAATGTAGCTAAAGGTTGCAGCTTTATCAAATTAAATCAATAATTCCATTACTATTCGGCAATCATGAACAGATCGATGCGCAAGAGTGACATTAAATGGCTGCCTACTGCAAAATCGATATCAAAATGCTTGTAAAATATGAATTTATATGTTTATTTTAAAAGTAATACCCTTAAAACCTAGCTTAAAATCCAAACGCGTATGGTTACCTTAATAAAAACCCCTTAAAATGTAGCTAAAGGTTGCAGCTTTATCAAATTAAATCAATAATTCCATTACTATTCGGCAATCATGAACAGATCGATGCGCAAGAGTGACATTAAATGGCTGCCTACTGCAAAATCGATATCAAAATGCTTGTAAAATATGAATTTATATGTTTATTTTAAAAGTAATACCCTTAAAACCTAGCTTAAAATCCAAACGCGTATGGTTACCTTAATAAAAACCCCTTAAAATGTAGCTAAAGGTTGCAGCTTTATCAAATTAAATCAATAATTCCATTACTATTCGGCAATCATGAACAGATCGATGCGCAAGAGTGACATTAAATGGCTGCCTACTGCAAAATCGATATCAAAATGCTTGTAAAATATGAATTTATATGTTTATTTTAAAAGTAATACCCTTAAAACCTAGCTTAAAATCCAAACGCGTATGGTTACCTTAATAAAAACCCCTTAAAATGTAGCTAAAGGTTGCAGCTTTATCAAATTAAATCAATAATTCCATTACTATTCGGCAATCATGAACAGATCGATGCGCAAGAGTGACATTAAATGGCTGCCTACTGCAAAATCGATATCAAAATGCTTGTAAAATATGAATTTATATGTTTATTTTAAAAGTAATACCCTTAAAACCTAGCTTAAAATCCAAACGCGTATGGTTACCTTAATAAAAACCCCTTAAAATGTAGCTAAAGGTTGCAGCTTTATCAAATTAAATCAATAATTCCATTACTATTCGGCAATCATGAACAGATCGATGCGCAAGAGTGACATTAAATGGCTGCCTACTGCAAAATCGATATCAAAATGCTTGTAAAATATGAATTTATATGTTTATTTTAAAAGTAATACCCTTAAAACCTAGCTTAAAATCCAAACGCGTATGGTTACCTTAATAAAAACCCCTTAAAATGTAGCTAAAGGTTGCAGCTTTATCAAATTAAATCAATAATTCCATTACTATTCGGCAATCATGAACAGATCGATGCGCAAGAGTGACATTAAATGGCTGCCTACTGCAAAATCGATATCAAAATGCTTGTAAAATATGAATTTATATGTTTATTTTAAAAGTAATACCCTTAAAACCTAGCTTAAAATCCAAACGCGTATGGTTACCTTAATAAAAACCCCTTAAAATGTAGCTAAAGGTTGCAGCTTTATCAAATTAAATCAATAATTCCATTACTATTCGGCAATCATGAACAGATCGATGCGCAAGAGTGACATTAAATGGCTGCCTACTGCAAAATCGATATCAAAATGCTTGTAAAATATGAATTTATATGTTTATTTTAAAAGTAATACCCTTAAAACCTAGCTTAAAATCCAAACGCGTATGGTTACCTTAATAAAAACCCCTTAAAATGTAGCTAAAGGTTGCAGCTTTATCAAATTAAATCAATAATTCCATTACTATTCGGCAATCATGAACAGATCGATGCGCAAGAGTGACATTAAATGGCTGCCTACTGCAAAATCGATATCAAAATGCTTGTAAAATATGAATTTATATGTTTATTTTAAAAGTAATACCCTTAAAACCTAGCTTAAAATCCAAACGCGTATGGTTACCTTAATAAAAACCCCTTAAAATGTAGCTAAAGGTTGCAGCTTTATCAAATTAAATCAATAATTCCATTACTATTCGGCAATCATGAACAGATCGATGCGCAAGAGTGACATTAAATGGCTGCCTACTGCAAAATCGATATCAAAATGCTTGTAAAATATGAATTTATATGTTTATTTTAAAAGTAATACCCTTAAAACCTAGCTTAAAATCCAAACGCGTATGGTTACCTTAATAAAAACCCCTTAAAATGTAGCTAAAGGTTGCAGCTTTATCAAATTAAATCAATAATTCCATTACTATTCGGCAATCATGAACAGATCGATGCGCAAGAGTGACATTAAATGGCTGCCTACTGCAAAATCGATATCAAAATGCTTGTAAAATATGAATTTATATGTTTATTTTAAAAGTAATACCCTTAAAACCTAGCTTAAAATCCAAACGCGTATGGTTACCTTAATAAAAACCCCTTAAAATGTAGCTAAAGGTTGCAGCTTTATCAAATTAAATCAATAATTCCATTACTATTCGGCAATCATGAACAGATCGATGCGCAAGAGTGACATTAAATGGCTGCCTACTGCAAAATCGATATCAAAATGCTTGTAAAATATGAATTTATATGTTTATTTTAAAAGTAATACCCTTAAAACCTAGCTTAAAATCCAAACGCGTATGGTTACCTTAATAAAAACCCCTTAAAATGTAGCTAAAGGTTGCAGCTTTATCAAATTAAATCAATAATTCCATTACTATTCGGCAATCATGAACAGATCGATGCGCAAGAGTGACATTAAATGGCTGCCTACTGCAAAATCGATATCAAAATGCTTGTAAAATATGAATTTATATGTTTATTTTAAAAGTAATACCCTTAAAACGTAGCTTAAAATCCAAACGCGTATGGTTACCTTAATAAAAACCCCTTAAAATGTAGCTAAAGGTTGCAGCTTTATCAAATTAAATCAATAATTCCATTACTATTCGGCAATCATGAACAGATCGATGCGCAAGAGTGACATTAAATGGCTGCCTACTGCAAAATCGATATCAAAATGCTTGTAAAATATGAATTTATATGTTTATTTTAAAAGTAATACCCTTAAAACCTAGCTTAAAATCCAAACGCGTATGGTTACCTTAATAAAAACCCCTTAAAATGTAGCTAAAGGTTGCAGCTTTATCAAATTAAATCAATAATTCCATTACTATTCGGCAATCATGAACAGATCGATGCGCAAGAGTGACATTAAATGGCTGCCTACTGCAAAACCGATATCAAAATGCTTGTAAAATATGAATTTATATGTTTATTTTAAAAGTAATACCCTTAAAACCTAGCTTAAAATCCAAACGCGTATGGTTACCTTAATAAAAACCCCTTAAAATGTAGCTAAAGGTTGTAGCTTTATCAAATTAAATCAATAATTCCATTACTATTCGGCAATCATGAACAGATCGATGCGCAAGAGTGACATTAAATGGCTGCCTACTGCAAAATCGATATCAAAATGCTTGTAAAATATGAATTTATATGTTTATTTTAAAAGTAATACCCTTAAAACCTAGCTTAAAATCCAAACGCGTATGGTTACCTTAATAAAAACCCCTTAAAATGTAGCTAAAGGTTGCAGCTTTATCAAATTAAATCAATAATTCCATTACTATTCGGCAATCATGAACAGATCGATGCGCAAGAGTGACATTAAATGGCTGCCTACTGCAAAATCGATATCAAAATGCTTGTAAAATATGAATTTATATGTTTATTTTAAAAGTAATACCCTTAAAACCTAGCTTAAAATCCAAACGCGTATGGTTACCTTAATAAAAACCCCTTAAAATGTAGCTAAAGGTTGCAGCTTTATCAAATTAAATCAATAATTCCATTCCTATTCGGCAATCATGAACAGATCGATGCGCAAGAGTGACATTAAATGGCTGCCTACTGCAAAACCGATATCAAAATGCTTGTAAAATATGAATTTATATGTTTATTTTAAAAGCAATACCCTTAAAACCTAGCTTAAAATCCAAACGCGTATGGTTACCTTAATAAAAACCCCTTAAAATGTAGCTAAAGGTTGTAGCTTTATCAAATTAAATCAATAATTCCATTACTATTCGGCAATCATGAACAGATCGATGCGCAAGAGTGACATTAAATGGCTGCCTACTGCAAAATCGATATCAAAATGCTTGTAAAATATGAATTTATATGTTTATTTTAAAAGTAATACCCTTAAAACCTAGCTTAAAATCCAAACGCGTATGGTTACCTTAATAAAAACCCCTTAAAATGTAGCTAAAGGTTGCAGCTTTATCAAATTAAATCAATAATTCCATTACTATTCGGCAATCATGAACAGATCGATGCGCAAGAGTGACATTAAATGGCTGCCTACTGCAAAATCGATATCAAAATGCTTGTAAAATATGAATTTATATGTTTATTTTAAAAGTAATACACTTAAAACCTAGCTTAAAATCCAAACGCGTATGGTTACCTTAATAAAAACCCCTTAAAATGTAGCTAAAGGTTGCAGCTTTATCAAATTAAATCAATAATTCCATTACTATTCGGCAATCATGAACAGATCGATGCGCAAGAGTGACATTAAATGGCTGCCTACTGCAAAACCGATATCAAAATGCTTGTAAAATATGAATTTATATGTTTATTTTAAAAGTAATACCCTTAAAACCTAGCTTAAAATCCAAACGCGTATGGTTACCTTAATAAAAACCCCTTAAAATGTAGCTAAAGGTTGCAGCTTTATCAAATTAAATCAATAATTCCATTACTATTCGGCAATCATGAACAGATCGATGCGCAAGAGTGACATTAAATGGCTGCCTACTGCAAAATCGATATCAAAATGCTTGTAAAATATGAATTTATATGTTTATTTTAAAAGTAATACCCTTAAAACCTAGCTTAAAATCCAAACGCGTATGGTTACCTTAATAAAAACCCCTTAAAATGTAGCTAAAGGTTGCAGCTTTATCAAATTAAATCAATAATTCCATTACTATTCGGCAATCATGAACAGATCGATGCGCAAGAGTGACATTAAATGGCTGCCTACTGCAAAATCGATATCAAAATGCTTGTAAAATATGAATTTATATGTTTATTTTAAAAGTAATACCCTTAAAACCTAGCTTAAAATCCAAACGCGTATGGTTACCTTAATAAAAACCCCTTAAAATGTAGCTAAAGGTTGCAGCTTTATCAAATTAAATCAATAATTCCATTACTATTCGGCAATCATGAACAGATCGATGCGCAAGAGTGACATTAAATTGCTGCCTACTGCAAAATCGATATCAAAATGCTTGTAAAATATGAATTTATATGTTTATTTTAAAAGTAATACCCTTAAAACCTAGCTTAAAATCCAAACGCGTATGGTTACCTTAATAAAAACCCCTTAAAATGTAGCTAAAGGTTGCAGCTTTATCAAATTAAATCAATAATTCCATTACTATTCGGCAATCATGAACAGATCGATGCGCAAGAGTGACATTAAATGGCTGCCTACTGCAAAACCGATATCAAAATGCTTGTAAAATATGAATTTATATGTTTATTTTAAAAGTAATACCCTTAAAACCTAGCTTAAAATCCAAACGCGTATGGTTACCTTAATAAAAACCCCTTAAAATGTAGCTAAAGGTTGTAGCTTTATCAAATTAAATCAATAATTCCATTACTATTCGGCAATCATGAACAGATCGATGCGCAAGAGTGACATTAAATGGCTGCCTACTGCAAAATCGATATCAAAATGCTTGTAAAATATGAATTTATATGTTTATTTTAAAAGTAATACCCTTAAAACCTAGCTTAAAATCCAAACGCGTATGGTTACCTTAATAAAAACCCCTTAAAATGTAGCTAAAGGTTGCAGCTTTATCAAATTAAATCAATAATTCCATTACTATTCGACAATCATGAACAGATCGATGCGCAAGAGTGACATTAAATGGCTGCCTACTGCAAAATCGATATCAAAATGCTTGTAAAATATGAATTTATATGTTTATTTTAAAAGTAATACCCTTAAAACCTAGCTTAAAATCCAAACGCGTATGGTTACCTTAATAAAAACCCCTTAAAATGTAGCTAAAGGTTGCAGCTTTATCAAATTAAATCAATAATTCCACTACTATTCGGCAATCATGAACAGATCGATGCGCAAGAGTGACATTAAATGGCTGCCTACTGCAAAATCGATATCAAAATGCTTGTAAAATATGAATTTATATGTTTATTTTAAAAGTAATACCCTTAAAACCTAGCTTAAAATCCAAACGCGTATGGTTACCTTAATAAAAACCCCTTAAAATGTAGCTAAAGGTTGCAGCTTTATCAAATTAAATCAATAATTCCATTACTATTCGGCAATCATGAACAGATCGATGCGCAAGAGTGACATTAAATGGCTGCCTACTGCAAAATCGATATCAAAATGCTTGTAAAATATGAATTTATATGTTTATTTTAAAAGTAATACCCTTAAAACCTAGCTTAAAATCCAAACGCGTATGGTTACCTTAATAAAAACCCCTTAAAATGTAGCTAAAGGTTGCAGCTTTATCAAATTAAATCAATAATTCCATTACTATTCGGCAATCATGAACAGATCGATGCGCAAGAGTGACATTAAATGGCTGCCTACTGCAAAATCGATATCAAAATGCTTGTAAAATATGAACTTATATGTTTATTTTAAAAGTAATACCCTTAAAACCAAGCTTAAAATCCAAACGCGTATGGTTACCTTAATAAAAACCCCTTAAAATGTAGCTAAAGGTTGCAGCTTTATCAAATTAAATCAATAATTCCATTACTATTCGGCAATCATGAACAGATCGATGCGCAAGAGTGACATTAAATGGCTGCCTACTGCAAAATCGATATCAAAATGCTTGTAAAATATGAATTTATATGTTTATTTTAAAAGTAATACCCTTAAAACCTAGCTTAAAATCCAAACGCGTATGGTTACCTTAATAAAAACCCCTTAAAATGTAGCTAAAGGTTGCAGCTTTATCAAATTAAATCAATAATTCCATTACTATTCGGCAATCATGAACAGATCGATGCGCAAGAGTGACATTAAATGGCTGCCTACTGCAAAATCGATATCAAAATGCTTGTAAAATATGAATTTATATGTTTATTTTAAAAGTAATACCCTTAAAACCTAGCTTAAAATCCAAACGCGTATGGTTACCTTAATAAAAACCCCTTAAAATGTAGCTAAAGGTTGCAGCTTTATCAAATTAAATCAATAATTCCATTACTATTCGGCAATCATGAACAGATCGATGCGCAAGAGTGACATTAAATGGCTGCCTACTGCAAAATCGATATCAAAATGCTTGTAAAATATGAATTTATATGTTTATTTTAAAAGTAATACCCTTAAAACCTAGCTTAAAATCCAAACGCGTATGGTTACCTTAATAAAAACCCCTTAAAATGTAGCTAAAGGTTGCAGCTTTATCAAATTAAATCAATAATTCCATTCCTATTCGGCAATCATGAACAGATCGATGCGCAAGAGTGACATTAAATGGCTGCCTACTGCAAAACCGATATCAAAATGCTTGTAAAATATGAATTTATATGTTTATTTTAAAAGTAATACCCTTAAAACCTAGCTTAAAATCCAAACGCGTATGGTTACCTTAATAAAAACCCCTTAAAATGTAGCTAAAGGTTGTAGCTTTATCAAATTAAATCAATAATTCCATTACTATTCGGCAATCATGAACAGATCGATGCGCAAGAGTGACATTAAATGGCTGCCTACTGCAAAATCGATATCAAAATGCTTGTAAAATATGAATTTATATGTTTATTTTAAAAGTAATACCCTTAAAACCTAGCTTAAAATCCAAACGCGTATGGTTACCTTAATAAAAACCCCTTAAAATGTAGCTAAAGGTTGCAGCTTTATCAAATTAAATCAATAATTCCATTACTATTCGGCAATCATGAACAGATCGATGCGCAAGAGTGACATTAAATGGCTGCCTACTGCAAAACCGATATCAAAATGCTTGTAAAATATGAATTTATATGTTTATTTTAAAAGTAATACCCTTAAAACCTAGCTTAAAATCCAAACGCGTATGGTTACCTTAATAAAAACCCCTTAAAATGTAGCTAAAGGTTGTAGCTTTATCAAATTAAATCAATAATTCCATTACTAATCGGCAATCATGAACAGATCGATGCGCAAGAGTGACATTAAATGGCTGCCTACTGCAAAATCGATATCAAAATGCTTGTAAAATATGAATTTATATGTTTATTTTAAAAGTAATACCCTTAAAACCTAGCTTAAAATCCAAACGCGTATGGTTACCTTAATAAAAACCCCTTAAAATATAGCTAAAGGTTGCAGCTTTATCAAATTAAATCAATAATTCCATTACTATTCGGCAATCATGAACAGATCGATGCGCAAGAGTGACATTAAATGGCTGCCTACTGCAAAATCGATATCAAAATGCTTGTAAAATATGAATTTATATGTTTATTTTAAAAGTAATACCCTTAAAACCTAGCTTAAAATCCAAACGCGTATGGTTACCTTAATAAAAACCCCTTAAAATGTAGCTAAAGGTTGCAGCTTTATCAAATTAAATCAATAATTCCATTACTATTCGGCAATCATGAACAGATCGATGCGCAAGAGTGACATTAAATGGCTGCCTACTGCAAAATCGATATCAAAATGCTTGTAAAATATGAATTTATATGTTTATTTTAAAAGTAATACCCTTAAAACCTAGCTTAAAATCCAAACGCGTATGGTTACCTTAATAAAAACCCCTTAAAATGTAGCTAAAGGTTGTAGCTTTATCAAATTAAATCAATAATTCCATTACTATTCGGCAATCATGAACAGATCGATGCGCAAGAGTGACATTAAATGGCTGCCTACTGCAAAACCGATATCAAAATGCTTGTAAAATATGAATTTATATGTTTATTTTAAAAGTAATACCCTTAAAACCTAGCTTAAAATCCAAACGCGTATGGTTACCTTAATAAAAACCCCTTAAAATGTAGCTAAAGGTTGTAGCTTTATCAAATTAAATCAATAATTCCATTACTATTCGGCAATCATGAACAGATCGATGCGCAAGAGTGACATTAAATGGCTGCCTACTGCAAAATCGATATCAAAATGCTTGTAAAATATGAATTTATATGTTTATTTTAAAAGTAATACCCTTAAAACCTAGCTTAAAATCCAAACGCGTATGGTTACCTTAATAAAAACCCCTTAAAATGTAGCTAAAGGTTGCAGCTTTATCAAATTAAATCAATAATTCCATTACTATTCGGCAATCATGAACAGATCGATGCGCAAGAGTGACATTAAATGGCTGCCTACTGCAAAATCGATATCAAAATGCTTGTAAAATATGAATTTATATGTTTATTTTAAAAGTAATACCCTTAAAACCTAGCTTAAAATCCAAACGCGTATGGTTACCTTAATAAAAACCCCTTAAAATGTAGCTAAAGGTTGCAGCTTTATCAAATTAAATCAATAATTCCATTCCTATTCGGCAATCATGAACAGATCGATGCGCAAGAGTGACATTAAATGGCTGCCTACTGCAAAACCGATATCAAAATGCTTGTAAAATATGAATTTATATGTTTATTTTAAAAGTAATACCCTTAAAACCTAGCTTAAAATCCAAACGCGTATGGTTACCTTAATAAAAACCCCTTAAAATGTAGCTAAAGGTTGTAGCTTTATCAAATTAAATCAATAATTCCATTACTATTCGGCAATCATGAACAGATCGATGCGCAAGAGTGACATTAAATGGCTGCCTACTGCAAAATCGATATCAAAATGCTTGTAAAATATGAATTTATATGTTTATTTTAAAAGTAATACCCTTAAAACCTAGCTTAAAATCCAAACGCGTATGGTTACCTTAATAAAAACCCCTTAAAATGTAGCTAAAGGTTGCAGCTTTATCAAATTAAATCAATAATTCCATTACTATTCGGCAATTATGAACAGATCGATGCGCAAGAGTGACATTAAATGGCTGCCTACTGCAAAACCGATATCAAAATGCTTGTAAAATATGAATTTATATGTTTATTTTAAAAGTAATACCCTTAAAACCTAGCTTAAAATCCAAACGCGTATGGTTACCTTAATAAAAACCCCTTAAAATGTAGCTAAAGGTTGCAGCTTTATCAAATTAGATCAATAATTCCATTACTATTCGGCAATCACGAACAGATCGATGCACAAGAGTGACATTAAATGGCTGCCTACTGCAAAATCGATATCAAAATGCTTGTAAAATATGAATTTATATGTTTATTTTAAAAGTAATACCCTTAAAACCTAGCTTAAAATCCAAACGCGTATGGTTACCTTAATAAAAACCCCTTAAAATGTAGCTAAAGGTTGCAGCTTTATCAAATTAAATCAATAATTCCATTACTATTCGGCAATCATGAACAGATCGATGCGCAAGAGTGACATTAAATGGCTGCCTACTGCAAAATCGATATCAAAATGCTTGTAAAATATGAATTTATATGTTTATTTTAAAAGTAATACCCTTAAAACCTAGCTTAAAATCCAAACGCGTATGGTTACCTTAATAAAAACCCCTTAAAATGTAGCTAAAGGTTGCAGCTTTATCAAATTAAATCAATAATTCCATTACTATTCGGCAATCATGAACAGATCGATGCGCAAGAGTGACATTAAATGGCTGCCTACTGCAAAATCGATATCAAAATGCTTGTAAAATATGAATTTATATGTTTATTTTAAAAGTAATACCCTTAAAACCTAGCTTAAAATCCAAACGCGTATGGTTACCTTAATAAAAACCCCTTAAAATGTAGCTAAAGGTTGCAGCTTTATCAAATTAAATCAATAATTCCATTCCTATTCGGCAATCATGAACAGATCGATGCGCAAGAGTGACATTAAATGGCTGCCTACTGCAAAACCGATATCAAAATGCTTGTAAAATATGAATTTATATGTTTATTTTAAAAGTAATACCCTTAAAACCTAGCTTAAAATCCAAACGCGTATGGTTACCTTAATAAAAACCCCTTAAAATGTAGCTAAAGGTTGTAGCTTTATCAAATTAAATCAATAATTCCATTACTATTCGGCAATCATGAACAGATCGATGCGCAAGAGTGACATTAAATGGCTGCCTACTGCAAAATCGATATCAAAATGCTTGTAAAATATGAATTTATATGTTTATTTTAAAAGTAATACCCTTAAAACCTAGCTTAAAATCCAAACGCGTATGGTTACCTTAATAAAAACCCCTTAAAATGTAGCTAAAGGTTGCAGCTTTATCAAATTAAATCAATAATTCCATTACTATTCGGCAATTATGAACAGATCGATGCGCAAGAGTGACATTAAATGGCTGCCTACTGCAAAACCGATATCAAAATGCTTGTAAAATATGAATTTATATGTTTATTTTAAAAGTAATACCCTTAAAACCTAGCTTAAAATCCAAACGCGTATGGTTACCTTAATAAAAACCCCTTAAAATGTAGCTAAAGGTTGCAGCTTTATCAAATTAGATCAATAATTCCATTACTATTCGGCAATCACGAACAGATCGATGCACAAGAGTGACATTAAATGGCTGCCTACTGCAAAATCGATATCAAAATGCTTGTAAAATATGAATTTATATGTTTATTTTAAAAGTAATACCCTTAAAACCTAGCTTAAAATCCAAACGCGTATGGTTACCTTAATAAAAACCCCTTAAAATGTAGCTAAAGGTTGCAGCTTTATCAAATTAAATCAATAATTCCATTACTATTCGGCAATCATGAACAGATCGATGCGCAAGAGTGACATTAAATGGCTGCCTACTGCAAAATCGATATCAAAATGCTTGTAAAATATGAATTTATATGTTTATTTTAAAAGTAATACCCTTAAAACCTAGCTTAAAATCCAAACGCGTATGGTTACCTTAATAAAAACCCCTTAAAATGTAGCTAAAGGTTGCAGCTTTATCAAATTAAATCAATAATTCCATTACTATTCGGCAATCATGAACAGATCGATGCGCAAGAGTGACATTAAATGGCTGCCTACTGCAAAATCGATATCAAAATGCTTGTAAAATATGAATTTATATGTTTATTTTAAAAGTAATACCCTTAAAACCTAGCTTAAAATCCAAACGCGTATGGTTACCTTAATAAAAACCCCTTAAAATGTAGCTAAAGGTTGCAGCTTTATCAAATTAAATCAATAATTCCATTCCTATTCGGCAATCATGAACAGATCGATGCGCAAGAGTGACATTAAATGGCTGCCTACTGCAAAACCGATATCAAAATGCTTGTAAAATATGAATTTATATGTTTATTTTAAAAGTAATACCCTTAAAACCTAGCTTAAAATCCAAACGCGTATGGTTACCTTAATAAAAACCCCTTAAAATGTAGCTAAAGGTTGTAGCTTTATCAAATTAAATCAATAATTCCATTACTATTCGGCAATCATGAACAGATCGATGCGCAAGAGTGACATTAAATGGCTGCCTACTGCAAAATCGATATCAAAATGCTTGTAAAATATGAATTTATATGTTTATTTTAAAAGTAATACCCTTAAAACCTAGCTTAAAATCCAAACGCGTATGGTTACCTTAATAAAAACCCCTTAAAATGTAGCTAAAGGTTGCAGCTTTATCAAATTAAATCAATAATTCCATTACTATTCGGCAATCATGAACAGATCGATGCGCAAGAGTGACATTAAATGGCTGCCTACTGCAAAACCGATATCAAAATGCTTGTAAAATATGAATTTATATGTTTATTTTAAAAGTAATACCCTTAAAACCTAGCTTAAAATCCAAACGCGTATGGTTACCTTAATAAAAACCCCTTAAAATGTAGCTAAAGGTTGCAGCTTTATCAAATTAGATCAATAATTCCATTACTATTCGGCAATCACGAACAGATCGATGCACAAGAGTGACATTAAATGGCTGCCTACTGCAAAATCGATATCAAAATGCTTGTAAAATATGAATTTATATGTTTATTTTAAAAGTAATACCCTTAAAACCTAGCTTAAAATCCAAACGCGTATGGTTACCTTAATAAAAACCCCTTAAAATGTAGCTAAAGGTTGCAGCTTTATCAAATTAAATCAATAATTCCATTACTATTCGGCAATCATGAACAGATCGATGCGCAAGAGTGACATTAAATGGCTGCCTACTGCAAAATCGATATCAAAATGCTTGTAAAATATGAATTTATATGTTTATTTTAAAAGTAATACCCTTAAAACCTAGCTTAAAATCCAAACGCGTATGGTTACCTTAATAAAAACCCCTTAAAATGTAGCTAAAGGTTGCAGCTTTATCAAATTAAATCAATAATTCCATTACTATTCGGCAATCATGAACAGATCGATGCGCAAGAGTGACATTAAATGGCTGCCTACTGCAAAATCGATATCAAAATGCTTGTAAAATATGAATTTATATGTTTATTTTAAAAGTAATACCCTTAAAACCTAGCTTAAAATCCAAACGCGTATGGTTACCTTAATAAAAACCCCTTAAAATGTAGCTAAAGGTTGCAGCTTTATCAAATTAAATCAATAATTCCATTACTATTCGGCAATCATGAACAGATCGATGCGCAAGGGTGACATTAAATGGCTGCCTACTGCAAAATCGATATCAAAATGCTTGTAAAATATGAATTTATATGTTTATTTTAAAAGTAATACCCTTAAAACCTAGCTTAAAATCCAAACGCGTATGGTTACCTTAATAAAAACCCCTTAAAATGTAGCTAAAGGTTGCAGCTTTATCAAATTAGATCAATAATTCCATTACTATTCGGCAATCACGAACAGATCGATGCGCAAGAGTGACATTAAATGGCTGCCTACTGCAAAATCGATATCAAAATGCTTGTAAAATATGAATTTATATGTTTATTTTAAAAGTAATACCCTTAAAACCTAGCTTAAAATCCAAACGCGTATGGTTACCTTAATAAAAACCCCTTAAAATGTAGCTAAAGGTTGCAGCTTTATCAAATTAAATCAATAATTCCATTACTATTCGGCAATCATGAACAGATCGATGCGCAAGAGTGACATTAAATGGCTGCCTACTGCAAAATCGATATCAAAATGCTTGTAAAATATGAATTTATATGTTTATTTTAAAAGTAATACCCTTAAAACCTAGCTTAAAATCCAAACGCGTATGGTTACCTTAATAAAAACCCCTTAAAATGTAGCTAAAGGTTGCAGCTTTATCAAATTAAATCAATAATTCCATTACTATTCGGCAATCATGAACAGATCGATGCGCAAGAGTGACATTAAATGGCTGCCTACTGCAAAATCGATATCAAAATGCTTGTAAAATATGAATTTATATGTTTATTTTAAAAGTAATACCCTTAAAACCTAGCTTAAAATCCAAACGCGTATGGTTACCTTAATAAAAACCCCTTAAAATGTAGCTAAAGGTTGCAGCTTTATCAAATTAAATCAATAATTCCATTACTATTCGGCAATCATGAACAGATCGATGCGCAAGGGTGACATTAAATGGCTGCCTACTGCAAAATCGATATCAAAATGCTTGTAAAATATGAATTTATATGTTTATTTTAAAAGTAATACCCTTAAAACCTAGCTTAAAATCCAAACGCGTATGGTTACCTTAATAAAAACCCCTTAAAATGTAGCTAAAGGTTGTAGCTTTATCAAATTAAATCAATAATTCCATTACTATTCGGCAATCATGAACAGATCGATGCGCAAGAGTGACATTAAATGGCTGCCTACTGCAAAACCGATATCAAAATGCTTGTAAAATATGAATTTATATGTTTATTTTAAAAGTAATACCCTTAAAACCTAGCTTAAAATCCAAACGCGTATGGTTACCTTAATAAAAACCCCTTAAAATGTAGCTAAAGGTTGTAGCTTTATCAAATTAAATCAATAATTCCATTACTATTCGGCAATCATGAACAGATCGATGCGCAAGAGTGACATTAAATGGCTGCCTACTGCAAAATCGATATCAAAATGCTTGTAAAATATGAATTTATATGTTTATTTTAAAAGTAATACCCCTAAAACCTAGCTTAAAATCCAAACGCGTATGGTTACCTTAATAAAAACCCCTTAAAATGTAGCTAAAGGTTGTAGCTTTATCAAATTAAATCAATAATTCCATTACTATTCGGCAATCATGAACAGATCGATGCGCAAGAGTGACATTAAATGGCTGCCTACTGCAAAATCGATATCAAAATGCTTGTAAAATATGAATTTATATGTTTATTTTAAAAGTAATACCCTTAAAACCTAGCTTAAAATCCAAACGCGTATGGTTACCTTAATAAAAACCCCTTAAAATGTAGCTAAAGGTTGCAGCTTTATCAAATTAGATCAATAATTCCATTACTATTCGGCAATCATGAACAGATCGATGCGCAAGGGTGACATTAAATGGCTGCCTACTGCAAAATCGATATCAAAATGCTTGTAAAATATGAATTTATATGTTTATTTTAAAAGTAATACCCTTAAAACCTAGCTTAAAATCCAAACGCGTATGGTTACCTTAATAAAAACCCCTTAAAATGTAGCTAAAGGTTGCAGCTTTATCAAATTAAATCAATAATTCTATTACTATTCGGCAATCATGAACAGATCGATGCGCAAGAGTGACATTAAATGGCTGCCTACTGCAAAATCGATATCAAAATGCTTGTAAAATATGAATTTATATGTTTATTTTAAAAGTAATACCCTTAAAACCTAGCTTAAAATCCAAACGCGTATGGTTACCTTAATAAAAACCCCTTAAAATGTAGCTAAAGGTTGCAGCTTTATCAAATTAAATCAATAATTCCATTACTATTCGGCAATCATGAACAGATCGATGCGCAAGAGTGACATTAAATGGCTGCCTACTGCAAAATCGATATCAAAATGCTTGTAAAATATGAATTTATATGTTTATTTTAAAAGTAATACCCTTAAAACCTAGCTTAAAATCCAAACGCGTATGGTTACCTTAATAAAAACCCCTTAAAATGTAGCTAAAGGTTGCAGCTTTATCAAATTAAATCAATAATTCCATTACTATTCGGCAATCATGAACAGATCGATGCGCAAGAGTGACATTAAATGGCTGCCTACTGCAAAATCGATATCAAAATGCTTGTAAAATATGAATTTATATGTTTATTTTAAAAGTAATACCCTTAAAACCTAGCTTAAAATCCAAACGCGTATGGTTACCTTAATAAAAACCCCTTAAAATGTAGCTAAAGGTTGCAGCTTTATCAAATTAAATCAATAATTCCATTACTATTCGGCAATCATGAACAGATCGATGCGCAAGAGTGACATTAAATGGCTGCCTACTGCAAAATCGATATCAAAATGCTTGTAAAATATGAATTTATATGTTTATTTTAAAAGTAATACCCTTAAAACCTAGCTTAAAATCCAAACGCGTATGGTTACCTTAATAAAAACCCCTTAAAATGTAGCTAAAGGTTGCAGCTTTATCAAATTAAATCAATAATTCCATTACTATTCGGCAATCATGAACAGATCGATGCGCAAGAGTGACATTAAATGGCTGCCTACTGCAAAATCGATATCAAAATGCTTGTAAAATATGAATTTATATGTTTATTTTAAAAGTAATACCCTTAAAACCTAGCTTAAAATCCAAACGCGTATGGTTACCTTAATAAAAACCCCTTAAAATGTAGCTAAAGGTTGCAGCTTTATCAAATTAAATCAATAATTCCATTACTATTCGGCAATCATGAACAGATCGATGCGCAAGAGTGACATTAAATGGCTGCCTACTGCAAAATCGATATCAAAATGCTTGTAAAATATGAATTTATATGTTTATTTTAAAAGTAATACCCTTAAAACCTAGCTTAAAATCCAAACGCGTATGGTTACCTTAATAAAAACCCCTTAAAATGTAGCTAAAGGTTGCAGCTTTATCAAATTAAATCAATAATTCCATTACTATTCGGCAATCATGAACAGATCGATGCGCAAGAGTGACATTAAATGGCTGCCTACTGCAAAATCGATATCAAAATGCTTGTAAAATATGAATTTATATGTTTATTTTAAAAGTAATACCCTTAAAACCTAGCTTAAAATCCAAACGCGTATGGTTACCTTAATAAAAACCCCTTAAAATGTAGCTAAAGGTTGCAGCTTTATCAAATTAAATCAATAATTCCATTACTATTCGGCAATCATGAACAGATCGATGCGCAAGAGTGACATTAAATGGCTGCCTACTGCAAAATCGATATCAAAATGCTTGTAAAATATGAATTTATATGTTTATTTTAAAAGTAATACCCTTAAAACCTAGCTTAAAATCCAAACGCGTATGGTTACCTTAATAAAAACCCCTTAAAATGTAGCTAAAGGTTGCAGCTTTATCAAATTAAATCAATAATTCCATTACTATTCGGCAATCATGAACAGATCGATGCGCAAGAGTGACATTAAATGGCTGCCTACTGCAAAATCGATATCAAAATGCTTGTAAAATATGAATTTATATGTTTATTTTAAAAGTAATACCCTTAAAACCTAGCTTAAAATCCAAACGCGTATGGTTACCTTAATAAAAACCCCTTAAAATGTAGCTAAAGGTTGCAGCTTTATCAAATTAAATCAATAATTCCATTACTATTCGGCAATCATGAACAGATCGATGCGCAAGAGTGACATTAAATGGCTGCCTACTGCAAAATCGATATCAAAATGCTTGTAAAATATGAATTTATATGTTTATTTTAAAAGTAATACCCTTAAAACCTAGCTTAAAATCCAAACGCGTATGGTTACCTTAATAAAAACCCCTTAAAATGTAGCTAAAGGTTGCAGCTTTATCAAATTAAATCAATAATTCCATTACTATTCGGCAATCATGAACAGATCGATGCGCAAGAGTGACATTAAATGGCTGCCTACTGCAAAATCGATATCAAAATGCTTGTAAAATATGAATTTATATGTTTATTTTAAAAGTAATACCCTTAAAACCTAGCTTAAAATCCAAACGCGTATGGTTACCTTAATAAAAACCCCTTAAAATGTAGCTAAAGGTTGCAGCTTTATCAAATTAAATCAATAATTCCATTACTATTCGGCAATCATGAACAGATCGATGCGCAAGAGTGACATTAAATGGCTGCCTACTGCAAAATCGATATCAAAATGCTTGTAAAATATGAATTTATATGTTTATTTTAAAAGTAATACCCTTAAAACCTAGCTTAAAATCCAAACGCGTATGGTTACCTTAATAAAAACCCCTTAAAATGTAGCTAAAGGTTGCAGCTTTATCAAATTAAATCAATAATTCCATTACTATTCGGCAATCATGAACAGATCGATGCGCAAGAGTGACATTAAATGGCTGCCTACTGCAAAATCGATATCAAAATGCTTGTAAAATATGAATTTATATGTTTATTTTAAAAGTAATACCCTTAAAACCTAGCTTAAAATCCAAACGCGTATGGTTACCTTAATAAAAACCCCTTAAAATGTAGCTAAAGGTTGCAGCTTTATCAAATTAAATCAATAATTCCATTACTATTCGGCAATCATGAACAGATCGATGCGCAAGAGTGACATTAAATGGCTGCCTACTGCAAAATCGATATCAAAATGCTTGTAAAATATGAATTTATATGTTTATTTTAAAAGTAATACCCTTAAAACCTAGCTTAAAATCCAAACGCGTATGGTTACCTTAATAAAAACCCCTTAAAATGTAGCTAAAGGTTGCAGCTTTATCAAATTAAATCAATAATTCCATTACTATTCGGCAATCATGAACAGATCGATGCGCAAGAGTGACATTAAATGGCTGCCTACTGCAAAATCGATATCAAAATGCTTGTAAAATATGAATTTATATGTTTATTTTAAAAGTAATACCCTTAAAACCTAGCTTAAAATCCAAACGCGTATGGTTACCTTAATAAAAACCCCTTAAAATGTAGCTAAAGGTTGCAGCTTTATCAAATTAAATCAATAATTCCATTACTATTCGGCAATCATGAACAGATCGATGCGCAAGAGTGACATTAAATGGCTGCCTACTGCAAAATCGATATCAAAATGCTTGTAAAATATGAATTTATATGTTTATTTTAAAAGTAATACCCTTAAAACCTAGCTTAAAATCCAAACGCGTATGGTTACCTTAATAAAAACCCCTTAAAATGTAGCTAAAGGTTGCAGCTTTATCAAATTAAATCAATAATTCCATTACTATTCGGCAATCATGAACAGATCGATGCGCAAGAGTGACATTAAATGGCTGCCTACTGCAAAATCGATATCAAAATGCTTGTAAAATATGAATTTATATGTTTATTTTAAAAGTAATACCCTTAAAACCTAGCTTAAAATCCAAACGCGTATGGTTACCTTAATAAAAACCCCTTAAAATGTAGCTAAAGGTTGCAGCTTTATCAAATTAAATCAATAATTCCATTACTATTCGGCAATCATGAACAGATCGATGCGCAAGAGTGACATTAAATGGCTGCCTACTGCAAAATCGATATCAAAATGCTTGTAAAATATGAATTTATATGTTTATTTTAAAAGTAATACCCTTAAAACCTAGCTTAAAATCCAAACGCGTATGGTTACCTTAATAAAAACCCCTTAAAATGTAGCTAAAGGTTGCAGCTTTATCAAATTAAATCAATAATTCCATTACTATTCGGCAATCATGAACAGATCGATGCGCAAGAGTGACATTAAATGGCTGCCTACTGCAAAATCGATATCAAAATGCTTGTAAAATATGAATTTATATGTTTATTTTAAAAGTAATACCCTTAAAACCTAGCTTAAAATCCAAACGCGTATGGTTACCTTAATAAAAACCCCTTAAAATGTAGCTAAAGGTTGCAGCTTTATCAAATTAAATCAATAATTCCATTACTATTCGGCAATCATGAACAGATCGATGCGCAAGAGTGACATTAAATGGCTGCCTACTGCAAAATCGATATCAAAATGCTTGTAAAATATGAATTTATATGTTTATTTTAAAAGTAATACCCTTAAAACCTAGCTTAAAATCCAAACGCGTATGGTTACCTTAATAAAAACCCCTTAAAATGTAGCTAAAGGTTGCAGCTTTATCAAATTAAATCAATAATTCCATTACTATTCGGCAATCATGAACAGATCGATGCGCAAGAGTGACATTAAATGGCTGCCTACTGCAAAATCGATATCAAAATGCTTGTAAAATATGAATTTATATGTTTATTTTAAAAGTAATACCCTTAAAACCTAGCTTAAAATCCAAACGCGTATGGTTACCTTAATAAAAACCCCTTAAAATGTAGCTAAAGGTTGCAGCTTTATCAAATTAAATCAATAATTCCATTACTATTCGGCAATCATGAACAGATCGATGCGCAAGAGTGACATTAAATGGCTGCCTACTGCAAAATCGATATCAAAATGCTTGTAAAATATGAATTTATATGTTTATTTTAAAAGTAATACCCTTAAAACCTAGCTTAAAATCCAAACGCGTATGGTTACCTTAATAAAAACCCCTTAAAATGTAGCTAAAGGTTGCAGCTTTATCAAATTAAATCAATAATTCCATTACTATTCGGCAATCATGAACAGATCGATGCGCAAGAGTGACATTAAATGGCTGCCTACTGCAAAATCGATATCAAAATGCTTGTAAAATATGAATTTATATGTTTATTTTAAAAGTAATACCCTTAAAACCTAGCTTAAAATCCAAACGCGTATGGTTACCTTAATAAAAACCCCTTAAAATGTAGCTAAAGGTTGCAGCTTTATCAAATTAAATCAATAATTCCATTACTATTCGGCAATCATGAACAGATCGATGCGCAAGAGTGACATTAAATGGCTGCCTACTGCAAAATCGATATCAAAATGCTTGTAAAATATGAATTTATATGTTTATTTTAAAAGTAATACCCTTAAAACCTAGCTTAAAATCCAAACGCGTATGGTTACCTTAATAAAAACCCCTTAAAATGTAGCTAAAGGTTGCAGCTTTATCAAATTAAATCAATAATTCCATTACTATTCGGCAATCATGAACAGATCGATGCGCAAGAGTGACATTAAATGGCTGCCTACTGCAAAATCGATATCAAAATGCTTGTAAAATATGAATTTATATGTTTATTTTAAAAGTAATACCCTTAAAACCTAGCTTAAAATCCAAACGCGTATGGTTACCTTAATAAAAACCCCTTAAAATGTAGCTAAAGGTTGCAGCTTTATCAAATTAAATCAATAATTCCATTACTATTCGGCAATCATGAACAGATCGATGCGCAAGAGTGACATTAAATGGCTGCCTACTGCAAAATCGATATCAAAATGCTTGTAAAATATGAATTTATATGTTTATTTTAAAAGTAATACCCTTAAAACCTAGCTTAAAATCCAAACGCGTATGGTTACCTTAATAAAAACCCCTTAAAATGTAGCTAAAGGTTGCAGCTTTATCAAATTAAATCAATAATTCCATTACTATTCGGCAATCATGAACAGATCGATGCGCAAGAGTGACATTAAATGGCTGCCTACTGCAAAATCGATATCAAAATGCTTGTAAAATATGAATTTATATGTTTATTTTAAAAGTAATACCCTTAAAACCTAGCTTAAAATCCAAACGCGTATGGTTACCTTAATAAAAACCCCTTAAAATGTAGCTAAAGGTTGCAGCTTTATCAAATTAAATCAATAATTCCATTACTATTCGGCAATCATGAACAGATCGATGCGCAAGAGTGACATTAAATGGCTGCCTACTGCAAAATCGATATCAAAATGCTTGTAAAATATGAATTTATATGTTTATTTTAAAAGTAATACCCTTAAAACCTAGCTTAAAATCCAAACGCGTATGGTTACCTTAATAAAAACCCCTTAAAATGTAGCTAAAGGTTGCAGCTTTATCAAATTAAATCAATAATTCCATTACTATTCGGCAATCATGAACAGATCGATGCGCAAGAGTGACATTAAATGGCTGCCTACTGCAAAATCGATATCAAAATGCTTGTAAAATATGAATTTATATGTTTATTTTAAAAGTAATACCCTTAAAACCTAGCTTAAAATCCAAACGCGTATGGTTACCTTAATAAAAACCCCTTAAAATGTAGCTAAAGGTTGCAGCTTTATCAAATTAAATCAATAATTCCATTACTATTCGGCAATCATGAACAGATCGATGCGCAAGAGTGACATTAAATGGCTGCCTACTGCAAAATCGATATCAAAATGCTTGTAAAATATGAATTTATATGTTTATTTTAAAAGTAATACCCTTAAAACCTAGCTTAAAATCCAAACGCGTATGGTTACCTTAATAAAAACCCCTTAAAATGTAGCTAAAGGTTGCAGCTTTATCAAATTAAATCAATAATTCCATTACTATTCGGCAATCATGAACAGATCGATGCGCAAGAGTGACATTAAATGGCTGCCTACTGCAAAATCGATATCAAAATGCTTGTAAAATATGAATTTATATGTTTATTTTAAAAGTAATACCCTTAAAACCTAGCTTAAAATCCAAACGCGTATGGTTACCTTAATAAAAACCCCTTAAAATGTAGCTAAAGGTTGCAGCTTTATCAAATTAAATCAATAATTCCATTACTATTCGGCAATCATGAACAGATCGATGCGCAAGAGTGACATTAAATGGCTGCCTACTGCAAAATCGATATCAAAATGCTTGTAAAATATGAATTTATATGTTTATTTTAAAAGTAATACCCTTAAAACCTAGCTTAAAATCCAAACGCGTATGGTTACCTTAATAAAAACCCCTTAAAATGTAGCTAAAGGTTGCAGCTTTATCAAATTAAATCAATAATTCCATTACTATTCGGCAATCATGAACAGATCGATGCGCAAGAGTGACATTAAATGGCTGCCTACTGCAAAATCGATATCAAAATGCTTGTAAAATATGAATTTATATGTTTATTTTAAAAGTAATACCCTTAAAACCTAGCTTAAAATCCAAACGCGTATGGTTACCTTAATAAAAACCCCTTAAAATGTAGCTAAAGGTTGCAGCTTTATCAAATTAAATCAATAATTCCATTACTATTCGGCAATCATGAACAGATCGATGCGCAAGAGTGACATTAAATGGCTGCCTACTGCAAAATCGATATCAAAATGCTTGTAAAATATGAATTTATATGTTTATTTTAAAAGTAATACCCTTAAAACCTAGCTTAAAATCCAAACGCGTATGGTTACCTTAATAAAAACCCCTTAAAATGTAGCTAAAGGTTGCAGCTTTATCAAATTAAATCAATAATTCCATTACTATTCGGCAATCATGAACAGATCGATGCGCAAGAGTGACATTAAATGGCTGCCTACTGCAAAATCGATATCAAAATGCTTGTAAAATATGAATTTATATGTTTATTTTAAAAGTAATACCCTTAAAACCTAGCTTAAAATCCAAACGCGTATGGTTACCTTAATAAAAACCCCTTAAAATGTAGCTAAAGGTTGCAGCTTTATCAAATTAAATCAATAATTCCATTACTATTCGGCAATCATGAACAGATCGATGCGCAAGAGTGACATTAAATGGCTGCCTACTGCAAAATCGATATCAAAATGCTTGTAAAATATGAATTTATATGTTTATTTTAAAAGTAATACCCTTAAAACCTAGCTTAAAATCCAAACGCGTATGGTTACCTTAATAAAAACCCCTTAAAATGTAGCTAAAGGTTGCAGCTTTATCAAATTAAATCAATAATTCCATTACTATTCGGCAATCATGAACAGATCGATGCGCAAGAGTGACATTAAATGGCTGCCTACTGCAAAATCGATATCAAAATGCTTGTAAAATATGAATTTATATGTTTATTTTAAAAGTAATACCCTTAAAACCTAGCTTAAAATCCAAACGCGTATGGTTACCTTAATAAAAACCCCTTAAAATGTAGCTAAAGGTTGCAGCTTTATCAAATTAAATCAATAATTCCATTACTATTCGGCAATCATGAACAGATCGATGCGCAAGAGTGACATTAAATGGCTGCCTACTGCAAAATCGATATCAAAATGCTTGTAAAATATGAATTTATATGTTTATTTTAAAAGTAATACCCTTAAAACCTAGCTTAAAATCCAAACGCGTATGGTTACCTTAATAAAAACCCCTTAAAATGTAGCTAAAGGTTGCAGCTTTATCAAATTAAATCAATAATTCCATTACTATTCGGCAATCATGAACAGATCGATGCGCAAGAGTGACATTAAATGGCTGCCTACTGCAAAATCGATATCAAAATGCTTGTAAAATATGAATTTATATGTTTATTTTAAAAGTAATACCCTTAAAACCTAGCTTAAAATCCAAACGCGTATGGTTACCTTAATAAAAACCCCTTAAAATGTAGCTAAAGGTTGCAGCTTTATCAAATTAAATCAATAATTCCATTACTATTCGGCAATCATGAACAGATCGATGCGCAAGAGTGACATTAAATGGCTGCCTACTGCAAAATCGATATCAAAATGCTTGTAAAATATGAATTTATATGTTTATTTTAAAAGTAATACCCTTAAAACCTAGCTTAAAATCCAAACGCGTATGGTTACCTTAATAAAAACCCCTTAAAATGTAGCTAAAGGTTGCAGCTTTATCAAATTAAATCAATAATTCCATTACTATTCGGCAATCATGAACAGATCGATGCGCAAGAGTGACATTAAATGGCTGCCTACTGCAAAATCGATATCAAAATGCTTGTAAAATATGAATTTATATGTTTATTTTAAAAGTAATACCCTTAAAACCTAGCTTAAAATCCAAACGCGTATGGTTACCTTAATAAAAACCCCTTAAAATGTAGCTAAAGGTTGCAGCTTTATCAAATTAAATCAATAATTCCATTACTATTCGGCAATCATGAACAGATCGATGCGCAAGAGTGACATTAAATGGCTGCCTACTGCAAAATCGATATCAAAATGCTTGTAAAATATGAATTTATATGTTTATTTTAAAAGTAATACCCTTAAAACCTAGCTTAAAATCCAAACGCGTATGGTTACCTTAATAAAAACCCCTTAAAATGTAGCTAAAGGTTGCAGCTTTATCAAATTAAATCAATAATTCCATTACTATTCGGCAATCATGAACAGATCGATGCGCAAGAGTGACATTAAATGGCTGCCTACTGCAAAATCGATATCAAAATGCTTGTAAAATATGAATTTATATGTTTATTTTAAAAGTAATACCCTTAAAACCTAGCTTAAAATCCAAACGCGTATGGTTACCTTAATAAAAACCCCTTAAAATGTAGCTAAAGGTTGCAGCTTTATCAAATTAAATCAATAATTCCATTACTATTCGGCAATCATGAACAGATCGATGCGCAAGAGTGACATTAAATGGCTGCCTACTGCAAAATCGATATCAAAATGCTTGTAAAATATGAATTTATATGTTTATTTTAAAAGTAATACCCTTAAAACCTAGCTTAAAATCCAAACGCGTATGGTTACCTTAATAAAAACCCCTTAAAATGTAGCTAAAGGTTGCAGCTTTATCAAATTAAATCAATAATTCCATTACTATTCGGCAATCATGAACAGATCGATGCGCAAGAGTGACATTAAATGGCTGCCTACTGCAAAATCGATATCAAAATGCTTGTAAAATATGAATTTATATGTTTATTTTAAAAGTAATACCCTTAAAACCTAGCTTAAAATCCAAACGCGTATGGTTACCTTAATAAAAACCCCTTAAAATGTAGCTAAAGGTTGCAGCTTTATCAAATTAAATCAATAATTCCATTACTATTCGGCAATCATGAACAGATCGATGCGCAAGAGTGACATTAAATGGCTGCCTACTGCAAAATCGATATCAAAATGCTTGTAAAATATGAATTTATATGTTTATTTTAAAAGTAATACCCTTAAAACCTAGCTTAAAATCCAAACGCGTATGGTTACCTTAATAAAAACCCCTTAAAATGTAGCTAAAGGTTGCAGCTTTATCAAATTAAATCAATAATTCCATTACTATTCGGCAATCATGAACAGATCGATGCGCAAGAGTGACATTAAATGGCTGCCTACTGCAAAATCGATATCAAAATGCTTGTAAAATATGAATTTATATGTTTATTTTAAAAGTAATACCCTTAAAACCTAGCTTAAAATCCAAACGCGTATGGTTACCTTAATAAAAACCCCTTAAAATGTAGCTAAAGGTTGCAGCTTTATCAAATTAAATCAATAATTCCATTACTATTCGGCAATCATGACGATGCGCAAGAGTGACATTAATTGGCTGCACTCAAAATCGATCGATATCAAAATGCCCTATGTATAATTAAATGAATTTTATATGTTTATTTTAAAGTAATACCTTAAAACCTAGCTTAAAATCCAAACGCGTATGGTTACCTTAATAAAACCCCCTTAAAATGTAGCTAAAGGTTGCAGCTTCATCAAATTAAATCAATAATTCCATTACTATTCGGCAATCATGAACAGATCGATGCGCAAGAGTGACATTAAATGGCTGCCTACTGCAAAATCGATATCAAAATGCTTGTAAAATATGAATTTATATGTTTATTTTAAAAGTAATACCCTTAAAACCTAGCTTAAAATCCAAACGCGTATGGTTACCTTAATAAAAACCCCTTAAAATGTAGCTAAAGGTTGCAGCTTTATCAAATTAAATCAATAATTCCATTACTATTCGGCAATCATGAACAGATCGATGCGCAAGAGTGACATTAAATGGCTGCCTACTGCAAAATCGATATCAAAATGCTTGTAAAATATGAATTTATATGTTTATTTTAAAAGTAATACCCTTAAAACCTAGCTTAAAATCCAAACGCGTATGGTTACCTTAATAAAAACCCCTTAAAATGTAGCTAAAGGTTGCAGCTTTATCAAATTAAATCAATAATTCCATTACTATTCGGCAATCATGAACAGATCGATGCGCAAGAGTGACATTAAATGGCTGCCTACTGCAAAATCGATATCAAAATGCTTGTAAAATATGAATTTATATGTTTATTTTAAAAGTAATACCCTTAAAACCTAGCTTAAAATCCAAACGCGTATGGTTACCTTAATAAAAACCCCTTAAAATGTAGCTAAAGGTTGCAGCTTTATCAAATTAAATCAATAATTCCATTACTATTCGGCAATCATGAACAGATCGATGCGCAAGAGTGACATTAAATGGCTGCCTACTGCAAAATCGATATCAAAATGCTTGTAAAATATGAATTTATATGTTTATTTTAAAAGTAATACCCTTAAAACCTAGCTTAAAATCCAAACGCGTATGGTTACCTTAATAAAAACCCCTTAAAATGTAGCTAAAGGTTGCAGCTTTATCAAATTAAATCAATAATTCCATTACTATTCGGCAATCATGAACAGATCGATGCGCAAGAGTGACATTAAATGGCTGCCTACTGCAAAATCGATATCAAAATGCTTGTAAAATATGAATTTATATGTTTATTTTAAAAGTAATACCCTTAAAACCTAGCTTAAAATCCAAACGCGTATGGTTACCTTAATAAAAACCCCTTAAAATGTAGCTAAAGGTTGCAGCTTTATCAAATTAAATCAATAATTCCATTACTATTCGGCAATCATGAACAGATCGATGCGCAAGAGTGACATTAAATGGCTGCCTACTGCAAAATCGATATCAAAATGCTTGTAAAATATGAATTTATATGTTTATTTTAAAAGTAATACCCTTAAAACCTAGCTTAAAATCCAAACGCGTATGGTTACCTTAATAAAAACCCCTTAAAATGTAGCTAAAGGTTGCAGCTTTATCAAATTAAATCAATAATTCCATTACTATTCGGCAATCATGAACAGATCGATGCGCAAGAGTGACATTAAATGGCTGCCTACTGCAAAATCGATATCAAAATGCTTGTAAAATATGAATTTATATGTTTATTTTAAAAGTAATACCCTTAAAACCTAGCTTAAAATCCAAACGCGTATGGTTACCTTAATAAAAACCCCTTAAAATGTAGCTAAAGGTTGCAGCTTTATCAAATTAAATCAATAATTCCATTACTATTCGGCAATCATGAACAGATCGATGCGCAAGAGTGACATTAAATGGCTGCCTACTGCAAAATCGATATCAAAATGCTTGTAAAATATGAATTTATATGTTTATTTTAAAAGTAATACCCTTAAAACCTAGCTTAAAATCCAAACGCGTATGGTTACCTTAATAAAAACCCCTTAAAATGTAGCTAAAGGTTGCAGCTTTATCAAATTAAATCAATAATTCCATTACTATTCGGCAATCATGAACAGATCGATGCGCAAGAGTGACATTAAATGGCTGCCTACTGCAAAATCGATATCAAAATGCTTGTAAAATATGAATTTATATGTTTATTTTAAAAGTAATACCCTTAAAACCTAGCTTAAAATCCAAACGCGTATGGTTACCTTAATAAAAACCCCTTAAAATGTAGCTAAAGGTTGCAGCTTTATCAAATTAAATCAATAATTCCATTACTATTCGGCAATCATGAACAGATCGATGCGCAAGAGTGACATTAAATGGCTGCCTACTGCAAAATCGATATCAAAATGCTTGTAAAATATGAATTTATATGTTTATTTTAAAAGTAATACCCTTAAAACCTAGCTTAAAATCCAAACGCGTATGGTTACCTTAATAAAAACCCCTTAAAATGTAGCTAAAGGTTGCAGCTTTATCAAATTAAATCAATAATTCCATTACTATTCGGCAATCATGAACAGATCGATGCGCAAGAGTGACATTAAATGGCTGCCTACTGCAAAATCGATATCAAAATGCTTGTAAAATATGAATTTATATGTTTATTTTAAAAGTAATACCCTTAAAACCTAGCTTAAAATCCAAACGCGTATGGTTACCTTAATAAAAACCCCTTAAAATGTAGCTAAAGGTTGCAGCTTTATCAAATTAAATCAATAATTCCATTACTATTCGGCAATCATGAACAGATCGATGCGCAAGAGTGACATTAAATGGCTGCCTACTGCAAAATCGATATCAAAATGCTTGTAAAATATGAATTTATATGTTTATTTTAAAAGTAATACCCTTAAAACCTAGCTTAAAATCCAAACGCGTATGGTTACCTTAATAAAAACCCCTTAAAATGTAGCTAAAGGTTGCAGCTTTATCAAATTAAATCAATAATTCCATTACTATTCGGCAATCATGAACAGATCGATGCGCAAGAGTGACATTAAATGGCTGCCTACTGCAAAATCGATATCAAAATGCTTGTAAAATATGAATTTATATGTTTATTTTAAAAGTAATACCCTTAAAACCTAGCTTAAAATCCAAACGCGTATGGTTACCTTAATAAAAACCCCTTAAAATGTAGCTAAAGGTTGCAGCTTTATCAAATTAAATCAATAATTCCATTACTATTCGGCAATCATGAACAGATCGATGCGCAAGAGTGACATTAAATGGCTGCCTACTGCAAAATCGATATCAAAATGCTTGTAAAATATGAATTTATATGTTTATTTTAAAAGTAATACCCTTAAAACCTAGCTTAAAATCCAAACGCGTATGGTTACCTTAATAAAAACCCCTTAAAATGTAGCTAAAGGTTGCAGCTTTATCAAATTAAATCAATAATTCCATTACTATTCGGCAATCATGAACAGATCGATGCGCAAGAGTGACATTAAATGGCTGCCTACTGCAAAATCGATATCAAAATGCTTGTAAAATATGAATTTATATGTTTATTTTAAAAGTAATACCCTTAAAACCTAGCTTAAAATCCAAACGCGTATGGTTACCTTAATAAAAACCCCTTAAAATGTAGCTAAAGGTTGCAGCTTTATCAAATTAAATCAATAATTCCATTACTATTCGGCAATCATGAACAGATCGATGCGCAAGAGTGACATTAAATGGCTGCCTACTGCAAAATCGATATCAAAATGCTTGTAAAATATGAATTTATATGTTTATTTTAAAAGTAATACCCTTAAAACCTAGCTTAAAATCCAAACGCGTATGGTTACCTTAATAAAAACCCCTTAAAATGTAGCTAAAGGTTGCAGCTTTATCAAATTAAATCAATAATTCCATTACTATTCGGCAATCATGAACAGATCGATGCGCAAGAGTGACATTAAATGGCTGCCTACTGCAAAATCGATATCAAAATGCTCGATATCCAAACGCGTATGGTTACCTTAATAAAAACCCCTTAAAATGTAGCTAAAGGTTGCAGCTTTATCAAATTAAATCAATAATTCCATTACTATTCGGCAATCATGAACAGATCGATGCGCAAGAGTGACATTAAATGGCTGCCTACTGCAAAATCGATATCAAAATGCTTGTAAAATATGAATTTATATGTTTATTTTAAAAGTAATACCCTTAAAACCTAGCTTAAAATCCAAACGCGTATGGTTACCTTAATAAAAACCCCTTAAAATGTAGCTAAAGGTTGCAGCTTTATCAAATTAAATCAATAATTCCATTACTATTCGGCAATCATGAACAGATCGATGCGCAAGAGTGACATTAAATGGCTGCCTACTGCAAAATCGATATCAAAATGCTTGTAAAATATGAATTTATATGTTTATTTTAAAAGTAATACCCTTAAAACCTAGCTTAAAATCCAAACGCGTATGGTTACCTTAATAAAAACCCCTTAAAATGTAGCTAAAGGTTGCAGCTTTATCAAATTAAATCAATAATTCCATTACTATTCGGCAATCATGAACAGATCGATGCGCAAGAGTGACATTAAATGGCTGCCTACTGCAAAATCGATATCAAAATGCTTGTAAAATATGAATTTATATGTTTATTTTAAAAGTAATACCCTTAAAACCTAGCTTAAAATCCAAACGCGTATGGTTACCTTAATAAAAACCCTTTAAAATGTAGCTAAAGGTTGCAGCTTTATCAAATTAAATCAATAATTCCATTACTATTCGGCAATCATGAACAGATCGATGCGCAAGAGTGACATTAAATGGCTGCCTACTGCAAAATCGATATCAAAATGCTTGTAAAATATGAATTTATATGTTTATTTTAAAAGTAATACCCTTAAAACCTAGCTTAAAATCCAAACGCGTATGGTTACCTTAATAAAAACCCTTTAAAATGTAGCTAAACGTTGCAGCTTTATCAAATTAAATCAATAATTCCATTACTATTCTGCAATCATGAACAGATCGATGCGCAAGAGTGACATTAAATGGCTGCCTACTGCAAAATCGATATCAAAATGCTTGTAAAATATGAATTTATATGTTTATTTTAAAAGTAATACCCTTAAAACCTAGCTTAAAATCCAAACGCGTATGGTTACCTTAATAAAAACCTCTTAAAATGTAGCTAAAGGTTGCAGCTTTATCAAATTAAATCAATAATTCCATTACTATTCGGCAATCATGAACAGATCGATGCGCAAGAGTGACATTAAATGGCTGCCTACTGCAAAATCGATATCAAAATGCTTGTAAAATATGAATTTATATGTTTATCTGTCATCGACTACCTTTCGTTGCGTGCAGACGGTGTGACAGAATATAATAATCAGCGCATTTGCTTCTCTCTTTAATAACATTCCGCTAACCGCGTATTTTCTTCTCTTTTTGTTCGCGCCGTTTTTTTGTAAATCACAACAACAATCAAATAAAAAGTCTATACATATTAGTGCACAGTGTACAACATGGCCCCAGGGCCCCCCCCTAATTGGGACAAACCGATTCACACCTTTGGCTGACAGTCCTAAATCAAAGAAAAGGAAACCGAATTCCAAAAATGTAGACCTATCTGGCTTCCCTGATCTCCCTGTCCCACAACTATCCAACCCTAAATACATTGTTGTGTCTGCTGCGGACGACAGCAAACCACTAAAAGATTATTCCTGCTTTGCCGTAAACAGATCCCTGTATCTTATTAGTAAAGATATTAACAAAGTCACAGCATTAGCCAATGGAAACTTACTTCTATTAGTAAAAGACGCCAAAACTGCTAAAAAATTCATCGACGCCAAAGAACTCACTGGAATATGCAAAATAAAATGTTCGTTACATAAAAGCTTAAATTACACTAAAGGAACAATATTTGCACCATGCCTAAATAACTTGGGTGAAGAAGAAATTATCGAAGAGCTTAAAGATCAAGGTGTAGTAGGAATTTATAAATTTCAAAAGAACATTAATGGAAAATCTGTACCTAGCGGAGTTATGGTTATTACTTTTGACCGCTTCAAGCTCCCTGAAAGCCTCGATGTTTCATGGTATAAAGTCAAAGTAAGGCAGTACATTCCAAACCCCATGCGTTGCAAAAATTGCCAACTGCTGGGCCACACAAAAAATCGCTGCAACAATACACCAACCTGCGTAAACTGTAACCTTCCTCCTCACAGCCCAGCAACGTGCACACGCGTTCAATGCGCTAACTGTCAACTAGACCACCCCTCTTCCTCAAGCACTTGTCCCAAATTTACTCAACAAAAACAACTACTTAAAATCCAAACAGAAAACAAATGCACAATGCGTGAAGCTAGACAAATACTTAAAAACTCTAACACTGACACTTTCTCAGCTATCCCCTACTCAGCGGTTAGTCGCTCCAATAATACTCACTTACAATCCAACCCAACCGTCACTCTCAACAACAATAATTTACATTCGATAAACACTGAGCAGTCCTCCCACACACCTCTCACTACTTCTAACCCACCTAGAACCATCGAAAATCATTCTTCTAACTGTCCAAAACAAAGTAATAGCATCCAAACCCCACAACCCACACTGTTAAAAACCAACAACAATAGCACCCACATCTCACACAAAAATTTACCGATCACAATAGAACACCTTAAAAGCCCCAATTCCACAGCTAACAGCAAGAAAACTCAAAACCCGAAACTAGAGGTGAATAAATCAATCACAATAATGCAAGATGACAAAGAACCAACAAACTGCGAAAAAACATATTCCGACATATCCGACAAATCTGACTAAAAGCTTTTATCTATATATGCCAATACATAGATATTCAAAGCACTAAACTATTCTTTCTAATAAAACGTTATGATCCTAGATATTCTTCAATGGAATATCCACGGCTATCATAACAACTATCCAGATTTAGAAATACTAATTAAAAAATATCACCCACTAATTATTTGTCTACAAGAAACACATTGCAAAAACAACTACACACCCGCTATGCCCAAACAATACATCGGTTACTTTAATAACTCAAACAACACAGCCAAACAAGGTATAGGAGTTTTATTACATAGAAACATACCACACAAACATATACCGATAAACTCAAGACTCGCAGTAACAATTATTGAAATCCATTTAAAAATTAAATTTACCTTGATCAACTTATACATCCCACCTTCGCAGACATTTTCTACCAGCGATTTATTTAATATTATTGCAAATATAAGTACTCCATTCATCCTAGTTGGTGATCTCAATGGTTGGAGCCCACTATGGGGCTCTAATACCAGTAACAACAGGGGTAAAATAATAGAAGATTTTGTCCTTTCAGCAAATTTATCTATACTAAATGATGGGTCCCCCACTCATTTTAGCACTCACAACACCTTCACCCACATAGACTTATCCATCTGCACCTCAAACCTTTTACCATTCAGCAACTGGTACACCATCCCAAACTTACACAACAGCGATCATTACCCAACAATTACCCATATAACAGACAATTCAAATACCACTCCCCGACCTAAAATCAAGCGCTACAATACAAAACGGGCCGATTGGTTAAAATTCCAAAATAATATTGAACAGATAGAAGACAGTATACAAAGCTCGACTAACGTAAACAAAGAAGCCGCCTCTATTAGAAAAATTATAAGACTTGCAGCCCACAACTCCATTCCCCAAACCACCTACAAAAAACAAAGCAAGACAGTTCCATGGTGGTCCGCCGAACTTCGACAACTACGAGATCAAAAACAACACGCATGGCACTCATATCGCCGGAATATGGTAATCGAAAATTTAATTCTATACAAAAAATTAAATGCAAAATTCATCAAAGCAAAGAAACTAGCAAAAACCAAAAGCTTTGAAGAATTTACAAGAAAAATAAATCCATCCTCATCCCCTTCCATAATGTGGCAAAATATTCGACTCCTAACAGGGAATTATGTACCACACACAATCAAAGTCATTAAAGACAACAATTCCATAATATCCAACTCGGCAGACATAGCTGATACATTTGCTAGACAATGGTCGGCTAACTCTCACGATTCGAGCTTTCCGCCTGACTTTCGTGAAACAAAAACACACATCCTAAACCACCCCCATGGTCATGAATTTAATCGAAAAGCCGAAATCATTGAATCTATGTTTAAACTGCAAGAGCTTGAACTATGCCTCCAAACTGATAAAGGTTCCTCACCAGGGAATGACATGATAACATACACAATGATCAGGAACACACCTAAAAGCTTTAAATTACGCATACTGCATTTATTCAACATGATCTTACATTCAGGCAATATACCACAGAGCTTCAAAACTGCAATAATAGTTCCCATCAAAAAACCCAACAAACCCTTGGATTCTATTGATTCCTACAGGCCAATCTCTTTGTTGCCTTGTTTGACTAAAACTTTAGAAAAATGATATCTAACAGGCTTATGTGGTTCATAAAAAAACACAAATTAATATCCTCAAATCAAGTGGGCTTCCGACCAGGGTCAAGTACAACTGACGCACTTCTTTATATAGATGATATCATAACAAGAAACCTGTCTGCACGCAACCACACATCCATTCTGTCAATTGACTTCGTAAAAGCGTTTGAAAGGATAGGAGTCCACGTCGTTTTAAAAAAGTTACGAGAATGGGGCCTTGGAACAAAAATGCTCAACGTAGTCAAATCGTTCCTCACAAACAGAAAATTCCAATGCAGAGTCAACGGCGCACTATCTACAACCGCGGTGCTACACAACGGCATTCCCCAAGGATCCCCACTCTCCGTAACCCTTTTCATAATTGCATTCGACGATCTCAGCAAAATTATCTCGCAAATAAAGAACGTTCAACACTGCATCTACGCTGATGATCTCTATGTCATTGCAAAACAACAAAACAGTCACGACATAAAAAACGCCTTTACGACTGTCATAGAGAAAATAGGATCGTGGTCAACAAACTCAGGTGCACGCATCTCACTGGAAAAAACAAAACATCTCCACATCTGCAAAAAGAGAAACTGCAACAACTTCGACCTTACTTACAACAACAATGTAATTGAAAACGTCGAACAATTAAAAATATTAGGGTTATACATAGATCATAAATATAGTTTTAAGTACCACTGTAATTACCTAAAAAAAAGCCTAGCTGCTAGATTAAACATAATCAAATACTTAGCCTCTAACAAAAGTCAAGTTCACACCAACTCACTACTACAAATTACCCGACTAACCGTTCTTTCCAAAATCGACTATGGGCTACCCATCTACAGTATCGCAGCAAAAACAAATTTAAACGCAATAAAATCTACATACCACGCTGCAATCCGCTCCAGCCTACGCGCCTTTAGAACGACAAAAATCCTCAACATATTAGCAGAAAGCGGCTTTGAATCAATAGAGGATCGTATTACTAACATGAAATGTCGTCTTATACCAAAAATCTTCGCTCCACGATCAAACCTGCTATTCAACGCAACGCAAGCAACAAAACAACGAAAAACGAAAATGAAAAAAGCATCGGCAATTTACAACATTTTTGAAATTGCAAAACAAGCCAACATCACAGCTTTTCCTAATTTGCATACCGACGTCACACACCCACCCTGGCAGCTTAACTCAAATTGCTTCATTGACGAGCTCGCACACCTACCAAAAAGAACAACAAGTACAGAAGCTTACATTCAACTTTTTCGGGAAATAACACAGACCTACAGATCGAAAAATTGGAACATGCTTTATACAGATGGCTCAAAAACGAAAGAGTACACTTCATTTGCCGTTGTAAATGAAAACGGATCTATTCTTGCTCACGGTCTCTTACCAACAAACGCAACCGTGTTCGAAGCCGAAACCGAAGGCGTCAAAATCGCAATTGAACTCTGCAAGCTCTCGAAAAATAAAACCATTATCTGCACGGACAGTAAGGCAGTATTCGAAGCAACAAAAACCATCACAAACAAAAATGAAGACATCACGAAATGCAAACAAACACTCATATCACTGAACGGCAAGGTCAAACTAATGTGGATACCAGGACACGCTGGCATAAACGGAAACGAAAAAGCAGATAAGGCAGCAAAAACTGTACCACAACACCCTGTTAAACTATTCATTCCGCACAATAGCAGATACCTAATCAAAGCAGGACTTTCCGTATATAAAAATCAAATTGCCACACAATGGACAAACTACACACACACTTATAAGAATATAAACCCGGAAATGAAACCCGCATTCTTACCCACTGCAACAAACACACTCAAAAACAAATGCTTTACACGTTTCCGACTAGGACACACGAGTCTTACTCACTTGCACATCATTTTGAAAACACCGCCCCCTATATGTCGATTTTGCAATAACTCCCAACTAACTATTCCACACATTATCTCTGAGTGCCCCAACTTAACCCAACAGCGTTCCTTAATATTCAAAAACTCCAATATCCTAGACGCACTGAAATCCCCAACCGAAACTAATGTAAATTTACTTTTTTCCTTCTTAAACAAAACTCAAATTTCACACTTAGTATGATAAAACAAATTCAAACCTAAATTATATATACAACACACAAAGCCGATAGCCCTAGCAGCTAGTGCTTACCTTTTTATTGTAATTTTTAATTATAATAAAGAATTAAATAATAATAATAATAATAATATATGTTTATTTTAAAAGTAATACCCTTAAAACCTAGCTTAAAATCCAAACGCGTATGGTTACCTTAATAAAAACCCCTTAAAATGTAGCTAAAGGTTGCAGCTTTATCAAATTAAATCAATAATTCCATTACTATTCGGCAATCATGAACAGATCGATGCGCAAGAGTGACATTAAATGGCTGCCTACTGCAAAATCGATATCAAAATGCTTGTAAAATATGAATTTATATGTTTATTTTAAAAGTAATACCCTTAAAACCTAGCTTAAAATCCAAACGCGTATGGTTACCTTAATAAAAACCCCTTAAAATGTAGCTAAAGGTTGCAGCTTTATCAAATTAAATCAATAATTCCATTACTATTCGGCAATCATGAACAGATCGATGCGCAAGAGTGACATTAAATGGCTGCCTACTGCAAAATCGATATCAAAATGCTTGTAAAATATGAATTTATATGTTTATTTTAAAAGTAATACCCTTAAAACCTAGCTTAAAATCCAAACGCGTATGGTTACCTTAATAAAAACCCCTTAAAATGTAGCTAAAGGTTGCAGCTTTATCAAATTAAATCAATAATTCCATTACTATTCGGCAATCATGAACAGATCGATGCGCAAGAGTGACATTAAATGGCTGCCTACTGCAAAATCGATATCAAAATGCTTGTAAAATATGAATTTATATGTTTATTTTAAAAGTAATACCCTTAAAACCTAGCTTAAAATCCAAACGCGTATGGTTACCTTAATAAAAACCCCTTAAAATGTAGCTAAAGGTTGCAGCTTTATCAAATTAAATCAATAATTCCATTACTATTCGGCAATCATGAACAGATCGATGCGCAAGAGTGACATTAAATGGCTGCCTACTGCAAAATCGATATCAAAATGCTTGTAAAATATGAATTTATATGTTTATTTTAAAAGTAATACCCTTAAAACCTAGCTTAAAATCCAAACGCGTATGGTTACCTTAATAAAAACCCCTTAAAATGTAGCTAAAGGTTGCAGCGTTATCAAATTAAATCAATAATTCCATTACTATTCGGCAATCATGAACGGATCGATGCGCAAGAGTGACATTAAATGGCTGCCTACTGCAAAATCGATATCAAAATGCTTGTAAAATATGAATTTATATGTTTATTTTAAAAGTAATACCCTTAAAACCTAGCTTAAAATCCAAACGCGTATGGTTACCTTAATAAAAACCCCTTAAAATGTAGCTAAAGGTTGCAGCTTTATCAAATTAAATCAATAATTCCATTACTATTCGGCAATCATGAACAGATCGATGCGCAAGAGTGACATTAAATGGCTGCCTACTGCAAAATCGATATCAAAATGCTTGTAAAATATGAATTTATATGTTTATTTTAAAAGTAATACCCTTAAAACCTAGCTTAAAATCCAAACGCGTATGGTTACCTTAATAAAAACCCCTTAAAATGTAGCTAAAGGTTGCAGCTTTATCAAATTAAATCAATAATTCCATTACTATTCGGCAATCATGAACAGATCGATGCGCAAGAGTGACATTAAATGGCTGCCTACTGCAAAATCGATATCAAAATGCTTGTAAAATATGAATTTATATGTTTATTTTAAAAGTAATACCCTTAAAACCTAGCTTAAAATCCAAACGCGTATGGTTACCTTAATAAAAACCCCTTAAAATGTAGCTAAAGGTTGCAGCTTTATCAAATTAAATCAATAATTCCATTACTATTCGGCAATCATGAACAGATCGATGCGCAAGAGTGACATTAAATGGCTGCCTACTGCAAAATCGATATCAAAATGCTTGTAAAATATGAATTTATATGTTTATTTTAAAAGTAATACCCTTAAAACCTAGCTTAAAATCCAAACGCGTATGGTTACCTTAATAAAAACCCCTTAAAATGTAGCTAAAGGTTGCAGCTTTATCAAATTAAATCAATAATTCCATTACTATTCGGCAATCATGAACAGATCGATGCGCAAGAGTGACATTAAATGGCTGCCTACTGCAAAATCGATATCAAAATGCTTGTAAAATATGAATTTATATGTTTATTTTAAAAGTAATACCCTTAAAACCTAGCTTAAAATCCAAACGCGTATGGTTACCTTAATAAAAACCCCTTAAAATGTAGCTAAAGGTTGCAGCTTTATCAAATTAAATCAATAATTCCATTACTATTCGGCAATCATGAACAGATCGATGCGCAAGAGTGACATTAAATGGCTGCCTACTGCAAAATCGATATCAAAATGCTTGTAAAATATGAATTTATATGTTTATTTTAAAAGTAATACCCTTAAAACCTAGCTTAAAATCCAAACGCGTATGGTTACCTTAATAAAAACCCCTTAAAATGTAGCTAAAGGTTGCAGCTTTATCAAATTAAATCAATAATTCCATTACTATTCGGCAATCATGAACAGATCGATGCGCAAGAGTGACATTAAATGGCTGCCTACTGCAAAATCGATATCAAAATGCTTGTAAAATATGAATTTATATGTTTATTTTAAAAGTAATACCCTTAAAACCTAGCTTAAAATCCAAACGCGTATGGTTACCTTAATAAAAACCCCTTAAAATGTAGCTAAAGGTTGCAGCTTTATCAAATTAAATCAATAATTCCATTACTATTCGGCAATCATGAACAGATCGATGCGCAAGAGTGACATTAAATGGCTGCCTACTGCAAAATCGATATCAAAATGCTTGTAAAATATGAATTTATATGTTTATTTTAAAAGTAATACCCTTAAAACCTAGCTTAAAATCCAAACGCGTATGGTTACCTTAATAAAAACCCCTTAAAATGTAGCTAAAGGTTGCAGCTTTATCAAATTAAATCAATAATTCCATTACTATTCGGCAATCATGAACAGATCGATGCGCAAGAGTGACATTAAATGGCTGCCTACTGCAAAATCGATATCAAAATGCTTGTAAAATATGAATTTATATGTTTATTTTAAAAGTAATACCCTTAAAACCTAGCTTAAAATCCAAACGCGTATGGTTACCTTAATAAAAACCCCTTAAAATGTAGCTAAAGGTTGCAGCTTTATCAAATTAAATCAATAATTCCATTACTATTCGGCAATCATGAACAGATCGATGCGCAAGAGTGACATTAAATGGCTGCCTACTGCAAAATCGATATCAAAATGCTTGTAAAATATGAATTTATATGTTTATTTTAAAAGTAATACCCTTAAAACCTAGCTTAAAATCCAAACGCGTATGGTTACCTTAATAAAAACCCCTTAAAATGTAGCTAAAGGTTGCAGCTTTATCAAATTAAATCAATAATTCCATTACTATTCGGCAATCATGAACAGATCGATGCGCAAGAGTGACATTAAATGGCTGCCTACTGCAAAATCGATATCAAAATGCTTGTAAAATATGAATTTATATGTTTATTTTAAAAGTAATACCCTTAAAACCTAGCTTAAAATCCAAACGCGTATGGTTACCTTAATAAAAACCCCTTAAAATGTAGCTAAAGGTTGCAGCTTTATCAAATTAAATCAATAATTCCATTACTATTCGGCAATCATGAACAGATCGATGCGCAAGAGTGACATTAAATGGCTGCCTACTGCAAAATCGATATCAAAATGCTTGTAAAATATGAATTTATATGTTTATTTTAAAAGTAATACCCTTAAAACCTAGCTTAAAATCCAAACGCGTATGGTTACCTTAATAAAAACCCCTTAAAATGTAGCTAAAGGTTGCAGCTTTATCAAATTAAATCAATAATTCCATTACTATTCGGCAATCATGAACAGATCGATGCGCAAGAGTGACATTAAATGGCTGCCTACTGCAAAATCGATATCAAAATGCTTGTAAAATATGAATTTATATGTTTATTTTAAAAGTAATACCCTTAAAACCTAGCTTAAAATCCAAACGCGTATGGTTACCTTAATAAAAACCCCTTAAAATGTAGCTAAAGGTTGCAGCTTTATCAAATTAAATCAATAATTCCATTACTATTCGGCAATCATGAACAGATCGATGCGCAAGAGTGACATTAAATGGCTGCCTACTGCAAAATCGATATCAAAATGCTTGTAAAATATGAATTTATATGTTTATTTTAAAAGTAATACCCTTAAAACCTAGCTTAAAATCCAAACGCGTATGGTTACCTTAATAAAAACCCCTTAAAATGTAGCTAAAGGTTGCAGCTTTATCAAATTAAATCAATAATTCCATTACTATTCGGCAATCATGAACAGATCGATGCGCAAGAGTGACATTAAATGGCTGCCTACTGCAAAATCGATATCAAAATGCTTGTAAAATATGAATTTATATGTTTATTTTAAAAGTAATACCCTTAAAACCTAGCTTAAAATCCAAACGCGTATGGTTACCTTAATAAAAACCCCTTAAAATGTAGCTAAAGGTTGCAGCTTTATCAAATTAAATCAATAATTCCATTACTATTCGGCAATCATGAACAGATCGATGCGCAAGAGTGACATTAAATGGCTGCCTACTGCAAAATCGATATCAAAATGCTTGTAAAATATGAATTTATATGTTTATTTTAAAAGTAATACCCTTAAAACCTAGCTTAAAATCCAAACGCGTATGGTTACCTTAATAAAAACCCCTTAAAATGTAGCTAAAGGTTGCAGCTTTATCAAATTAAATCAATAATTCCATTACTATTCGGCAATCATGAACAGATCGATGCGCAAGAGTGACATTAAATGGCTGCCTACTGCAAAATCGATATCAAAATGCTTGTAAAATATGAATTTATATGTTTATTTTAAAAGTAATACCCTTAAAACCTAGCTTAAAATCCAAACGCGTATGGTTACCTTAATAAAAACCCCTTAAAATGTAGCTAAAGGTTGCAGCTTTATCAAATTAAATCAATAATTCCATTACTATTCGGCAATCATGAACAGATCGATGCGCAAGAGTGACATTAAATGGCTGCCTACTGCAAAATCGATATCAAAATGCTTGTAAAATATGAATTTATATGTTTATTTTAAAAGTAATACCCTTAAAACCTAGCTTAAAATCCAAACGCGTATGGTTACCTTAATAAAAACCCCTTAAAATGTAGCTAAAGGTTGCAGCTTTATCAAATTAAATCAATAATTCCATTACTATTCGGCAATCATGAACAGATCGATGCGCAAGAGTGACATTAAATGGCTGCCTACTGCAAAATCGATATCAAAATGCTTGTAAAATATGAATTTATATGTTTATTTTAAAAGTAATACCCTTAAAACCTAGCTTAAAATCCAAACGCGTATGGTTACCTTAATAAAAACCCCTTAAAATGTAGCTAAAGGTTGCAGCTTTATCAAATTAAATCAATAATTCCATTACTATTCGGCAATCATGAACAGATCGATGCGCAAGAGTGACATTAAATGGCTGCCTACTGCAAAATCGATATCAAAATGCTTGTAAAATATGAATTTATATGTTTATTTTAAAAGTAATACCCTTAAAACCTAGCTTAAAATCCAAACGCGTATGGTTACCTTAATAAAAACCCCTTAAAATGTAGCTAAAGGTTGCAGCTTTATCAAATTAAATCAATAATTCCATTACTATTCGGCAATCATGAACAGATCGATGCGCAAGAGTGACATTAAATGGCTGCCTACTGCAAAATCGATATCAAAATGCTTGTAAAATATGAATTTATATGTTTATTTTAAAAGTAATACCCTTAAAACCTAGCTTAAAATCCAAACGCGTATGGTTACCTTAATAAAAACCCCTTAAAATGTAGCTAAAGGTTGCAGCTTTATCAAATTAAATCAATAATTCCATTACTATTCGGCAATCATGAACAGATCGATGCGCAAGAGTGACATTAAATGGCTGCCTACTGCAAAATCGATATCAAAATGCTTGTAAAATATGAATTTATATGTTTATTTTAAAAGTAATACCCTTAAAACCTAGCTTAAAATCCAAACGCGTATGGTTACCTTAATAAAAACCCCTTAAAATGTAGCTAAAGGTTGCAGCTTTATCAAATTAAATCAATAATTCCATTACTATTCGGCAATCATGAACAGATCGATGCGCAAGAGTGACATTAAATGGCTGCCTACTGCAAAATCGATATCAAAATGCTTGTAAAATATGAATTTATATGTTTATTTTAAAAGTAATACCCTTAAAACCTAGCTTAAAATCCAAACGCGTATGGTTACCTTAATAAAAACCCCTTAAAATGTAGCTAAAGGTTGCAGCTTTATCAAATTAAATCAATAATTCCATTACTATTCGGCAATCATGAACAGATCGATGCGCAAGAGTGACATTAAATGGCTGCCTACTGCAAAATCGATATCAAAATGCTTGTAAAATATGAATTTATATGTTTATTTTAAAAGTAATACCCTTAAAACCTAGCTTAAAATCCAAACGCGTATGGTTACCTTAATAAAAACCCCTTAAAATGTAGCTAAAGGTTGCAGCTTTATCAAATTAAATCAATAATTCCATTACTATTCGGCAATCATGAACAGATCGATGCGCAAGAGTGACATTAAATGGCTGCCTACTGCAAAATCGATATCAAAATGCTTGTAAAATATGAATTTATATGTTTATTTTAAAAGTAATACCCTTAAAACCTAGCTTAAAATCCAAACGCGTATGGTTACCTTAATAAAAACCCCTTAAAATGTAGCTAAAGGTTGCAGCTTTATCAAATTAAATCAATAATTCCATTACTATTCGGCAATCATGAACAGATCGATGCGCAAGAGTGACATTAAATGGCTGCCTACTGCAAAATCGATATCAAAATGCTTGTAAAATATGAATTTATATGTTTATTTTAAAAGTAATACCCTTAAAACCTAGCTTAAAATCCAAACGCGTATGGTTACCTTAATAAAAACCCCTTAAAATGTAGCTAAAGGTTGCAGCTTTATCAAATTAAATCAATAATTCCATTACTATTCGGCAATCATGAACAGATCGATGCGCAAGAGTGACATTAAATGGCTGCCTACTGCAAAATCGATATCAAAATGCTTGTAAAATATGAATTTATATGTTTATTTTAAAAGTAATACCCTTAAAACCTAGCTTAAAATCCAAACGCGTATGGTTACCTTAATAAAAACCCCTTAAAATGTAGCTAAAGGTTGCAGCTTTATCAAATTAAATCAATAATTCCATTACTATTCGGCAATCATGAACAGATCGATGCGCAAGAGTGACATTAAATGGCTGCCTACTGCAAAATCGATATCAAAATGCTTGTAAAATATGAATTTATATGTTTATTTTAAAAGTAATACCCTTAAAACCTAGCTTAAAATCCAAACGCGTATGGTTACCTTAATAAAAACCCCTTAAAATGTAGCTAAAGGTTGCAGCTTTATCAAATTAAATCAATAATTCCATTACTATTCGGCAATCATGAACAGATCGATGCGCAAGAGTGACATTAAATGGCTGCCTACTGCAAAATCGATATCAAAATGCTTGTAAAATATGAATTTATATGTTTATTTTAAAAGTAATACCCTTAAAACCTAGCTTAAAATCCAAACGCGTATGGTTACCTTAATAAAAACCCCTTAAAATGTAGCTAAAGGTTGCAGCTTTATCAAATTAAATCAATAATTCCATTACTATTCGGCAATCATGAACAGATCGATGCGCAAGAGTGACATTAAATGGCTGCCTACTGCAAAATCGATATCAAAATGCTTGTAAAATATGAATTTATATGTTTATTTTAAAAGTAATACCCTTAAAACCTAGCTTAAAATCCAAACGCGTATGGTTACCTTAATAAAAACCCCTTAAAATGTAGCTAAAGGTTGCAGCTTTATCAAATTAAATCAATAATTCCATTACTATTCGGCAATCATGAACAGATCGATGCGCAAGAGTGACATTAAATGGCTGCCTACTGCAAAATCGATATCAAAATGCTTGTAAAATATGAATTTATATGTTTATTTTAAAAGTAATACCCTTAAAACCTAGCTTAAAATCCAAACGCGTATGGTTACCTTAATAAAAACCCCTTAAAATGTAGCTAAAGGTTGCAGCTTTATCAAATTAAATCAATAATTCCATTACTATTCGGCAATCATGAACAGATCGATGCGCAAGAGTGACATTAAATGGCTGCCTACTGCAAAATCGATATCAAAATGCTTGTAAAATATGAATTTATATGTTTATTTTAAAAGTAATACCCTTAAAACCTAGCTTAAAATCCAAACGCGTATGGTTACCTTAATAAAAACCCCTTAAAATGTAGCTAAAGGTTGCAGCTTTATCAAATTAAATCAATAATTCCATTACTATTCGGCAATCATGAACAGATCGATGCGCAAGAGTGACATTAAATGGCTGCCTACTGCAAAATCGATATCAAAATGCTTGTAAAATATGAATTTATATGTTTATTTTAAAAGTAATACCCTTAAAACCTAGCTTAAAATCCAAACGCGTATGGTTACCTTAATAAAAACCCCTTAAAATGTAGCTAAAGGTTGCAGCTTTATCAAATTAAATCAATAATTCCATTACTATTCGGCAATCATGAACAGATCGATGCGCAAGAGTGACATTAAATGGCTGCCTACTGCAAAATCGATATCAAAATGCTTGTAAAATATGAATTTATATGTTTATTTTAAAAGTAATACCCTTAAAACCTAGCTTAAAATCCAAACGCGTATGGTTACCTTAATAAAAACCCCTTAAAATGTAGCTAAAGGTTGCAGCTTTATCAAATTAAATCAATAATTCCATTACTATTCGGCAATCATGAACAGATCGATGCGCAAGAGTGACATTAAATGGCTGCCTACTGCAAAATCGATATCAAAATGCTTGTAAAATATGAATTTATATGTTTATTTTAAAAGTAATACCCTTAAAACCTAGCTTAAAATCCAAACGCGTATGGTTACCTTAATAAAAACCCCTTAAAATGTAGCTAAAGGTTGCAGCTTTATCAAATTAAATCAATAATTCCATTACTATTCGGCAATCATGAACAGATCGATGCGCAAGAGTGACATTAAATGGCTGCCTACTGCAAAATCGATATCAAAATGCTTGTAAAATATGAATTTATATGTTTATTTTAAAAGTAATACCCTTAAAACCTAGCTTAAAATCCAAACGCGTATGGTTACCTTAATAAAAACCCCTTAAAATGTAGCTAAAGGTTGCAGCTTTATCAAATTAAATCAATAATTCCATTACTATTCGGCAATCATGAACAGATCGATGCGCAAGAGTGACATTAAATGGCTGCCTACTGCAAAATCGATATCAAAATGCTTGTAAAATATGAATTTATATGTTTATTTTAAAAGTAATACCCTTAAAACCTAGCTTAAAATCCAAACGCGTATGGTTACCTTAATAAAAACCCCTTAAAATGTAGCTAAAGGTTGCAGCTTTATCAAATTAAATCAATAATTCCATTACTATTCGGCAATCATGAACAGATCGATGCGCAAGAGTGACATTAAATGGCTGCCTACTGCAAAATCGATATCCAAATGCTTGTAAAATATGAATTTATATGTTTATTTTAAAAGTAATACCCTTAAAACCTAGCTTAAAATCCAAACGGGTATGGTTACCTTAATAAAAACCCCTTAAAATGTAGCTAAAGGTTGCAGCTTTATCAAATTAAATCAATAATTCCATTACTATTCGGCAATCATGAACAGATCGATGCGCAAGAGTGACATTAAATGGCTGCCTACTGCAAAATCGATATCAAAATGCTTGTAAAATATAAATTTATATGTTTATTTTAAAAGTAATACCCTTAAAACCTAGCTTAAAATCCAAACGCGTATGGTTACCTTAATAAAAACCCCTTAAAATGTAGCTAAAGGTTGCAGCTTTATCAAATTAAATCAATAATTCCATTACTATTCGGCAATCATGAACAGATCGATGCGCAAGAGTGACATTAAATGGCTGCCTACTGCAAAATCGATATCAAAATGCTTGTAAAATATGAATTTATATGTTTATTTTAAAAGTAATACCCTTAAAACCTAGCTTAAAATCCAAACGCGTATGGTTACCTTAATAAAAACCCCTTAAAATGTAGCTAAAGGTTGCAGCTTTATCAAATTAAATCAATAATTCCATTACTATTCGGCAATCATGAACAGATCGATGCGCAAGAGTGACATTAAATGGCTGCCTACTGCAAAATCGATATCAAAATGCTTGTAAAATATGAATTTATATGTTTATTTTAAAAGTAATACCCTTAAAACCTAGCTTAAAATCCAAACGCGTATGGTTACCTTAATAAAAACCCCTTAAAATGTAGCTAAAGGTTGCAGCTTTATCAAATTAAATCAATAATTCCATTACTATTCGGCAATCATGAACAGATCGATGCGCAAGAGTGACATTAAATGGCTGCCTACTGCAAAATCGATATCAAAATGCTTGTAAAATATGAATTTATATGTTTATTTTAAAAGTAATACCCTTAAAACCTAGCTTAAAATCCAAACGCGTATGGTTACCTTAATAAAAACCCCTTAAAATGTAGCTAAAGGTTGCAGCTTTATCAAATTAAATCAATAATTCCATTACTATTCGGCAATCATGAACAGATCGATGCGCAAGAGTGACATTAAATGGCTGCCTACTGCAAAATCGATATCAAAATGCTTGTAAAATATGAATTTATATGTTTATTTTAAAAGTAATACCCTTAAAACCTAGCTTAAAATCCAAACGCGTATGGTTACCTTAATAAAAACCCCTTAAAATGTAGCTAAAGGTTGCAGCTTTATCAAATTAAATCAATAATTCCATTACTATTCGACAATCATGAACAGATCGATGCGCAAGAGTGACATTAAATGGCTGCCTACTGCAAAATCGATATCAAAATGCTTGTAAAATATGAATTTATATGTTTATTTTAAAAGTAATACCCTTAAAACCTAGCTTAAAATCCAAACGCGTATGGTTACCTTAATAAAAACCCCTTAAAATGTAGCTAAAGGTTGCAGCTTTATCAAATTAAATCAATAATTCCATTACTATTCGGCAATCATGAACAGATCGATGCGCAAGAGTGACATTAAATGGCTGCCTACTGCAAAATCGATATCAAAATGCTTGTAAAATATGAATTTATATGTTTATTTTAAAAGTAATACCCTTAAAACCTAGCTTAAAATCCAAACGCGTATGGTTACCTTAATAAAAACCCCTTAAAATGTAGCTAAAGGTTGCAGCTTTATCAAATTAAATCAATAATTCCATTACTATTCGGCAATCATGAACAGATCGATGCGCAAGAGTGACATTAAATGGCTGCCTACTGCAAAATCGATATCAAAATGCTTGTAAAATATGAATTTATATGTTTATTTTAGAAGTAATACCCTTAAAACCTAGCTTAAAATCCAAACGCGTATGGTTACCTTAATAAAAACCCCTTAAAATGTAGCTAAAGGTTGCAGCTTTATCAAATTAAATCAATAATTCCATTACTATTCGGCAATCATGAACAGATCGATGCGCAAGAGTGACATTAAATGGCTGCCTACTGCAAAATCGATATCAAAATGCTTGTAAAATATGAATTTATATGTTTATTTTAAAAGTAATACCCTTAAAACCTAGCTTAAAATCCAAACGCGTATGGTTACCTTAATAAAAACCCCTTAAAATGTAGCTAAAGGTTGCAGCTTTATCAAATTAAATCAATAATTCCATTACTATTCGGCAATCATGAACAGATCGATGCGCAAGAGTGACATTAAATGGCTGCCTACTGCAAAATCGATATCAAAATGCTTGTAAAATATGAATTTATATGTTTATTTTAAAAGTAATACCCTTAAAACCTAGCTTAAAATCCAAACGCGTATGGTTACCTTAATAAAAACCCCTTAAAATGTAGCTAAAGGTTGCAGCTTTATCAAATTAAATCAATAATTCCATTACTATTCGGCAATCATGAACAGATCGATGCGCAAGAGTGACATTAAATGGCTGCCTACTGCAAAATCGATATCAAAATGCTTGTAAAATATGAATTTATATGTTTATTTTAAAAGTAATACCCTTAAAACCTAGCTTAAAATCCAAACGCGTATGGTTACCTTAATAAAAACCCCTTAAAATGTAGCTAAAGGTTGCAGCTTTATCAAATTAAATCAATAATTCCATTACTATTCGGCAATCATGAACAGATCGATGCGCAAGAGTGACATTAAATGGCTGCCTACTGCAAAATCGATATCAAAATGCTTGTAAAATATGAATTTATATGTTTATTTTAAAAGTAATACCCTTAAAACCTAGCTTAAAATCCAAACGCGTATGGTTACCTTAATAAAAACCCCTTAAAATGTAGCTAAAGGTTGCAGCTTTATCAAATTAAATCAATAATTCCATTACTATTCGGCAATCATGAACAGATCGATGCGCAAGAGTGACATTAAATGGCTGCCTACTGCAAAATCGATATCAAAATGCTTGTAAAATATGAATTTATATGTTTATTTTAAAAGTAATACCCTTAAAACCTAGCTTAAAATCCAAACGCGTATGGTTACCTTAATAAAAACCCCTTAAAATGTAGCTAAAGGTTGCAGCTTTATCAAATTAAATCAATAATTCCATTACTATTCGGCAATCATGAACAGATCGATGCGCAAGAGTGACATTAAATGGCTGCCTACTGCAAAATCGATATCAAAATGCTTGTAAAATATGAATTTATATGTTTATTTTAAAAGTAATACCCTTAAAACCTAGCTTAAAATCCAAACGCGTATGGTTACCTTAATAAAAACCCCTTAAAATGTAGCTAAAGGTTGCAGCTTTATCAAATTAAATCAATAATTCCATTACTATTCGGCAATCATGAACAGATCGATGCGCAAGAGTGACATTAAATGGCTGCCTACTGCAAAATCGATATCAAAATGCTTGTAAAATATGAATTTATATGTTTATTTTAAAAGTAATACCCTTAAAACCTAGCTTAAAATCCAAACGCGTATGGTTACCTTAATAAAAACCCCTTAAAATGTAGCTAAAGGTTGCAGCTTTATCAAATTAAATCAATAATTCCATTACTATTCGGCAATCATGAACAGATCGATGCGCAAGAGTGACATTAAATGGCTGCCTACTGCAAAATCGATATCAAAATGCTTGTAAAATATGAATTTATATGTTTATTTTAAAAGTAATACCCTTAAAACCTAGCTTAAAATCCAAACGCGTATGGTTACCTTAATAAAAACCCCTTAAAATGTAGCTAAAGGTTGCAGCTTTATCAAATTAAATCAATAATTCCATTACTATTCGGCAATCATGAACAGATCGATGCGCAAGAGTGACATTAAATGGCTGCCTACTGCAAAATCGATATCAAAATGCTTGTAAAATATGAATTTATATGTTTATTTTAAAAGTAATACCCTTAAAACCTAGCTTAAAATCCAAACGCGTATGGTTACCTTAATAAAAACCCCTTAAAATGTAGCTAGATCGATGCGCAAGAGTGACATTAAATGGCTGCCTACTGCAAAATCGATATCAAAATGCTTGTAAAATATGAATTTATATGTTTATTTTAAAAGTAATACCCTTAAAACCTAGCTTAAAATCCAAACGCGTATGGTTACCTTAATAAAAACCCCTTAAAATGTAGCTAAAGGTTGCAGCTTTATCAAATTAAATCAATAATTCCATTACTATTCGGCAATCATGAACAGATCGATGCGCAAGAGTGACATTAAATGGCTGCCTACTGCAAAATCGATATCAAAATGCTTGTAAAATATGAATTTATATGTTTATTTTAAAAGTAATACCCTTAAAACCTAGCTTAAAATCCAAACGAGTATGGTTACCTTAATAAAAACCCCTTAAAATGTAGCTAAAGGTTGCAGCTTTATCAAATTAAATCAATAATTCCATTACTATTCGGCAATCATGAACAGATCGATGCGCAAGAGTGACATTAAATGGCTGCCTACTGCAAAATCGATATCAAAATGCTTGTAAAATATGAATTTATATGTTTATTTTAAAAGTAATACCCTTAAAACCTAGCTTAAAATCCAAACGCGTATGGTTACCTTAATAAAAACCCCTTAAAATGTAGCTAAAGGTTGCAGCTTTATCAAATTAAATCAATAATTCCATTACTATTCGGCAATCATGAACAGATCGATGCGCAAGAGTGACATTAAATGGCTGCCTACTGCAAAATCGATATCAAAATGCTTGTAAAATATGAATTTATATGTTTATTTTAAAAGTAATACCCTTAAAACCTAGCTTAAAATCCAAACGCGTATGGTTACCTTAATAAAAACCCCTTAAAATGTAGCTAAAGGTTGCAGCTTTATCAAATTAAATCAATAATTCCATTACTATTCGGCAATCATGAACAGATCGATGCGCAAGAGTGACATTAAATGGCTGCCTACTGCAAAATCGATATCAAAATGCTTGTAAAATATGAATTTATATGTTTATTTTAAAAGTAATACCCTTAAAACCTAGCTTAAAATCCAAACGCGTATGGTTACCTTAATAAAAACCCCTTAAAATGTAGCTAAAGGTTGCAGCTTTATCAAATTAAATCAATAATTCCATTACTATTCGGCAATCATGAACAGATCGATGCGCAAGAGTGACATTAAATGGCTGCCTACTGCAAAATCGATATCAAAATGCTTGTAAAATATGAATTTATATGTTTATTTTAAAAGTAATACCCTTAAAACCTAGCTTAAAATCCAAACGCGTATGGTTACCTTAATAAAAACCCCTTAAAATGTAGCTAAAGGTTGCAGCTTTATCAAATTAAATCAATAATTCCATTACTATTCGGCAATCATGAACAGATCGATGCGCAAGAGTGACATTAAATGGCTGCCTACTGCAAAATCGATATCAAAATGCTTGTAAAATATGAATTTATATGTTTATTTTAAAAGTAATACCCTTAAAACCTAGCTTAAAATCCAAACGCGTATGGTTACCTTAATAAAAACCCCTTAAAATGTAGCTAAAGGTTGCAGCTTTATCAAATTAAATCAATAATTCCATTACTATTCGGCAATCATGAACAGATCGATGCGCAAGAGTGACATTAAATGGCTGCCTACTGCAAAATCGATATCAAAATGCTTGTAAAATATGAATTTATATGTTTATTTTAAAAGTAATACCCTTAAAACCTAGCTTAAAATCCAAACGCGTATGGTTACCTTAATAAAAACCCCTTAAAATGTAGCTAAAGGTTGCAGCTTTATCAAATTAAATCAATAATTCCATTACTATTCGGCAATCATGAACAGATCGATGCGCAAGAGTGACATTAAATGGCTGCCTACTGCAAAATCGATATCAAAATGCTTGTAAAATATGAATTTATATGTTTATTTTAAAAGTAATACCCTTAAAACCTAGCTTAAAATCCAAACGCGTATGGTTACCTTAATAAAAACCCCTTAAAATGTAGCTAAAGGTTGCAGCTTTATCAAATTAAATCAATAATTCCATTACTATTCGGCAATCATGAACAGATCGATGCGCAAGAGTGACATTAAATGGCTGCCTACTGCAAAATCGATATCAAAATGCTTGTAAAATATGAATTTATATGTTTATTTTAAAAGTAATACCCTTAAAACCTAGCTTAAAATCCAAACGCGTATGGTTACCTTAATAAAAACCCCTTAAAATGTAGCTAAAGGTTGCAGCTTTATCAAATTAAATCAATAATTCCATTACTATTCGGCAATCATGAACAGATCGATGCGCAAGAGTGACATTAAATGGCTGCCTACTGCAAAATCGATATCAAAATGCTTGTAAAATATGAATTTATATGTTTATTTTAAAAGTAATACCCTTAAAACCTAGCTTAAAATCCAAACGCGTATGGTTACCTTAATAAAAACCCCTTAAAATGTAGCTAAAGGTTGCAGCTTTATCAAATTAAATCAATAATTCCATTACTATTCGGCAATCATGAACAGATCGATGCGCAAGAGTGACATTAAATGGCTGCCTACTGCAAAATCGATATCAAAATGCTTGTAAAATATGAATTTATATGTTTATTTTAAAAGTAATACCCTTAAAACCTAGCTTAAAATCCAAACGCGTATGGTTACCTTAATAAAAACCCCTTAAAATGTAGCTAAAGGTTGCAGCTTTATCAAATTAAATCAATAATTCCATTACTATTCGGCAATCATGAACAGATCGATGCGCAAGAGTGACATTAAATGGCTGCCTACTGCAAAATCGATATCAAAATGCTTGTAAAATATGAATTTATATGTTTATTTTAAAAGTAATACCCTTAAAACCTAGCTTAAAATCCAAACGCGTATGGTTACCTTAATAAAAACCCCTTAAAATGTAGCTAAAGGTTGCAGCTTTATCAAATTAAATCAATAATTCCATTACTATTCGGCAATCATGAACAGATCGATGCGCAAGAGTGACATTAAATGGCTGCCTACTGCAAAATCGATATCAAAATGCTTGTAAAATATGAATTTATATGTTTATTTTAAAAGTAATACCCTTAAAACCTAGCTTAAAATCCAAACGCGTATGGTTACCTTAATAAAAACCCCTTAAAATGTAGCTAAAGGTTGCAGCTTTATCAAATTAAATCAATAATTCCATTACTATTCGGCAATCATGAACAGATCGATGCGCAAGAGTGACATTAAATGGCTGCCTACTGCAAAATCGATATCAAAATGCTTGTAAAATATGAATTTATATGTTTATTTTAAAAGTAATACCCTTAAAACCTAGCTTAAAATCCAAACGCGTATGGTTACCTTAATAAAAACCCCTTAAAATGTAGCTAAAGGTTGCAGCTTTATCAAATTAAATCACTTAAATGTAAGCTAAAGGGTGCAGCTTATCAAATTATAATCCCAATTTTTATAATTCCATTTACTATTCGGCAATCATGAACAGATATCAAGTACATAAATGGCTGCTACTGATCTGAAAAAAGTAATACACCTTAAAACCTAGCTTAAACCCAAACGCGTATGGTTACCTGAATAAAAACCCCATAAAAATGTAGCTAAAGGTTGCAGCTTTATCAAATTAAATCAATAATTCCATTACTATTCGGCAATCATGAACAGATCGATGCGCAAGAGTGACATTAAATGGCTGCCTACTGCAAAATCGATATCAAAATGCTTGTAAAATATGAATTTATATGTTTATTTTAAAAGTAATACCCTTAAAACCTAGCTTAAAATCCAAACGCGTATGGTTACCTTAATAAAAACCCCTTAAAATGTAGCTAAAGGTTGCAGCTTTATCAAATTAAATCAATAATTCCATTACTATTCGGCAATCATGAACAGATCGATGCGCAAGAGTGACATTAAATGGCTGCCTACTGCAAAATCGATATCAAAATGCTTGTAAAATATGAATTTATATGTTTATTTTAAAAGTAATACCCTTAAAACCTAGCTTAAAATCCAAACGCGTATGGTTACCTTAATAAAAACCCCTTAAAATGTAGCTAAAGGTTGCAGCTTTATCAAATTAAATCAATAATTCCATTACTATTCGGCAATCATGAACAGATCGATGCGCAAGAGTGACATTAAATGGCTGCCTACTGCAAAATCGATATCAAAATGCTTGTAAAATATGAATTTATATGTTTATTTTAAAAGTAATACCCTTAAAACCTAGCTTAAAATCCAAACGCGTATGGTTACCTTAATAAAAACCCCTTAAAATGTAGCTAAAGGTTGCAGCTTTATCAAATTAAATCAATAATTCCATTACTATTCGGCAATCATGAACAGATCGATGCGCAAGAGTGACATTAAATGGCTGCCTACTGCAAAATCGATATCAAAATGCTTGTAAAATATGAATTTATATGTTTATTTTAAAAGTAATACCCTTAAAACCTAGCTTAAAATCCAAACGCGTATGGTTACCTTAATAAAAACCCCTTAAAATGTAGCTAAAGGTTGCAGCTTTATCAAATTAAATCAATAATTCCATTACTATTCGGCAATCATGAACAGATCGATGCGCAAGAGTGACATTAAATGGCTGCCTACTGCAAAATCGATATCAAAATGCTTGTAAAATATGAATTTATATGTTTATTTTAAAAGTAATACCCTTAAAACCTAGCTTAAAATCCAAACGCGTATGGTTACCTTAATAAAAACCCCTTAAAATGTAGCTAAAGGTTGCAGCTTTATCAAATTAAATCAATAATTCCATTACTATTCGGCAATCATGAACAGATCGATGCGCAAGAGTGACATTAAATGGCTGCCTACTGCAAAATCGATATCAAAATGCTTGTAAAATATGAATTTATATGTTTATTTTAAAAGTAATACCCTTAAAACCTAGCTTAAAATCCAAACGCGTATGGTTACCTTAATAAAAACCCCTTAAAATGTAGCTAAAGGTTGCAGCTTTATCAAATTAAATCAATAATTCCATTACTATTCGGCAATCATGAACAGATCGATGCGCAAGAGTGACATTAAATGGCTGCCTACTGCAAAATCGATATCAAAATGCTTGTAAAATATGAATTTATATGTTTATTTTAAAAGTAATACCCTTAAAACCTAGCTTAAAATCCAAACGCGTATGGTTACCTTAATAAAAACCCCTTAAAATGTAGCTAAAGGTTGCAGCTTTATCAAATTAAATCAATAATTCCATTACTATTCGGCAATCATGAACAGATCGATGCGCAAGAGTGACATTAAATGGCTGCCTACTGCAAAATCGATATCAAAATGCTTGTAAAATATGAATTTATATGTTTATTTTAAAAGTAATACCCTTAAAACCTAGCTTAAAATCCAAACGCGTATGGTTACCTTAATAAAAACCCCTTAAAATGTAGCTAAAGGTTGCAGCTTTATCAAATTAAATCAATAATTCCATTACTATTCGGCAATCATGAACAGATCGATGCGCAAGAGTGACATTAAATGGCTGCCTACTGCAAAATCGATATCAAAATGCTTGTAAAATATGAATTTATATGTTTATTTTAAAAGTAATACCCTTAAAACCTAGCTTAAAATCCAAACGCGTATGGTTACCTTAATAAAAACCCCTTAAAATGTAGCTAAAGGTTGCAGCTTTATCAAATTAAATCAATAATTCCATTACTATTCGGCAATCATGAACAGATCGATGCGCAAGAGTGACATTAAATGGCTGCCTACTGCAAAATCGATATCAAAATGCTTGTAAAATATGAATTTATATGTTTATTTTAAAAGTAATACCCTTAAAACCTAGCTTAAAATCCAAACGCGTATGGTTACCTTAATAAAAACCCCTTAAAATGTAGCTAAAGGTTGCAGCTTTATCAAATTAAATCAATAATTCCATTACTATTCGGCAATCATGAACAGATCGATGCGCAAGAGTGACATTAAATGGCTGCCTACTGCAAAATCGATATCAAAATGCTTGTAAAATATGAATTTATATGTTTATTTTAAAAGTAATACCCTTAAAACCTAGCTTAAAATCCAAACGCGTATGGTTACCTTAATAAAAACCCCTTAAAATGTAGCTAAAGGTTGCAGCTTTATCAAATTAAATCAATAATTCCATTACTATTCGGCAATCATGAACAGATCGATGCGCAAGAGTGACATTAAATGGCTGCCTACTGCAAAATCGATATCAAAATGCTTGTAAAATATGAATTTATATGTTTATTTTAAAAGTAATACCCTTAAAACCTAGCTTAAAATCCAAACGCGTATGGTTACCTTAATAAAAACCCCTTAAAATGTAGCTAAAGGTTGCAGCTTTATCAAATTAAATCAATAATTCCATTACTATTCGGCAATCATGAACAGATCGATGCGCAAGAGTGACATTAAATGGCTGCCTACTGCAAAATCGATATCAAAATGCTTGTAAAATATGAATTTATATGTTTATTTTAAAAGTAATACCCTTAAAACCTAGCTTAAAATCCAAACGCGTATGGTTACCTTAATAAAAACCCCTTAAAATGTAGCTAAAGGTTGCAGCTTTATCAAATTAAATCAATAATTCCATTACTATTCGGCAATCATGAACAGATCGATGCGCAAGAGTGACATTAAATGGCTGCCTACTGCAAAATCGATATCAAAATGCTTGTAAAATATGAATTTATATGTTTATTTTAAAAGTAATACCCTTAAAACCTAGCTTAAAATCCAAACGCGTATGGTTACCTTAATAAAAACCCCTTAAAATGTAGCTAAAGGTTGCAGCTTTATCAAATTAAATCAATAATTCCATTACTATTCGGCAATCATGAACAGATCGATGCGCAAGAGTGACATTAAATGGCTGCCTACTGCAAAATCGATATCAAAATGCTTGTAAAATATGAATTTATATGTTTATTTTAAAAGTAATACCCTTAAAACCTAGCTTAAAATCCAAACGCGTATGGTTACCTTAATAAAAACCCCTTAAAATGTAGCTAAAGGTTGCAGCTTTATCAAATTAAATCAATAATTCCATTACTATTCGGCAATCATGAACAGATCGATGCGCAAGAGTGACATTAAATGGCTGCCTACTGCAAAATCGATATCAAAATGCTTGTAAAATATGAATTTATATGTTTATTTTAAAAGTAATACCCTTAAAACCTAGCTTAAAATCCAAACGCGTATGGTTACCTTAATAAAAACCCCTTAAAATGTAGCTAAAGGTTGCAGCTTTATCAAATTAAATCAATAATTCCATTACTATTCGGCAATCATGAACAGATCGATGCGCAAGAGTGACATTAAATGGCTGCCTACTGCAAAATCGATATCAAAATGCTTGTAAAATATGAATTTATATGTTTATTTTAAAAGTAATACCCTTAAAACCTAGCTTAAAATCCAAACGCGTATGGTTACCTTAATAAAAACCCCTTAAAATGTAGCTAAAGGTTGCAGCTTTATCAAATTAAATCAATAGTTCCATTACTATTCGGCAATCATGAACAGATCGATGCGCAAGAGTGACATTAAATGGCTGCCTACTGCAAAATCGATATCAAAATGCTTGTAAAATATGAATTTATATGTTTATTTTAAAAGTAATACCCTTAAAACCTAGCTTAAAATCCAAACGCGTATGGTTACCTTAATAAAAACCCCTTAAAATGTAGCTAAAGGTTGCAGCTTTATCAAATTAAATCAATAATTCCATTACTATTCGGCAATCATGAACAGATCGATGCGCAAGAGTGACATTAAATGGCTGCCTACTGCAAAATCGATATCAAAATGCTTGTAAAATATGAATTTATATGTTTATTTTAAAAGTAATACCCTTAAAACCTAGCTTAAAATCCAAACGCGTATGGTTACCTTAATAAAAACCCCTTAAAATGTAGCTAAAGGTTGCAGCTTTATCAAATTAAATCAATAATTCCATTACTATTCGGCAATCATGAACAGATCGATGCGCAAGAGTGACATTAAATGGCTGCCTACTGCAAAATCGATATCAAAATGCTTGTAAAATATGAATTTATATGTTTATTTTAAAAGTAATACCCTTAAAACCTAGCTTAAAATCCAAACGCGTATGGTTACCTTAATAAAAACCCCTTAAAATGTAGCTAAAGGTTGCAGCTTTATCAAATTAAATCAATAATTCCATTACTATTCGGCAATCATGAACAGATCGATGCGCAAGAGTGACATTAAATGGCTGCCTACTGCAAAATCGATATCAAAATGCTTGTAAAATATGAATTTATATGTTTATTTTAAAAGTAATACCCTTAAAACCTAGCTTAAAATCCAAACGCGTATGGTTACCTTAATAAAAACCCCTTAAAATGTAGCTAAAGGTTGCAGCTTTATCAAATTAAATCAATAATTCCATTACTATTCGGCAATCATGAACAGATCGATGCGCAAGAGTGACATTAAATGGCTGCCTACTGCAAAATCGATATCAAAATGCTTGTAAAATATGAATTTATATGTTTATTTTAAAAGTAATACCCTTAAAACCTAGCTTAAAATCCAAACGCGTATGGTTACCTTAATAAAAACCCCTTAAAATGTAGCTAAAGGTTGCAGCTTTATCAAATTAAATCAATAATTCCATTACTATTCGGCAATCATGAACAGATCGATGCGCAAGAGTGACATTAAATGGCTGCCTACTGCAAAATCGATATCAAAATGCTTGTAAAATATGAATTTATATGTTTATTTTAAAAGTAATACCCTTAAAACCTAGCTTAAAATCCAAACGCGTATGGTTACCTTAATAAAAACCCCTTAAAATGTAGCTAAAGGTTGCAGCTTTATCAAATTAAATCAATAATTCCATTACTATTCGGCAATCATGAACAGATCGATGCGCAAGAGTGACATTAAATGGCTGCCTACTGCAAAATCGATATCAAAATGCTTGTAAAATATGAATTTATATGTTTATTTTAAAAGTAATACCCTTAAAACCTAGCTTAAAATCCAAACGCGTATGGTTACCTTAATAAAAACCCCTTAAAATGTAGCTAAAGGTTGCAGCTTTATCAAATTAAATCAATAATTCCATTACTATTCGGCAATCATGAACAGATCGATGCGCAAGAGTGACATTAAATGGCTGCCTACTGCAAAATCGATATCAAAATGCTTGTAAAATATGAATTTATATGTTTATTTTAAAAGTAATACCCTTAAAACCTAGCTTAAAATCCAAACGCGTATGGTTACCTTAATAAAAACCCCTTAAAATGTAGCTAAAGGTTGCAGCTTTATCAAATTAAATCAATAATTCCATTACTATTCGGCAATCATGAACAGATCGATGCGCAAGAGTGACATTAAATGGCTGCCTACTGCAAAATCGATATCAAAATGCTTGTAAAATATGAATTTATATGTTTATTTTAAAAGTAATACCCTTAAAACCTAGCTTAAAATCCAAACGCGTATGGTTACCTTAATAAAAACCCCTTAAAATGTAGCTAAAGGTTGCAGCTTTATCAAATTAAATCAATAATTCCATTACTATTCGGCAATCATGAACAGATCGATGCGCAAGAGTGACATTAAATGGCTGCCTACTGCAAAATCGATATCAAAATGCTTGTAAAATATGAATTTATATGTTTATTTTAAAAGTAATACCCTTAAAACCTAGCTTAAAATCCAAACGCGTATGGTTACCTTAATAAAAACCCCTTAAAATGTAGCTAAAGGTTGCAGCTTTATCAAATTAAATCAATAATTCCATTACTATTCGGCAATCATGAACAGATCGATGCGCAAGAGTGACATTAAATGGCTGCCTACTGCAAAATCGATATCAAAATGCTTGTAAAATATGAATTTATATGTTTATTTTAAAAGTAATACCCTTAAAACCTAGCTTAAAATCCAAACGCGTATGGTTACCTTAATAAAAACCCCTTAAAATGTAGCTAAAGGTTGCAGCTTTATCAAATTAAATCAATAATTCCATTACTATTCGGCAATCATGAACAGATCGATGCGCAAGAGTGACATTAAATGGCTGCCTACTGCAAAATCGATATCAAAATGCTTGTAAAATATGAATTTATATGTTTATTTTAAAAGTAATACCCTTAAAACCTAGCTTAAAATCCAAACGCGTATGGTTACCTTAATAAAAACCCCTTAAAATGTAGCTAAAGGTTGCAGCTTTATCAAATTAAATCAATAATTCCATTACTATTCGGCAATCATGAACAGATCGATGCGCAAGAGTGACATTAAATGGCTGCCTACTGCAAAATCGATATCAAAATGCTTGTAAAATATGAATTTATATGTTTATTTTAAAAGTAATACCCTTAAAACCTAGCTTAAAATCCAAACGCGTATGGTTACCTTAATAAAAACCCCTTAAAATGTAGCTAAAGGTTGCAGCTTTATCAAATTAAATCAATAATTCCATTACTATTCGGCAATCATGAACAGATCGATGCGCAAGAGTGACATTAAATGGCTGCCTACTGCAAAATCGATATCAAAATGCTTGTAAAATATGAATTTATATGTTTATTTTAAAAGTAATACCCTTAAAACCTAGCTTAAAATCCAAACGCGTATGGTTACCTTAATAAAAACCCCTTAAAATGTAGCTAAAGGTTGCAGCTTTATCAAATTAAATCAATAATTCCATTACTATTCGGCAATCATGAACAGATCGATGCGCAAGAGTGACATTAAATGGCTGCCTACTGCAAAATCGATATCAAAATGCTTGTAAAATATGAATTTATATGTTTATTTTAAAAGTAATACCCTTAAAACCTAGCTTAAAATCCAAACGCGTATGGTTACCTTAATAAAAACCCCTTAAAATGTAGCTAAAGGTTGCAGCTTTATCAAATTAAATCAATAATTCCATTACTATTCGGCAATCATGAACAGATCGATGCGCAAGAGTGACATTAAATGGCTGCCTACTGCAAAATCGATATCAAAATGCTTGTAAAATATGAATTTATATGTTTATTTTAAAAGTAATACCCTTAAAACCTAGCTTAAAATCCAAACGCGTATGGTTACCTTAATAAAAACCCCTTAAAATGTAGCTAAAGGTTGCAGCTTTATCAAATTAAATCAATAATTCCATTACTATTCGGCAATCATGAACAGATCGATGCGCAAGAGTGACATTAAATGGCTGCCTACTGCAAAATCGATATCAAAATGCTTGTAAAATATGAATTTATATGTTTATTTTAAAAGTAATACCCTTAAAACCTAGCTTAAAATCCAAACGCGTATGGTTACCTTAATAAAAACCCCTTAAAATGTAGCTAAAGGTTGCAGCTTTATCAAATTAAATCAATAATTCCATTACTATTCGGCAATCATGAACAGATCGATGCGCAAGAGTGACATTAAATGGCTGCCTACTGCAAAATCGATATCAAAATGCTTGTAAAATATGAATTTATATGTTTATTTTAAAAGTAATACCCTTAAAACCTAGCTTAAAATCCAAACGCGTATGGTTACCTTAATAAAAACCCCTTAAAATGTAGCTAAAGGTTGCAGCTTTATCAAATTAAATCAATAATTCCATTACTATTCGGCAATCATGAACAGATCGATGCGCAAGAGTGACATTAAATGGCTGCCTACTGCAAAATCGATATCAAAATGCTTGTAAAATATGAATTTATATGTTTATTTTAAAAGTAATACCCTTAAAACCTAGCTTAAAATCCAAACGCGTATGGTTACCTTAATAAAAACCCCTTAAAATGTAGCTAAAGGTTGCAGCTTTATCAAATTAAATCAATAATTCCATTACTATTCGGCAATCATGAACAGATCGATGCGCAAGAGTGACATTAAATGGCTGCCTACTGCAAAATCGATATCAAAATGCTTGTAAAATATGAATTTATATGTTTATTTTAAAAGTAATACCCTTAAAACCTAGCTTAAAATCCAAACGCGTATGGTTACCTTAATAAAAACCCCTTAAAATGTAGCTAAAGGTTGCAGCTTTATCAAATTAAATCAATAATTCCATTACTATTCGGCAATCATGAACAGATCGATGCGCAAGAGTGACATTAAATGGCTGCCTACTGCAAAATCGATATCAAAATGCTTGTAAAATATGAATTTATATGTTTATTTTAAAAGTAATACCCTTAAAACCTAGCTTAAAATCCAAACGCGTATGGTTACCTTAATAAAAACCCCTTAAAATGTAGCTAAAGGTTGCAGCTTTATCAAATTAAATCAATAATTCCATTACTATTCGGCAATCATGAACAGATCGATGCGCAAGAGTGACATTAAATGGCTGCCTACTGCAAAATCGATATCAAAATGCTTGTAAAATATGAATTTATATGTTTATTTTAAAAGTAATACCCTTAAAACCTAGCTTAAAATCCAAACGCGTATGGTTACCTTAATAAAAACCCCTTAAAATGTAGCTAAAGGTTGCAGCTTTATCAAATTAAATCAATAATTCCATTACTATTCGGCAATCATGAACAGATCGATGCGCAAGAGTGACATTAAATGGCTGCCTACTGCAAAATCGATATCAAAATGCTTGTAAAATATGAATTTATATGTTTATTTTAAAAGTAATACCCTTAAAACCTAGCTTAAAATCCAAACGCGTATGGTTACCTTAATAAAAACCCCTTAAAATGTAGCTAAAGGTTGCAGCTTTATCAAATTAAATCAATAATTCCATTACTATTCGGCAATCATGAACAGATCGATGCGCAAGAGTGACATTAAATGGCTGCCTACTGCAAAATCGATATCAAAATGCTTGTAAAATATGAATTTATATGTTTATTTTAAAAGTAATACCCTTAAAACCTAGCTTAAAATCCAAACGCGTATGGTTACCTTAATAAAAACCCCTTAAAATGTAGCTAAAGGTTGCAGCTTTATCAAATTAAATCAATAATTCCATTACTATTCGGCAATCATGAACAGATCGATGCGCAAGAGTGACATTAAATGGCTGCCTACTGCAAAATCGATATCAAAATGCTTGTAAAATATGAATTTATATGTTTATTTTAAAAGTAATACCCTTAAAACCTAGCTTAAAATCCAAACGCGTATGGTTACCTTAATAAAAACCCCTTAAAATGTAGCTAAAGGTTGCAGCTTTATCAAATTAAATCAATAATTCCATTACTATTCGGCAATCATGAACAGATCGATGCGCAAGAGTGACATTAAATGGCTGCCTACTGCAAAATCGATATCAAAATGCTTGTAAAATATGAATTTATATGTTTATTTTAAAAGTAATACCCTTAAAACCTAGCTTAAAATCCAAACGCGTATGGTTACCTTAATAAAAACCCCTTAAAATGTAGCTAAAGGTTGCAGCTTTATCAAATTAAATCAATAATTCCATTACTATTCGGCAATCATGAACAGATCGATGCGCAAGAGTGACATTAAATGGCTGCCTACTGCAAAATCGATATCAAAATGCTTGTAAAATATGAATTTATATGTTTATTTTAAAAGTAATACCCTTAAAACCTAGCTTAAAATCCAAACGCGTATGGTTACCTTAATAAAAACCCCTTAAAATGTAGCTAAAGGTTGCAGCTTTATCAAATTAAATCAATAATTCCATTACTATTCGGCAATCATGAACAGATCGATGCGCAAGAGTGACATTAAATGGCTGCCTACTGCAAAATCGATATCAAAATGCTTGTAAAATATGAATTTATATGTTTATTTTAAAAGTAATACCCTTAAAACCTAGCTTAAAATCCAAACGCGTATGGTTACCTTAATAAAAACCCCTTAAAATGTAGCTAAAGGTTGCAGCTTTATCAAATTAAATCAATAATTCCATTACTATTCGGCAATCATGAACAGATCGATGCGCAAGAGTGACATTAAATGGCTGCCTACTGCAAAATCGATATCAAAATGCTTGTAAAATATGAATTTATATGTTTATTTTAAAAGTAATACCCTTAAAACCTAGCTTAAAATCCAAACGCGTATGGTTACCTTAATAAAAACCCCTTAAAATGTAGCTAAAGGTTGCAGCTTTATCAAATTAAATCAATAATTCCATTACTATTCGGCAATCATGAACAGATCGATGCGCAAGAGTGACATTAAATGGCTGCCTACTGCAAAATCGATATCAAAATGCTTGTAAAATATGAATTTATATGTTTATTTTAAAAGTAATACCCTTAAAACCTAGCTTAAAATCCAAACGCGTATGGTTACCTTAATAAAAACCCCTTAAAATGTAGCTAAAGGTTGCAGCTTTATCAAATTAAATCAATAATTCCATTACTATTCGGCAATCATGAACAGATCGATGCGCAAGAGTGACATTAAATGGCTGCCTACTGCAAAATCGATATCAAAATGCTTGTAAAATATGAATTTATATGTTTATTTTAAAAGTAATACCCTTAAAACCTAGCTTAAAATCCAAACGCGTATGGTTACCTTAATAAAAACCCCTTAAAATGTAGCTAAAGGTTGCAGCTTTATCAAATTAAATCAATAATTCCATTACTATTCGGCAATCATGAACAGATCGATGCGCAAGAGTGACATTAAATGGCTGCCTACTGCAAAATCGATATCAAAATGCTTGTAAAATATGAATTTATATGTTTATTTTAAAAGTAATACCCTTAAAACCTAGCTTAAAATCCAAACGCGTATGGTTACCTTAATAAAAACCCCTTAAAATGTAGCTAAAGGTTGCAGCTTTATCAAATTAAATCAATAATTCCATTACTATTCGGCAATCATGAACAGATCGATGCGCAAGAGTGACATTAAATGGCTGCCTACTGCAAAATCGATATCAAAATGCTTGTAAAATATGAATTTATATGTTTATTTTAAAAGTAATACCCTTAAAACCTAGCTTAAAATCCAAACGCGTATGGTTACCTTAATAAAAACCCCTTAAAATGTAGCTAAAGGTTGCAGCTTTATCAAATTAAATCAATAATTCCATTACTATTCGGCAATCATGAACAGATCGATGCGCAAGAGTGACATTAAATGGCTGCCTACTGCAAAATCGATATCAAAATGCTTGTAAAATATGAATTTATATGTTTATTTTAAAAGTAATACCCTTAAAACCTAGCTTAAAATCCAAACGCGTATGGTTACCTTAATAAAAACCCCTTAAAATGTAGCTAAAGGTTGCAGCTTTATCAAATTAAATCAATAATTCCATTACTATTCGGCAATCATGAACAGATCGATGCGCAAGAGTGACATTAAATGGCTGCCTACTGCAAAATCGATATCAAAATGCTTGTAAAATATGAATTTATATGTTTATTTTAAAAGTAATACCCTTAAAACCTAGCTTAAAATCCAAACGCGTATGGTTACCTTAATAAAAACCCCTTAAAATGTAGCTAAAGGTTGCAGCTTTATCAAATTAAATCAATAATTCCATTACTATTCGGCAATCATGAACAGATCGATGCGCAAGAGTGACATTAAATGGCTGCCTACTGCAAAATCGATATCAAAATGCTTGTAAAATATGAATTTATATGTTTATTTTAAAAGTAATACCCTTAAAACCTAGCTGGAGTCTTGTGTATTCTATCTTAGTCTGTCGTCTCTGTGTACCTCGACCGTCTTCCATTCATTGGGTCTATTTATCTTCCCTTCCGGACGTATCCTACACTAGTACCTTACGACAGCAAACTTGCTAATTATGAAAATTTTGCCCACCCACCCTCCCAGGCACGAAGTGCTAAAGGGGACGTGTACGGCGCACGCACCGCGACAAACATGGTGGAGGAGGTGTGGATAGTTATATATATGTGACAGTTTTGCGAACACGTATCTGTGAATTGTGAATGCAACATGTATATGAGCCAGAAGCGTGTGAACGAAAATAAGTACCACCTGCTGCAATACTGCAACAGTATTACTCGGATATAAGCAGTTTTTGGGTGTAAATATGCGTTTTCTACAAACGAGGAGTGCTTAGTGCGTATAAACCGAAATCGATTTTGAAGCTACAATGCACTATTGGGTAATAATAACGCAATTTTTTGTTAATTGAGTACGCCTTATAATAAATATGAATTTTATATACTTTATTGACTATGGTGGGTTTTGGTTTAGGGTCATTGCATAAAAGGGGGGAATACTGTGCTGTGAAATGGGAAGGTTGGCTGCGATTAGTATCAGCTGGTAGCGTCATTTTACATGTAATAATAATTTTAATAATTGACTGGCACGACAGCCCGCTTACGCGAGACTAAGGCCTAGCTTCCCGCAACCACCCGTGTTGTGCGTGTGAATTTGTACGCGGGTAGAAGGGACCTACAGTTTTTATGCCGGTTCCGAACGGCAGGTTGGGAGCTTTATCATAGGCAATTTTTGCTCTCAGAGGTTTGCCATTTCCAGCTGAGAGGACAGCCACCGAAAGAGAAAACGAATTTTCCCGTTATTTTTTTTAGGTGTTATTACGGGCAGTATTTGAACCTGCGGTTTGCTGCCTTCGACTCGCGGTCCAACGCACTAACCAACTGAGCCACGGCGGCTGTCATTTTACATGTGGGTTAGCAAAAAATCTATTACGAAGAGCAGGAAAAGACGAGCTTGTTTTTTATTTGGCATTGCTTTGTTTTTGATTGCGATATGTGTACCTTGTTTTTTTTTTATTGTGTAAGTTTTCGCATAAAGGTGCAACAGACTTTACGCACATGCAAAAGTTAATTTTAAAAATATGTTCAGCACTGAGTTGACAATTCATTATTGCAGCTGTACCTATTATTTTGGTAGTTATTTTAAAAATGTGAAGAAGTTTTCGTAATGTGTATTAATTTCTGAGTTTATTCACGCGATCAATTATGCATTTATACTGAATTGTGGTGCTACAATAACGTGTAATAGAAACAGAAATTATTTACAGAAATAAATTATTTCATACGCTGAAGTCAGCAGATATTCGGTTGCTTTTTCCTTCAGTTCATGTCTCATTGAGTTTGCCGTTTCTAGTGCAGCACGAAACAGTGATGGCAAGTTGAACTCTTTTCAAACGCAGAGGTGCAACTCAAGCAATGCAAACGTTAAGGCTTTGAGGGCAGTCAGCAAAAACTGATGTAAAATCATATTAAAACACGAGGCAACATACTTATGACGTTTTTCAGCAACAACGTTTTTTTGCAATCAATTTCCTATAAACGTACTACAGAATGAAAGCAAAAACAAACCAATTATTTTATTTGCAAATAAACATCGAACGCACCAGCAGCCCTTGCCCTGGCGTTTGTATGGCGAATGTTTTGTACGAATGTTTTGTTCTTTAGTGGTTGGGATTGTAATACCGAGGTGCTCTTAGTTAATATATTGGTAATTTATTTATTGACTCTTTTTATGGAGCTTTTCATTATTAAAAAAAATGGAGATTAATAAGAAATAATTAAATAAATTTCATGTTGGATGCAGCTGAGGATTGAACCCGGGTCTCCTAGTGGCCCAAGCAATTTAACGCACTGATCAGCAAATCCGCGGCGGTCGCAATAAAAAATGGCAGTTGCCGACCGTGAAAGCGAAACTTTCTTGCTTACGGAGTCACTATGCACCGGCCAACGCGGCCCGACCAGTGACTACGTGACGTGCAACTCGGAGGAGAAATGATTTTCAGACCATTTTTTGCTTTTTCCAATCGTCCGATAGTGTACGGGTTTTTTACCCAAACATTCGCACAGCACCGGTTACCAGTCAATTGTTTGCATCTTAAAGTGCTAACTTTTCTTATTCGCTGTAAATATAGCATTGCAAATCAACTTGTTTTACTGGTCTTAGTAATTTTGATTGTAACGCGTACAAAAAAAAAGCAGAAATAAATTATTTCATACGCTGAAGTCAGCAGATATTCGGTTGCTTTTTCCTTCAGTTCATGTCTCATTGAGTTTGCCGTTTCTAGTGCAGCACAAAACAGTGATGGCAAGTTGAACTCTTTTCAAACGCAGAGCTGCAACTCAAGCAATGCAAACGTTAAGGCTTTGAGGGCAGTCAGCAAAAACTGATGTAAAATCCCTACAAACGGATGGTGATGGCCTTTCTGCAAAATCGATATCAATATGCTTGTAAAATATGAATTTATATGTTTATTTTAAAAGTAATACCCTTAAAACCTAGCTTAAAATCCAAACGCGTATGGTTACCTTAATAAAAACCCCTTAAAATGTAGCTAAAGGTTGTAGCTTTATCAAATTAAATCAATAATTCCATTACTATTCGGCAATCATGAACAGATCGATGCGCAAGAGTGACATTAAATGGCTGCCTACTGCAAAATCGATATCAAAATGCTTGTAAAATATGAATTTATATGTTTATTTTAAAAGTAATACCCTTAAAACCTAGCTTAAAATCCAAACGCGTATGGTTACCTTAATAAAAACCCCTTAAAATGTAGCTAAAGGTTGCAGCTTTATCAAATTAAATCAATAATTCCATTACTATTCGGCAATCATGAACAGATCGATGCGCAAGAGTGACATTAAATGGCTGCCTACTGCAAAATCGATATCAAAATGCTTGTAAAATATGAATTTATATGTTTATTTTAAAAGTAATACCCTTAAAACCTAGCTTAAAATCCAAACGCGTATGGTTACCTTAATAAAAACCCCTTAAAATGTAGCTAAAGGTTGCAGCTTTATCAAATTAAATCAATAATTCCATTACTATTCGGCAATCATGAACAGATCGATGCGCAAGAGTGACATTAAATGGCTGCCTACTGCAAAATCGATATCAAAATGCTTGTAAAATATGAATTTATATGTTTATTTTAAAAGTAATACCCTTAAAACCTAGCTTAAAATCCAAACGGGTATGGTTACCTTAATAAAAACCCCTTAAAATGTAGCTAAAGGTTGCAGCTTTATCAAATTAAATCAATAATTCCATTACTATTCGGCAATCATGAACAGATCGATGCGCAAGAGTGACATTAAATGGCTGCCTACTGCAAAATCGATATCAAAATGCTTGTAAAATATGAATTTATATGTTTATTTTAAAAGTAATACCCTTAAAACCTAGCTTAAAATCCAAACGCGTATGGTTACCTTAATAAAAACCCCTTAAAATGTAGCTAAAGGTTGCAGCTTTATCAAATTAAATCAATAATTCCATTACTATTCGGCAATCATGAACAGATCGATGCGCAAGAGTGACATTAAATGGCTGCCTACTGCAAAATCGATATCAAAATGCTTGTAAAATATGAATTTATATGTTTATTTTAAAAGTAATACCCTTAAAACCTAGCTTAAAATCCAAACGCGTATGGTTACCTTAATAAAAACCCCTTAAAATGTAGCTAAAGGTTGCAGCTTTATCAAATTAAATCAATAATTCCATTACTATTCGGCAATCATGAACAGATCGATGCGCAAGAGTGACATTAAATGGCTGCCTACTGCAAAATCGATATCAAAATGCTTGTAAAATATGAATTTATATGTTTATTTTAAAAGTAATACCCTTAAAACCTAGCTTAAAATCCAAACGCGTATGGTTACCTTAATAAAAACCCCTTAAAATGTAGCTAAAGGTTGCAGCTTTATCAAATTAAATCAATAATTCCATTACTATTCGGCAATCATGAACAGATCGATGCGCAAGAGTGACATTAAATGGCTGCCTACTGCAAAATCGATATCAAAATGCTTGTAAAATATGAATTTATATGTTTATTTTAAAAGTAATACCCTTAAAACCTAGCTTAAAATCCAAACGCGTATGGTTACCTTAATAAAAACCCCTTAAAATGTAGCTAAAGGTTGCAGCTTTATCAAATTAAATCAATAATTCCATTACTATTCGGCAATCATGAACAGATCGATGCGCAAGAGTGACATTAAATGGCTGCCTACTGCAAAATCGATATCAAAATGCTTGTAAAATATGAATTTATATGTTTATTTTAAAAGTAATACCCTTAAAACCTAGCTTAAAATCCAAACGCGTATGGTTACCTTAATAAAAACCCCTTAAAATGTAGCTAAAGGTTGCAGCTTTATCAAATTAAATCAATAATTCCATTACTATTCGGCAATCATGAACAGATCGATGCGCAAGAGTGACATTAAATGGCTGCCTACTGCAAAATCGATATCAAAATGCTTGTAAAATATGAATTTATATGTTTATTTTAAAAGTAATACCCTTAAAACCTAGCTTAAAATCCAAACGCGTATGGTTACCTTAATAAAAACCCCTTAAAATGTAGCTAAAGGTTGCAGCTTTATCAAATTAAATCAATAATTCCATTACTATTCGGCAATCATGAACAGATCGATGCGCAAGAGTGACATTAAATGGCTGCCTACTGCAAAATCGATATCAAAATGCTTGTAAAATATGAATTTATATGTTTATTTTAAAAGTAATACCCTTAAAACCTAGCTTAAAATCCAAACGCGTATGGTTACCTTAATAAAAACCCCTTAAAATGTAGCTAAAGGTTGCAGCTTTATCAAATTAAATCAATAATTCCATTACTATTCGGCAATCATGAACAGATCGATGCGCAAGAGTGACATTAAATGGCTGCCTACTGCAAAATCGATATCAAAATGCTTGTAAAATATGAATTTATATGTTTATTTTAAAAGTAATACCCTTAAAACCTAGCTTAAAATCCAAACGCGTATGGTTACCTTAATAAAAACCCCTTAAAATGTAGCTAAAGGTTGCAGCTTTATCAAATTAAATCAATAATTCCATTACTATTCGGCAATCATGAACAGATCGATGCGCAAGAGTGACATTAAATGGCTGCCTACTGCAAAATCGATATCAAAATGCTTGTAAAATATGAATTTATATGTTTATTTTAAAAGTAATACCCTTAAAACCTAGCTTAAAATCCAAACGCGTATGGTTACCTTAATAAAAACCCCTTAAAATGTAGCTAAAGGTTGCAGCTTTATCAAATTAAATCAATAATTCCATTACTATTCGGCAATCATGAACAGATCGATGCGCAAGAGTGACATTAAATGGCTGCCTACTGCAAAATCGATATCAAAATGCTTGTAAAATATGAATTTATATGTTTATTTTAAAAGTAATACCCTTAAAACCTAGCTTAAAATCCAAACGCGTATGGTTACCTTAATAAAAACCCCTTAAAATGTAGCTAAAGGTTGCAGCTTTATCAAATTAAATCAATAATTCCATTACTATTCGGCAATCATGAACAGATCGATGCGCAAGAGTGACATTAAATGGCTGCCTACTGCAAAATCGATATCAAAATGCTTGTAAAATATGAATTTATATGTTTATTTTAAAAGTAATACCCTTAAAACCTAGCTTAAAATCCAAACGCGTATGGTTACCTTAATAAAAACCCCTTAAAATGTAGCTAAAGGTTGCAGCTTTATCAAATTAAATCAATAATTCCATTACTATTCGGCAATCATGAACAGATCGATGCGCAAGAGTGACATTAAATGGCTGCCTACTGCAAAATCGATATCAAAATGCTTGTAAAATATGAATTTATATGTTTATTTTAAAAGTAATACCCTTAAAACCTAGCTTAAAATCCAAACGCGTATGGTTACCTTAATAAAAACCCCTTAAAATGTAGCTAAAGGTTGCAGCTTTATCAAATTAAATCAATAATTCCATTACTATTCGGCAATCATGAACAGATCGATGCGCAAGAGTGACATTAAATGGCTGCCTACTGCAAAATCGATATCAAAATGCTTGTAAAATATGAATTTATATGTTTATTTTAAAAGTAATACCCTTAAAACCTAGCTTAAAATCCAAACGCGTATGGTTACCTTAATAAAAACCCCTTAAAATGTAGCTAAAGGTTGCAGCTTTATCAAATTAAATCAATAATTCCATTACTATTCGGCAATCATGAACAGATCGATGCGCAAGAGTGACATTAAATGGCTGCCTACTGCAAAATCGATATCAAAATGCTTGTAAAATATGAATTTATATGTTTATTTTAAAAGTAATACCCTTAAAACCTAGCTTAAAATCCAAACGCGTATGGTTACCTTAATAAAAACCCCTTAAAATGTAGCTAAAGGTTGCAGCTTTATCAAATTAAATCAATAATTCCATTACTATTCGGCAATCATGAACAGATCGATGCGCAAGAGTGACATTAAATGGCTGCCTACTGCAAAATCGATATCAAAATGCTTGTAAAATATGAATTTATATGTTTATTTTAAAAGTAATACCCTTAAAACCTAGCTTAAAATCCAAACGCGTATGGTTACCTTAATAAAAACCCCTTAA
>CAVLFC010000005.1:0-227580 GCA_963668005.1 Melieria crassipennis | reverse complement strand
GCAGCTTTATCAAATTAAATCAATAATTCCATTACTATTCGGCAATCATGAACAGATCGATGCGCAAGAGTGACATTAAATGGCTGCCTACTGCAAAATCGATATCAAAATGCTTGTAAAATATGAATTTATATGTTTATTTTAAAAGTAATACCCTTAAAACCTAGCTTAAAATCCAAACGCGTATGGTTACCTTAATAAAAACCCCTTAAAATGTAGCTAAAGGTTGCAGCTTTATCAAATTAAATCAATAATTCCATTACTATTCGGCAATCATGAACAGATCGATGCGCAAGAGTGACATTAAATGGCTGCCTACTGCAAAATCGATATCAAAATGCTTGTAAAATATGAATTTATATGTTTATTTTAAAAGTAATACCCTTAAAACCTAGCTTAAAATCCAAACGCGTATGGTTACCTTAATAAAAACCCCTTAAAATGTAGCTAAAGGTTGCAGCTTTATCAAATTAAATCAATAATTCCATTACTATTCGGCAATCATGAACAGATCGATGCGCAAGAGTGACATTAAATGGCTGCCTACTGCAAAATCGATATCAAAATGCTTGTAAAATATGAATTTATATGTTTATTTTAAAAGTAATACCCTTAAAACCTAGCTTAAAATCCAAACGCGTATGGTTACCTTAATAAAAACCCCTTAAAATGTAGCTAAAGGTTGCAGCTTTATCAAATTAAATCAATAATTCCATTACTATTCGGCAATCATGAACAGATCGATGCGCAAGAGTGACATTAAATGGCTGCCTACTGCAAAATCGATATCAAAATGCTTGTAAAATATGAATTTATATGTTTATTTTAAAAGTAATACCCTTAAAACCTAGCTTAAAATCCAAACGCGTATGGTTACCTTAATAAAAACCCCTTAAAATGTAGCTAAAGGTTGCAGCTTTATCAAATTAAATCAATAATTCCATTACTATTCGGCAATCATGAACAGATCGATGCGCAAGAGTGACATTAAATGGCTGCCTACTGCAAAATCGATATCAAAATGCTTGTAAAATATGAATTTATATGTTTATTTTAAAAGTAATACCCTTAAAACCTAGCTTAAAATCCAAACGCGTATGGTTACCTTAATAAAAACCCCTTAAAATGTAGCTAAAGGTTGCAGCTTTATCAAATTAAATCAATAATTCCATTACTATTCGGCAATCATGAACAGATCGATGCGCAAGAGTGACATTAAATGGCTGCCTACTGCAAAATCGATATCAAAATGCTTGTAAAATATGAATTTATATGTTTATTTTAAAAGTAATACCCTTAAAACCTAGCTTAAAATCCAAACGCGTATGGTTACCTTAATAAAAACCCCTTAAAATGTAGCTAAAGGTTGCAGCTTTATCAAATTAAATCAATAATTCCATTACTATTCGGCAATCATGAACAGATCGATGCGCAAGAGTGACATTAAATGGCTGCCTACTGCAAAATCGATATCAAAATGCTTGTAAAATATGAATTTATATGTTTATTTTAAAAGTAATACCCTTAAAACCTAGCTTAAAATCCAAACGCGTATGGTTACCTTAATAAAAACCCCTTAAAATGTAGCTAAAGGTTGCAGCTTTATCAAATTAAATCAATAATTCCATTACTATTCGGCAATCATGAACAGATCGATGCGCAAGAGTGACATTAAATGGCTGCCTACTGCAAAATCGATATCAAAATGCTTGTAAAATATGAATTTATATGTTTATTTTAAAAGTAATACCCTTAAAACCTAGCTTAAAATCCAAACGCGTATGGTTACCTTAATAAAAACCCCTTAAAATGTAGCTAAAGGTTGCAGCTTTATCAAATTAAATCAATAATTCCATTACTATTCGGCAATCATGAACAGATCGATGCGCAAGAGTGACATTAAATGGCTGCCTACTGCAAAATCGATATCAAAATGCTTGTAAAATATGAATTTATATGTTTATTTTAAAAGTAATACCCTTAAAACCTAGCTTAAAATCCAAACGCGTATGGTTACCTTAATAAAAACCCCTTAAAATGTAGCTAAAGGTTGCAGCTTTATCAAATTAAATCAATAATTCCATTACTATTCGGCAATCATGAACAGATCGATGCGCAAGAGTGACATTAAATGGCTGCCTACTGCAAAATCGATATCAAAATGCTTGTAAAATATGAATTTATATGTTTATTTTAAAAGTAATACCCTTAAAACCTAGCTTAAAATCCAAACGCGTATGGTTACCTTAATAAAAACCCCTTAAAATGTAGCTAAAGGTTGCAGCTTTATCAAATTAAATCAATAATTCCATTACTATTCGGCAATCATGAACAGATCGATGCGCAAGAGTGACATTAAATGGCTGCCTACTGCAAAATCGATATCAAAATGCTTGTAAAATATGAATTTATATGTTTATTTTAAAAGTAATACCCTTAAAACCTAGCTTAAAATCCAAACGCGTATGGTTACCTTAATAAAAACCCCTTAAAATGTAGCTAAAGGTTGCAGCTTTATCAAATTAAATCAATAATTCCATTACTATTCGGCAATCATGAACAGATCGATGCGCAAGAGTGACATTAAATGGCTGCCTACTGCAAAATCGATATCAAAATGCTTGTAAAATATGAATTTATATGTTTATTTTAAAAGTAATACCCTTAAAACCTAGCTTAAAATCCAAACGCGTATGGTTACCTTAATAAAAACCCCTTAAAATGTAGCTAAAGGTTGCAGCTTTATCAAATTAAATCAATAATTCCATTACTATTCGGCAATCATGAACAGATCGATGCGCAAGAGTGACATTAAATGGCTGCCTACTGCAAAATCGATATCAAAATGCTTGTAAAATATGAATTTATATGTTTATTTTAAAAGTAATACCCTTAAAACCTAGCTTAAAATCCAAACGCGTATGGTTACCTTAATAAAAACCCCTTAAAATGTAGCTAAAGGTTGCAGCTTTATCAAATTAAATCAATAATTCCATTACTATTCGGCAATCATGAACAGATCGATGCGCAAGAGTGACATTAAATGGCTGCCTACTGCAAAATCGATATCAAAATGCTTGTAAAATATGAATTTATATGTTTATTTTAAAAGTAATACCCTTAAAACCTAGCTTAAAATCCAAACGCGTATGGTTACCTTAATAAAAACCCCTTGAAATGTAGCTAAAGGTTGCAGCTTTATCAAATTAAATCAATAATTCCATTACTATTCGGCAATCATGAACAGATCGATGCGCAAGAGTGACATTAAATGGCTGCCTACTGCAAAATCGATATCAAAATGCTTGTAAAATATGAATTTATATGTTTATTTTAAAAGTAATACCCTTAAAACCTAGCTTAAAATCCAAACGCGTATGGTTACCTTAATAAAAACCCCTTAAAATGTAGCTAAAGGTTGCAGCTTTATCAAATTAAATCAATAATTCCATTACTATTCGGCAATCATGAACAGATCGATGCGCAAGAGTGACATTAAATGGCTGCCTACTGCAAAATCGATATCAAAATGCTTGTAAAATATGAATTTATATGTTTATTTTAAAAGTAATACCCTTAAAACCTAGCTTAAAATCCAAACGCGTATGGTTACCTTAATAAAAACCCCTTAAAATGTAGCTTAAGGTTGCAGCTTTATCAAATTAAATCAATAATTCCATTACTATTCGGCAATCATGAACAGATCGATGCGCAAGAGTGACATTAAATGGCTGCCTACTGCAAAATCGATATCAAAATGCTTGTAAAATATGAATTTATATGTTTATTTTAAAAGTAATACCCTTAAAACCTAGCTTAAAATCCAAACGCGTATGGTTACCTTAATAAAAACCCCTTAAAATGTAGCTAAAGGTTGCAGCTTTATCAAATTAAATCAATAATTCCATTACTATTCGACAATCATGAACAGATCGATGCGCAAGAGTGACATTAAATGGCTGCCTACTGCAAAATCGATATCAAAATGCTTGTAAAATATGAATTTATATGTTTATTTTAAAAGTAATACCCTTAAAACCTAGCTTAAAATCCAAACGCGTATGGTTACCTTAATAAAAACCCCTTAAAATGTAGCTAAAGGTTGCAGCTTTATCAAATTAAATCAATAATTCCATTACTATTCGGCAATCATGAACAGATCGATGCGCAAGAGTGACATTAAATGGCTGCCTACTGCAAAATCGATATCAAAATGCTTGTAAAATATGAATTTATATGTTTATTTTAAAAGTAATACCCTTAAAACCTAGCTTAAAATCCAAACGCGTATGGTTACCTTAATAAAAACCCCTTAAAATGTAGCTAAAGGTTGCAGCTTTATCAAATTAAATCAATAATTCCATTACTATTCGGCAATCATGAACAGATCGATGCGCAAGAGTGACATTAAATGGCTGCCTACTGCAAAATCGATATCAAAATGCTTGTAAAATATGAATTTATATGTTTATTTTAAAAGTAATACCCTTAAAACCTAGCTTAAAATCCAAACGCGTATGGTTACCTTAATAAAAACCCCTTAAAATGTAGCTTAAGGTTGCAGCTTTATCAAATTAAATCAATAATTCCATTACTATTCGGCAATCATGAACAGATCGATGCGCAAGAGTGACATTAAATGGCTGCCTACTGCAAAATCGATATCAAAATGCTTGTAAAATATGAATTTATATGTTTATTTTAAAAGTAATACCCTTAAAACCTAGCTTAAAATCCAAACGCGTATGGTTACCTTAATAAAAACCCCTTAAAATGTAGCTAAAGGTTGCAGCTTTATCAAATTAAATCAATAATTCCATTACTATTCGACAATCATGAACAGATCGATGCGCAAGAGTGACATTAAATGGCTGCCTACTGCAAAATCGATATCAAAATGCTTGTAAAATATGAATTTATATGTTTATTTTAAAAGTAATACCCTTAAAACCTAGCTTAAAATCCAAACGCGTATGGTTACCTTAATAAAAACCCCTTAAAATGTAGCTAAAGGTTGCAGCTTTATCAAATTAAATCAATAATTCCATTACTATTCGGCAATCATGAACAGATCGATGCGCAAGAGTGACATTAAATGGCTGCCTACTGCAAAATCGATATCAAAATGCTTGTAAAATATGAATTTATATGTTTATTTTAAAAGTAATACCCTTAAAACCTAGCTTAAAATCCAAACGCGTATGGTTACCTTAATAAAAACCCCTTAAAATGTAGCTAAAGGTTGCAGCTTTATCAAATTAAATCAATAATTCCATTACTATTCGGCAATCATGAACAGATCGATGCGCAAGAGTGACATTAAATGGCTGCCTACTGCAAATCGATATCAAAATGCTTGTAAAATATGAATTTATATGTTTATTTTAAAAAGTAATACCCTTAAAACCTAGCTTTAAAATCCAAACGCGTATGGTTACCTTAATAAAAACCCCTTAAAATGTAGCTAAAGGTTGCAGCTTTATCAAATTAAATCAATAATTCCATTACTATTCGGCAATCATGAACAGATCGATGCGCAAGAGTTACATTAAATGGCTGCCTACTGCAAAATCGATATCAAAATGCTTGTAAAATATGAATTTATATGTTTATTTTAAAAGTAATACCCTTAAACCTAGCTTAAAATCCAAACGCGTATGGTTACCTTAATAAAAACCCTTAAAATGTAGCTTAAGGTTGCAGCTTTATCAAATTAAATCAATATTCCATTACTATTCGGCAATCATGAACAGATCGATGCGCAAGAGTGACATTAAATGGCTGCCTACTGCAAAATCGATATCAAAATGCTTGTAAAATATGAATTTATATGTTTATTTTAAAAGTAATACCCTTAAAACCTAGCTTAAAAATCCAAACGCGTATGGTTACCTTAATAAAAAACCCCTTAAAATGTAGCTAAAGGTTGCAGCTTTATCAAATTAAATCAATAATTCCATTACTATTCGGACAATCATGAACAGATCGATGCGCAAGAGTGACATTAAATGGCTGCCTACTGCAAAATCGATATCAAAATGCTTGTAAAATATGAATTTATATGTTTATTTTAAAAGTAATACCCTTAAAACCTAGCTTAAAATCCAAACGCGTATGGTTACCTTAATAAAAACCCCTTAAAATGTAGCTAAAGGTTGCAGCTTTATCAAATTAAATCAATAATTCCATTACTATTCGGCAATCATGAACAGATCGATGCGCAAGAGTGACATTAAATGGCTGCCTACTGCAAATCGATATCAAAATGCTTGTAAAATATGAATTATATGTTTATTTTAAAAGTAATACCCTTAAAACCTAGCTTAAAATCCAAACGCGTATGGTTACCTTAATAAAAACCCCTTAAAATGTAGCTAAAGGTTGCAGCTTTATCAAATTAAATCAATAATTCCATTACTATTCGGCAATCATGAACAGATCGATGCGCAAGAGTGACATTAAATGGCTGCCTACTGCAAAATCGATATCAAAATGCTTGTAAAATATGAATTTATATGTTTATTTTAAAAGTAATACCCTTAAAACCTAGCTTAAAAATCCAAACGCGTATGGTTACCTTAATAAAAACCCCTTAAAATGTAGCTAAAGGTTGCAGCTTTATCAAATTAATCAATAATTCCATTACTATTCGGCAATCATGAACAGATCGATGCGCAAGAGTGACATTAAATGGCTGCCTACTGCAAAATCGATATCAAAATGCTTGTAAAATATGAATTTATATGTTTATTTTAAAAGTAATACCCTTAAAACCTAGCTTAAAATCCAAACGCGTATGGTTACCTTAATAAAAACCCCTTAAAATGTAGCTTAAGGTTGCAGCTTTATCAAATTAAATCAATAATTCCATTACTATTCGCAATCATGAACAGATCGATGCGCAAGAGTGACATTAAATGGCTGCCTACTGCAAAATCGATATCAAAATGCTTGTAAAATATGAATTTATATGTTTATTTTAAAAGTAATACCCTTAAAACCTAGCTTAAAATCCAAACGCGTATGGTTACCTTAATAAAAACCCCTTAAAATGTAGCTAAAGGTTGCAGCTTTATCAAATTAAATCAATAATTCCATTACTATTCGACAATCATGAACAGATCGATGCGCAAGAGTGACATTAAATGGCTGCCTACTGCAAAATCGATATCAAAATGCTTGTAAAATATGAATTTATATGTTTATTTTAAAAGTAATACCCTTAAAACCTAGCTTAAAATCCAAACGCGTATGGTTACCTTAATAAAAACCCCTTAAAATGTAGCTAAAGGTTGCAGCTTTATCAAATTAAATCAATAATTCCATTACTATTCGGCAATCATGAACAGATCGATGCGCAAGAGTGACATTAAATGGCTGCCTACTGCAAAATCGATATCAAAATGCTTGTAAAATATGAATTTATATGTTTATTTTAAAAGTAATACCCTTAAAACCTAGCTTAAAATCCAAACGCGTATGGTTACCTTAATAAAAACCCCTTAAAATGTAGCTAAAGGTTGCAGCTTTATCAAATTAAATCAATAATTCCATTACTATTCGGCAATCATGAACAGATCGATGCGCAAGAGTGACATTAAATGGCTGCCTACTGCAAAATCGATATCAAAATGCTTGTAAAATATGAATTTATATGTTTATTTAAAAGTAATACCCTTAAAACCTAGCTTAAAATCCAAACGCGTATGGTTACCTTAATAAAAAACCCCTTAAAATGTAGCTAAAGGTTGCAGCTTTATCAAATTAAATCAATAATTCCATTACTATTCGACAATCATGAACAGATCGATGCGCAAGAGTGACATTAAATGGCTGCCTACTGCAAATCGATATCAAAATGCTTGTAAAATATGAATTTATATGTTTATTTTAAAAGTAATACCCTTAAAACCTAGCTTAAAATCCAAACGCGTATGGTTACCTTAATAAAAACCCCTTAAAATGTAGCTAAAGGTTGCAGCTTTATCAAATTAAATCAATAATTCCATTACTATTCGGCAATCATGAACAGATCGATGCGCAAGAGTGACATTAAATGGCTGCCTACTGCAAAATCGATATCAAAATGCTTGTAAAATATGAATTTATATGTTTATTTTAAAAGTAATACCCTTAAAACCTAGCTTAAAATCCAAACGCGTATGGTTACCTTAATAAAAACCCCTTAAAATGTAGCTAAAGGTTGCAGCTTTATCAAATTAAATCAATAATTCCATTACTATTCGGCAATCATGAACAGATCGATGCGCAAGAGTGACATTAAATGGCTGCCTACTGCAAAATCGATATCAAAATGCTTGTAAAATATGAATTTATATGTTTATTTTAAAAGTAATACCCTTAAAACCTAGCTTAAAATCCAAACGCGTATGGTTACCTTAATAAAAACCCCTTAAAATGTAGCTAAAGGTTGCAGCTTTATCAAATTAAATCAATAATTCCATTACTATTCGGCAATCATGAACAGATCGATGCGCAAGAGTGACATTAAATGGCTGCCTACTGCAAAATCGATATCAAAATGCTTGTAAAATATGAATTTATATGTTTATTTTAAAAGTAATACCCTTAAAACCTAGCTTAAAATCCAAACGCGTATGGTTACCTTAATAAAAACCCCTTAAAATGTAGCTTAAGGTTGCAGCTTTATCAATTAAATCAATAATTCCATTACTATTCGGCAATCATGAACAGATCGATGCGCAAGAGTGACATTAAATGGCTGCCTACTGCAAAATCGATATCAAAATGCTTGTAAAATATGAATTTATATGTTTATTTTAAAAGTAATACCCTTAAAACCTAGCTTAAAATCCAAACGCGTATGGTTACCTTAATAAAAACCCCTTAAAATGTAGCTAAAGGTTGCAGCTTTATCAAATTAAATCAATAATTCCATTACTATTCGACAATCATGAACAGATCGATGCGCAAGAGTGACATTAAATGGCTGCCTACTGCAAAATCGATATCAAAATGCTTGTAAAATATGAATTTATATGTTTATTTTAAAAGTAATACCCTTAAAACCTAGCTTAAAATCCAAACGCGTATGGTTACCTTAATAAAAACCCCTTAAAATGTAGCTAAAGGTTGCAGCTTTATCAAATTAAATCAATAATTCCATTACTATTCGGCAATCATGAACAGATCGATGCGCAAGAGTGACATTAAATGGCTGCCTACTGCAAAATCGATATCAAAATGCTTGTAAAATATGAATTTATATGTTTATTTTAAAAGTAATACCCTTAAAACCTAGCTTAAAATCCAAACGCGTATGGTTACCTTAATAAAAACCCCTTAAAATGTAGCTAAAGGTTGCAGCTTTATCAAATTAAATCAATAATTCCATTACTATTCGGCAATCATGAACAGATCGATGCGCAAGAGTTACATTAAATGGCTGCCTACTGCAAAATCGATATCAAAATGCTTGTAAAATATGAATTTATATGTTTATTTTAAAAGTAATACCCTTAAAACCTAGCTTAAAATCCAAACGCGTATGGTTACCTTAATAAAAACCCCTTAAAATGTAGCTAAAGGTTGCAGCTTTATCAAATTAAATCAATAATTCCATTACTATTCGGCAATCATGAACAGATCGATGCGCAAGAGTGACATTAAATGGCTGCCTACTGCAAAATCGATATCAAAATGCTTGTAAAATATGAATTTATATGTTTATTTTAAAAGTAATACCCTTAAAACCTAGCTTAAAATCCAAACGCGTATGGTTACCTTAATAAAAACCCCTTAAAATGTAGCTAAAGGTTGCAGCTTTATCAAATTAAATCAATAATTCCATTACTATTCGGCAATCATGAACAGATCGATGCGCAAGAGTGACATTAAATGGCTGCCTACTGCAAAATCGATATCAAAATGCTTGCAAAATATGAATTTATATATTTATTTTAAAAGTAATACCCTTAAAACCTAGCTTAAAATCCAAACGCGTATGGTTACCTTAATAAAAACCCCTTAAAATGTAGCTAAAGGTTGCAGCTTTATCAAATTAAATCAATAATTCCATTACTATTCGGCAATCATGAACAGATCGATGCGCAAGAGTGACATTAAATGGCTGCCTACTGCAAAATCGATATCAAAATGCTTGTAAAATATGAATTTATATGTTTATTTTAAAAGTAATACCCTTAAAACCTAGCTTAAAATCCAAACGCGTATGGTTACCTTAATAAAAACCCCTTAAAATGTAGCTAAAGGTTGCAGCTTTATCAAATTAAATCAATAATTCCATTACTATTCGGCAATCATGAACAGATCGATGCGCAAGAGTGACATTAAATGGCTGCCTACTGCAAAATCGATATCAAAATGCTTGTAAAATATGAATTTATATGTTTATTTTAAAAGTAATACCCTTAAAACCTAGCTTAAAATCCAAACGCGTATGGTTACCTTAATAAAAACCCCTTAAAATGTAGCTAAAGGTTGCAGCTTTATCAAATTAAATCAATAATTCCATTACTATTCGGCAATCATGAACAGATCGATGCGCAAGAGTGACATTAAATGGCTGCCTACTGCAAAATCGATATCAAAATGCTTGTAAAATATGAATTTATATGTTTATTTTAAAAGTAATACCCTTAAAACCTAGCTTAAAATCCAAACGCGTATGGTTACCTTAATAAAAACCCCTTAAAATGTAGCCAAAGGTTGCAGCTTTATCAAATTAAATCAATAATTCCATTACTATTCGGCAATCATGAACAGATCGATGCGCAAGGGTGACATTAAATGGCTGCCTACTGCAAAATCGATATCAAAATGCTTGTAAAATATGAATTTATATGTTTATTTTAAAAGTAATACCCTTAAAACCTAGCTTAAAATCCAAACGCGTATGGTTACCTTAATAAAAACCGCTTAAAATGTAGCTAAAAGTTGCAGCTTTATCAAATTAAATCAATAATTCCATTACTATTCGGCAATCATGAACAGATCGATGCGCAAGAGTGACATTAAATGGCTGCCTACTGCAAAATCGATATCAAAATGCTTGTAAAATATGAATTTATATGTTTATTTTAAAAGTAATACCCTTAAAACCTAGCTTAAAATCCAAACGCGTATGGTTACCTTAATAAAAACCCCTTAAAATGTAGCTAAAGGTTGCAGCTTTATCAAATTAAATCAATAATTCCATTACTATTCGGCAATCATGAACAGATCGATGCGCAAGAGTGACATTAAATGGCTGCCTACTGCAAAATCGATATCAAAATGCTTGTAAAATATGAATTTATATGTTTATTTTAAAAGTAATACCCTTAAAACCTAGCTTAAAATCCAAACGCGTATGGTTACCTTAATAAAAACCCCTTAAAATGTAGCTAAAGGTTGCAGCTTTATCAAATTAAATCAATAATTCCATTACTATTCGGCAATCATGAACAGATCGATGCGCAAGAGTGACATTAAATGGCTGCCTACTGCAAAATCGATATCAAAATGCTTGTAAAATATGAATTTATATGTTTATTTTAAAAGTAATACCCTTAAAACCTAGCTTAAAATCCAAACGCGTATGGTTACCTTAATAAAAACCCCTTAAAATGTAGCTAAAGGTTGCAGCTTTATCAAATTAAATCAATAATTCCATTACTATTCGGCAATCATGAACAGATCGATGCGCAAGAGTGACATTAAATGGCTGCCTACTGCAAAATCGATATCAAAATGCTTGTAAAATATGAATTTATATGTTTATTTTAAAAGTAATACCCTTAAAACCTAGCTTAAAATCCAAACGCGTATGGTTACCTTAATAAAAACCCCTTAAAATGTAGCTAAAGGTTGCAGCTTTATCAAATTAAATCAATAATTCCATTACTATTCGGCAATCATGAACAGATCGATGCGCAAGAGTGACATTAAATGGCTGCCTACTGCAAAATCGATATCAAAATGCTTGTAAAATATGAATTTATATGTTTATTTTAAAAGTAATACCCTTAAAACCTAGCTTAAAATCCAAACGCGTATGGTTACCTTAATAAAAACCCCTTAAAATGTAGCTAAAGGTTGCAGCTTTATCAAATTAAATCAATAATTCCATTACTATTCGGCAATCATGAACAGATCGATGCGCAAGAGTGACATTAAATGGCTGCCTACTGCAAAATCGATATCAAAATGCTTGTAAAATATGAATTTATATGTTTATTTTAAAAGTAATACCCTTAAAACCTAGCTTAAAATCCAAACGCGTATGGTTACCTTAATAAAAACCCCTTAAAATGTAGCTAAAGGTTGCAGCTTTATCAAATTAAATCAATAATTCCATTACTATTCGGCAATCATGAACAGATCGATGCGCAAGAGTGACATTAAATGGCTGCCTACTGCAAAATCGATATCAAAATGCTTGTAAAATATGAATTTATATGTTTATTTTAAAAGTAATACCCTTAAAACCTAGCTTAAAATCCAAACGCGTATGGTTACCTTAATAAAAACCCCTTAAAATGTAGCTAAAGGTTGCAGCTTTATCAAATTAAATCAATAATTCCATTACTATTCGGCAATCATGAACAGATCGATGCGCAAGAGTGACATTAAATGGCTGCCTACTGCAAAATCGATATCAAAATGCTTGTAAAATATGAATTTATATGTTTATTTTAAAAGTAATACCCTTAAAACCTAGCTTAAAATCCAAACGCGTATGGTTACCTTAATAAAAACCCCTTAAAATGTAGCTAAAGGTTGCAGCTTTATCAAATTAAATCAATAATTCCATTACTATTCGGCAATCATGAACAGATCGATGCGCAAGAGTGACATTAAATGGCTGCCTACTGCAAAATCGATATCAAAATGCTTGTAAAATATGAATTTATATGTTTATTTTAAAAGTAATACCCTTAAAACCTAGCTTAAAATCCAAACGCGTATGGTTACCTTAATAAAAACCCCTTAAAATGTAGCTAAAGGTTGCAGCTTTATCAAATTAAATCAATAATTCCATTACTATTCGGCAATCATGAACAGATCGATGCGCAAGAGTGACATTAAATGGCTGCCTACTGCAAAATCGATATCAAAATGCTTGTAAAATATGAATTTATATGTTTATTTTAAAAGTAATACCCTTAAAACCTAGCTTAAAATCCAAACGCGTATGGTTACCTTAATAAAAACCCCTTAAAATGTAGCTAAAGGTTGCAGCTTTATCAAATTAAATCAATAATTCCATTACTATTCGGCAATCATGAACAGATCGATGCGCAAGAGTGACATTAAATGGCTGCCTACTGCAAAATCGATATCAAAATGCTTGTAAAATATGAATTTATATGTTTATTTTAAAAGTAATACCCTTAAAACCTAGCTTAAAATCCAAACGCGTATGGTTACCTTAATAAAAACCCCTTAAAATGTAGCTAAAGGTTGCAGCTTTATCAAATTAAATCAATAATTCCATTACTATTCGGCAATCATGAACAGATCGATGCGCAAGAGTGACATTAAATGGCTGCCTACTGCAAAATCGATATCAAAATGCTTGTAAAATATGAATTTATATGTTTATTTTAAAAGTAATACCCTTAAAACCTAGCTTAAAATCCAAACGCGTATGGTTACCTTAATAAAAACCCCTTAAAATGTAGCTAAAGGTTGCAGCTTTATCAAATTAAATCAATAATTCCATTACTATTCGGCAATCATGAACAGATCGATGCGCAAGAGTGACATTAAATGGCTGCCTACTGCAAAATCGATATCAAAATGCTTGTAAAATATGAATTTATATGTTTATTTTAAAAGTAATACCCTTAAAACCTAGCTTAAAATCCAAACGCGTATGGTTACCTTAATAAAAACCCCTTAAAATGTAGCTAAAGGTTGCAGCTTTATCAAATTAAATCAATAATTCCATTACTATTCGGCAATCATGAACAGATCGATGCGCAAGAGTGACATTAAATGGCTGCCTACTGCAAAATCGATATCAAAATGCTTGTAAAATATGAATTTATATGTTTATTTTAAAAGTAATACCCTTAAAACCTAGCTTAAAATCCAAACGCGTATGGTTACCTTAATAAAAACCCCTTAAAATGTAGCTAAAGGTTGCAGCTTTATCAAATTAAATCAATAATTCCATTACTATTCGGCAATCATGAACAGATCGATGCGCAAGAGTGACATTAAATGGCTGCCTACTGCAAAATCGATATCAAAATGCTTGTAAAATATGAATTTATATGTTTATTTTAAAAGTAATACCCTTAAAACCTAGCTTAAAATCCAAACGCGTATGGTTACCTTAATAAAAACCCCTTAAAATGTAGCTAAAGGTTGCAGCTTTATCAAATTAAATCAATAATTCCATTACTATTCGGCAATCATGAACAGATCGATGCGCAAGAGTGACATTAAATGGCTGCCTACTGCAAAATCGATATCAAAATGCTTGTAAAATATGAATTTATATGTTTATTTTAAAAGTAATACCCTTAAAACCTAGCTTAAAATCCAAACGCGTATGGTTACCTTAATAAAAACCCCTTAAAATGTAGCTAAAGGTTGCAGCTTTATCAAATTAAATCAATAATTCCATTACTATTCGGCAATCATGAACAGATCGATGCGCAAGAGTGACATTAAATGGCTGCCTACTGCAAAATCGATATCAAAATGCTTGTAAAATATGAATTTATATGTTTATTTTAAAAGTAATACCCTTAAAACCTAGCTTAAAATCCAAACGCGTATGGTTACCTTAATAAAAACCCCTTAAAATGTAGCTAAAGGTTGCAGCTTTATCAAATTAAATCAATAATTCCATTACTATTCGGCAATCATGAACAGATCGATGCGCAAGAGTGACATTAAATGGCTGCCTACTGCAAAATCGATATCAAAATGCTTGTAAAATATGAATTTATATGTTTATTTTAAAAGTAATACCCTTAAAACCTAGCTTAAAATCCAAACGCGTATGGTTACCTTAATAAAAACCCCTTAAAATGTAGCTAAAGGTTGCAGCTTTATCAAATTAAATCAATAATTCCATTACTATTCGGCAATCATGAACAGATCGATGCGCAAGAGTGACATTAAATGGCTGCCTACTGCAAAATCGATATCAAAATGCTTGTAAAATATGAATTTATATGTTTATTTTAAAAGTAATACCCTTAAAACCTAGCTTAAAATCCAAACGCGTATGGTTACCTTAATAAAAACCCCTTAAAATGTAGCTAAAGGTTGCAGCTTTATCAAATTAAATCAATAATTCCATTACTATTCGGCAATCATGAACAGATCGATGCGCAAGAGTGACATTAAATGGCTGCCTACTGCAAAATCGATATCAAAATGCTTGTAAAATATGAATTTATATGTTTATTTTAAAAGTAATACCCTTAAAACCTAGCTTAAAATCCAAACGCGTATGGTTACCTTAATAAAAACCCCTTAAAATGTAGCTAAAGGTTGCAGCTTTATCAAATTAAATCAATAATTCCATTACTATTCGGCAATCATGAACAGATCGATGCGCAAGAGTGACATTAAATGGCTGCCTACTGCAAAATCGATATCAAAATGCTTGTAAAATATGAATTTATATGTTTATTTTAAAAGTAATACCCTTAAAACCTAGCTTAAAATCCAAACGCGTATGGTTACCTTAATAAAAACCCCTTAAAATGTAGCTAAAGGTTGCAGCTTTATCAAATTAAATCAATAATTCCATTACTATTCGGCAATCATGAACAGATCGATGCGCAAGAGTGACATTAAATGGCTGCCTACTGCAAAATCGATATCAAAATGCTTGTAAAATATGAATTTATATGTTTATTTTAAAAGTAATACCCTTAAAACCTAGCTTAAAATCCAAACGCGTATGGTTACCTTAATAAAAACCCCTTAAAATGTAGCTAAAGGTTGCAGCTTTATCAAATTAAATCAATAATTCCATTACTATTCGGCAATCATGAACAGATCGATGCGCAAGAGTGACATTAAATGGCTGCCTACTGCAAAATCGATATCAAAATGCTTGTAAAATATGAATTTATATGTTTATTTTAAAAGTAATACCCTTAAAACCTAGCTTAAAATCCAAACGCGTATGGTTACCTTAATAAAAACCCCTTAAAATGTAGCTAAAGGTTGCAGCTTTATCAAATTAAATCAATAATTCCATTACTATTCGGCAATCATGAACAGATCGATGCGCAAGAGTGACATTAAATGGCTGCCTACTGCAAAATCGATATCAAAATGCTTGTAAAATATGAATTTATATGTTTATTTTAAAAGTAATACCCTTAAAACCTAGCTTAAAATCCAAACGCGTATGGTTACCTTAATAAAAACCCCTTAAAATGTAGCTAAAGGTTGCAGCTTTATCAAATTAAATCAATAATTCCATTACTATTCGGCAATCATGAACAGATCGATGCGCAAGAGTGACATTAAATGGCTGCCTACTGCAAAATCGATATCAAAATGCTTGTAAAATATGAATTTATATGTTTATTTTAAAAGTAATACCCTTAAAACCTAGCTTAAAATCCAAACGCGTATGGTTACCTTAATAAAAACCCCTTAAAATGTAGCTAAAGGTTGCAGCTTTATCAAATTAAATCAATAATTCCATTACTATTCGGCAATCATGAACAGATCGATGCGCAAGAGTGACATTAAATGGCTGCCTACTGCAAAATCGATATCAAAATGCTTGTAAAATATGAATTTATATGTTTATTTTAAAAGTAATACCCTTAAAACCTAGCTTAAAATCCAAACGCGTATGGTTACCTTAATAAAAACCCCTTAAAATGTAGCTAAAGGTTGCAGCTTTATCAAATTAAATCAATAATTCCATTACTATTCGGCAATCATGAACAGATCGATGCGCAAGAGTGACATTAAATGGCTGCCTACTGCAAAATCGATATCAAAATGCTTGTAAAATATGAATTTATATGTTTATTTTAAAAGTAATACCCTTAAAACCTAGCTTAAAATCCAAACGCGTATGGTTACCTTAATAAAAACCCCTTAAAATGTAGCTAAAGGTTGCAGCTTTATCAAATTAAATCAATAATTCCATTACTATTCGGCAATCATGAACAGATCGATGCGCAAGAGTGACATTAAATGGCTGCCTACTGCAAAATCGATATCAAAATGCTTGTAAAATATGAATTTATATGTTTATTTTAAAAGTAATACCCTTAAAACCTAGCTTAAAATCCAAACGCGTATGGTTACCTTAATAAAAACCCCTTAAAATGTAGCTAAAGGTTGCAGCTTTATCAAATTAAATCAATAATTCCATTACTATTCGGCAATCATGAACAGATCGATGCGCAAGAGTGACATTAAATGGCTGCCTACTGCAAAATCGATATCAAAATGCTTGTAAAATATGAATTTATATGTTTATTTTAAAAGTAATACCCTTAAAACCTAGCTTAAAATCCAAACGCGTATGGTTACCTTAATAAAAACCCCTTAAAATGTAGCTAAAGGTTGCAGCTTTATCAAATTAAATCAATAATTCCATTACTATTCGGCAATCATGAACAGATCGATGCGCAAGAGTGACATTAAATGGCTGCCTACTGCAAAATCGATATCAAAATGCTTGTAAAATATGAATTTATATGTTTATTTTAAAAGTAATACCCTTAAAACCTAGCTTAAAATCCAAACGCGTATGGTTACCTTAATAAAAACCCCTTAAAATGTAGCTAAAGGTTGCAGCTTTATCAAATTAAATCAATAATTCCATTACTATTCGGCAATCATGAACAGATCGATGCGCAAGAGTGACATTAAATGGCTGCCTACTGCAAAATCGATATCAAAATGCTTGTAAAATATGAATTTATATGTTTATTTTAAAAGTAATACCCTTAAAACCTAGCTTAAAATCCAAACGCGTATGGTTACCTTAATAAAAACCCCTTAAAATGTAGCTAAAGGTTGCAGCTTTATCAAATTAAATCAATAATTCCATTACTATTCGGCAATCATGAACAGATCGATGCGCAAGAGTGACATTAAATGGCTGCCTACTGCAAAATCGATATCAAAATGCTTGTAAAATATGAATTTATATGTTTATTTTAAAAGTAATACCCTTAAAACCTAGCTTAAAATCCAAACGCGTATGGTTACCTTAATAAAAACCCCTTAAAATGTAGCTAAAGGTTGCAGCTTTATCAAATTAAATCAATAATTCCATTACTATTCGGCAATCATGAACAGATCGATGCGCAAGAGTGACATTAAATGGCTGCCTACTGCAAAATCGATATCAAAATGCTTGTAAAATATGAATTTATATGTTTATTTTAAAAGTAATACCCTTAAAACCTAGCTTAAAATCCAAACGCGTATGGTTACCTTAATAAAAACCCCTTAAAATGTAGCTAAAGGTTGCAGCTTTATCAAATTAAATCAATAATTCCATTACTATTCGGCAATCATGAACAGATCGATGCGCAAGAGTGACATTAAATGGCTGCCTACTGCAAATCGATATCAAAATGCTTGTAAAATATGAATTTATATGTTTATTTTAAAAGTAATACCCTTAAAACCTAGCTTAAAATCCAAACGCGTATGGTTACCTTACTAAAAAACCCCTTAAAATGTAGCTAAAGGTTGCAGATTTATCAAATTAAATCAATAATTCCATTACTATTCGACAATCATGAACAGATCGATGCGCAAGAGTGACATTAAATGGCTGCCTACTGCAAAATCGATATCAAAATGCTTGTAAAATATGAATTTATATGTTTATTTTAAAAGTAATACCCTTAAAACCTAGCTTAAAATCCAAACGCGTATGGTTACCTTAATAAAAACCCCTTAAAATGTAGCTAAAGGTTGCAGCTTTATCAAATTAAATCAATAATTCCATTACTATTCGGCAATCATGAACAGATCGATGCGCAAGAGTGACATTCAATGGCTGCCTACTGCAAAATCGATATCAAAATGCTTGTAAAATATGAATTTATATGTTTATTTTAAAAGTAATACCCTTAAAACCTAGCTTAATATCCAAACGCGTATGGTTACCTTAATAAAAACCCCTTAAAATGTAGGTAAAGGTTGCAGCTTTATCAAATTAAATCAATAATTCCATTACTATTCGGCAATCATGAACAGATCGATGCGCAAGAGTGACATTAAATGGCTGCCTACTGCAAAATCGATATCAAAATGCTTGTAAAATATGAATTTATATGTTTATTTTAAAAGTAATACCCTTAAAACCTAGCTTAAAATCCAAACGCGTATGGTTACCTTAATAAAAACCCCTTAAAATGTAGCTAAAGGTTGCAGCTTTATCAAATTAAATCAATAATTCCATTACTATTCGGCAATCATGAACAGATCGATGCGCAAGAGTGACATTAAATGGCTGCCTACTGCAAAATCGATATCAAAATGCTTGTAAAATATGAATTTATATGTTTATTTTAAAAGTAATACCCTTAAAACCTAGCTTAAAATCCAAACGCGTATGGTTACCTTAATAAAAACCCCTTAAAATGTAGCTAAAGGTTGCAGCTTTATCAAATTAAATCAATAATTCCATTACTATTCGGCAATCATGAACAGATCGATGCGCAAGAGTGACATTAAATGGCTGCCTACTGCAAAATCGATATCAAAATGCTTGTAAAATATGAATTTATATGTTTATTTTAAAAGTAATACCCTTAAAACCTAGCTTAAAATCCAAACGCGTATGGTTACCTTAATAAAAACCCCTTAAAATGTAGCTAAAGGTTGCAGCTTTATCAAATTAAATCAATAATTCCATTACTATTCGGCAATCATGAACAGATCGATGCGCAAGAGTGACATTAAATGGCTGCCTACTGCAAAATCGATATCAAAATGCTTGTAAAATATGAATTTATATGTTTATTTTAAAAGTAATACCCTTAAAACCTAGCTTAAAATCCAAACGCGTATGGTTACCTTAATAAAAACCCCTTAAAATGTAGCTAAAGGTTGCAGCTTTATCAAATTAAATCAATAATTCCATTACTATTCGGCAATCATGAACAGATCGATGCGCAAGAGTGACATTAAATGGCTGCCTACTGCAAAATCGATATCAAAATGCTTGTAAAATATGAATTTATATGTTTATTTTAAAAGTAATACCCTTAAAACCTAGCTTAAAATCCAAACGCGTATGGTTACCTTAATAAAAACCCCTTAAAATGTAGCTAAAGGTTGCAGCTTTATCAAATTAAATCAATAATTCCATTACTATTCGGCAATCATGAACAGATCGATGCGCAAGAGTGACATTAAATGGCTGCCTACTGCAAAATCGATATCAAAATGCTTGTAAAATATGAATTTATATGTTTATTTTAAAAGTAATACCCTTAAAACCTAGCTTAAAATCCAAACGCGTATGGTTACCTTAATAAAAACCCCTTAAAATGTAGCTAAAGGTTGCAGCTTTATCAAATTAAATCAATAATTCCATTACTATTCGGCAATCATGAACAGATCGATGCGCAAGAGTGACATTAAATGGCTGCCTACTGCAAAATCGATATCAAAATGCTTGTAAAATATGAATTTATATGTTTATTTTAAAAGTAATACCCTTAAAACCTAGCTTAAAATCCAAACGCGTATGGTTACCTTAATAAAAACCCCTTAAAATGTAGCTAAAGGTTGCAGCTTTATCAAATTAAATCAATAATTCCATTACTATTCGGCAATCATGAACAGATCGATGCGCAAGAGTGACATTAAATGGCTGCCTACTGCAAAATCGATATCAAAATGCTTGTAAAATATGAATTTATATGTTTATTTTAAAAGTAATACCCTTAAAACCTAGCTTAAAATCCAAACGCGTATGGTTACCTTAATAAAAACCCCTTAAAATGTAGCTAAAGGTTGCAGCTTTATCAAATTAAATCAATAATTCCATTACTATTCGGCAATCATGAACAGATCGATGCGCAAGAGTGACATTAAATGGCTGCCTACTGCAAAATCGATATCAAAATGCTTGTAAAATATGAATTTATATGTTTATTTTAAAAGTAATACCCTTAAAACCTAGCTTAAAATCCAAACGCGTATGGTTACCTTAATAAAAACCCCTTAAAATGTAGCTAAAGGTTGCAGCTTTATCAAATTAAATCAATAATTCCATTACTATTCGGCAATCATGAACAGATCGATGCGCAAGAGTGACATTAAATGGCTGCCTACTGCAAAATCGATATCAAAATGCTTGTAAAATATGAATTTATATGTTTATTTTAAAAGTAATACCCTTAAAACCTAGCTTAAAATCCAAACGCGTATGGTTACCTTAATAAAAACCCCTTAAAATGTAGCTAAAGGTTGCAGCTTTATCAAATTAAATCAATAATTCCATTACTATTCGGCAATCATGAACAGATCGATGCGCAAGAGTGACATTAAATGGCTGCCTACTGCAAAATCGATATCAAAATGCTTGTAAAATATGAATTTATATGTTTATTTTAAAAGTAATACCCTTAAAACCTAGCTTAAAATCCAAACGCGTATGGTTACCTTAATAAAAACCCCTTAAAATGTAGCTAAAGGTTGCAGCTTTATCAAATTAAATCAATAATTCCATTACTATTCGGCAATCATGAACAGATCGATGCGCAAGAGTGACATTAAATGGCTGCCTACTGCAAAATCGATATCAAAATGCTTGTAAAATATGAATTTATATGTTTATTTTAAAAGTAATACCCTTAAAACCTAGCTTAAAATCCAAACGCGTATGGTTACCTTAATAAAAACCCCTTAAAATGTAGCTAAAGGTTGCAGCTTTATCAAATTAAATCAATAATTCCATTACTATTCGGCAATCATGAACAGATCGATGCGCAAGAGTGACATTAAATGGCTGCCTACTGCAAAATCGATATCAAAATGCTTGTAAAATATGAATTTATATGTTTATTTTAAAAGTAATACCCTTAAAACCTAGCTTAAAATCCAAACGCGTATGGTTACCTTAATAAAAACCCCTTAAAATGTAGCTAAAGGTTGCAGCTTTATCAAATTAAATCAATAATTCCATTACTATTCGGCAATCATGAACAGATCGATGCGCAAGAGTGACATTAAATGGCTGCCTACTGCAAAATCGATATCAAAATGCTTGTAAAATATGAATTTATATGTTTATTTTAAAAGTAATACCCTTAAAACCTAGCTTAAAATCCAAACGCGTATGGTTACCTTAATAAAAACCCCTTAAAATGTAGCTAAAGGTTGCAGCTTTATCAAATTAAATCAATAATTCCATTACTATTCGGCAATCATGAACAGATCGATGCGCAAGAGTGACATTAAATGGCTGCCTACTGCAAAATCGATATCAAAATGCTTGTAAAATATGAATTTATATGTTTATTTTAAAAGTAATACCCTTAAAACCTAGCTTAAAATCCAAACGCGTATGGTTACCTTAATAAAAACCCCTTAAAATGTAGCTAAAGGTTGCAGCTTTATCAAATTAAATCAATAATTCCATTACTATTCGGCAATCATGAACAGATCGATGCGCAAGAGTGACATTAAATGGCTGCCTACTGCAAAATCGATATCAAAATGCTTGTAAAATATGAATTTATATGTTTATTTTAAAAGTAATACCCTTAAAACCTAGCTTAAAATCCAAACGCGTATGGTTACCTTAATAAAAACCCCTTAAAATGTAGCTAAAGGTTGCAGCTTTATCAAATTAAATCAATAATTCCATTACTATTCGGCAATCATGAACAGATCGATGCGCAAGAGTGACATTAAATGGCTGCCTACTGCAAAATCGATATCAAAATGCTTGTAAAATATGAATTTATATGTTTATTTTAAAAGTAATACCCTTAAAACCTAGCTTAAAATCCAAACGCGTATGGTTACCTTAATAAAAACCCCTTAAAATGTAGCTAAAGGTTGCAGCTTTATCAAATTAAATCAATAATTCCATTACTATTCGGCAATCATGAACAGATCGATGCGCAAGAGTGACATTAAATGGCTGCCTACTGCAAAATCGATATCAAAATGCTTGTAAAATATGAATTTATATGTTTATTTTAAAAGTAATACCCTTAAAACCTAGCTTAAAATCCAAACGCGTATGGTTACCTTAATAAAAACCCCTTAAAATGTAGCTAAAGGTTGCAGCTTTATCAAATTAAATCAATAATTCCATTACTATTCGGCAATCATGAACAGATCGATGCGCAAGAGTGACATTAAATGGCTGCCTACTGCAAAATCGATATCAAAATGCTTGTAAAATATGAATTTATATGTTTATTTTAAAAGTAATACCCTTAAAACCTAGCTTAAAATCCAAACGCGTATGGTTACCTTAATAAAAACCCCTTAAAATGTAGCTAAAGGTTGCAGCTTTATCAAATTAAATCAATAATTCCATTACTATTCGGCAATCATGAACAGATCGATGCGCAAGAGTGACATTAAATGGCTGCCTACTGCAAAATCGATATCAAAATGCTTGTAAAATATGAATTTATATGTTTATTTTAAAAGTAATACCCTTAAAACCTAGCTTAAAATCCAAACGCGTATGGTTACCTTAATAAAAACCCCTTAAAATGTAGCTAAAGGTTGCAGCTTTATCAAATTAAATCAATAATTCCATTACTATTCGGCAATCATGAACAGATCGATGCGCAAGAGTGACATTAAATGGCTGCCTACTGCAAAATCGATATCAAAATGCTTGTAAAATATGAATTTATATGTTTATTTTAAAAGTAATACCCTTAAAACCTAGCTTAAAATCCAAACGCGTATGGTTACCTTAATAAAAACCCCTTAAAATGTAGCTAAAGGTTGCAGCTTTATCAAATTAAATCAATAATTCCATTACTATTCGGCAATCATGAACAGATCGATGCGCAAGAGTGACATTAAATGGCTGCCTACTGCAAAATCGATATCAAAATGCTTGTAAAATATGAATTTATATGTTTATTTTAAAAGTAATACCCTTAAAACCTAGCTTAAAATCCAAACGCGTATGGTTACCTTAATAAAAACCCCTTAAAATGTAGCTAAAGGTTGCAGCTTTATCAAATTAAATCAATAATTCCATTACTATTCGGCAATCATGAACAGATCGATGCGCAAGAGTGACATTAAATGGCTGCCTACTGCAAAATCGATATCAAAATGCTTGTAAAATATGAATTTATATGTTTATTTTAAAAGTAATACCCTTAAAACCTAGCTTAAAATCCAAACGCGTATGGTTACCTTAATAAAAACCCCTTAAAATGTAGCTAAAGGTTGCAGCTTTATCAAATTAAATCAATAATTCCATTACTATTCGGCAATCATGAACAGATCGATGCGCAAGAGTGACATTAAATGGCTGCCTACTGCAAAATCGATATCAAAATGCTTGTAAAATATGAATTTATATGTTTATTTTAAAAGTAATACCCTTAAAACCTAGCTTAAAATCCAAACGCGTATGGTTACCTTAATAAAAACCCCTTAAAATGTAGCTAAAGGTTGCAGCTTTATCAAATTAAATCAATAATTCCATTACTATTCGGCAATCATGAACAGATCGATGCGCAAGAGTGACATTAAATGGCTGCCTACTGCAAAATCGATATCAAAATGCTTGTAAAATATGAATTTATATGTTTATTTTAAAAGTAATACCCTTAAAACCTAGCTTAAAATCCAAACGCGTATGGTTACCTTAATAAAAACCCCTTAAAATGTAGCTAAAGGTTGCAGCTTTATCAAATTAAATCAATAATTCCATTACTATTCGGCAATCATGAACAGATCGATGCGCAAGAGTGACATTAAATGGCTGCCTACTGCAAAATCGATATCAAAATGCTTGTAAAATATGAATTTATATGTTTATTTTAAAAGTAATACCCTTAAAACCTAGCTTAAAATCCAAACGCGTATGGTTACCTTAATAAAAACCCCTTAAAATGTAGCTAAAGGTTGCAGCTTTATCAAATTAAATCAATAATTCCATTACTATTCGGCAATCATGAACAGATCGATGCGCAAGAGTGACATTAAATGGCTGCCTACTGCAAAATCGATATCAAAATGCTTGTAAAATATGAATTTATATGTTTATTTTAAAAGTAATACCCTTAAAACCTAGCTTAAAATCCAAACGCGTATGGTTACCTTAATAAAAACCCCTTAAAATGTAGCTAAAGGTTGCAGCTTTATCAAATTAAATCAATAATTCCATTACTATTCGGCAATCATGAACAGATCGATGCGCAAGAGTGACATTAAATGGCTGCCTACTGCAAAATCGATATCAAAATGCTTGTAAAATATGAATTTATATGTTTATTTTAAAAGTAATACCCTTAAAACCTAGCTTAAAATCCAAACGCGTATGGTTACCTTAATAAAAACCCCTTAAAATGTAGCTAAAGGTTGCAGCTTTATCAAATTAAATCAATAATTCCATTACTATTCGGCAATCATGAACAGATCGATGCGCAAGAGTGACATTAAATGGCTGCCTACTGCAAAATCGATATCAAAATGCTTGTAAAATATGAATTTATATGTTTATTTTAAAAGTAATACCCTTAAAACCTAGCTTAAAATCCAAACGCGTATGGTTACCTTAATAAAAACCCCTTAAAATGTAGCTAAAGGTTGCAGCTTTATCAAATTAAATCAATAATTCCATTACTATTCGGCAATCATGAACAGATCGATGCGCAAGAGTGACATTAAATGGCTGCCTACTGCAAAATCGATATCAAAATGCTTGTAAAATATGAATTTATATGTTTATTTTAAAAGTAATACCCTTAAAACCTAGCTTAAAATCCAAACGCGTATGGTTACCTTAATAAAAACCCCTTAAAATGTAGCTAAAGGTTGCAGCTTTATCAAATTAAATCAATAATTCCATTACTATTCGACAATCATGAACAGATCGATGCGCAAGAGTGACATTAAATGGCTGCCTACTGTAAAATCGATATCAAAATGCTTGTAAAATATGAATTTATATGTTTATTTTAAAAGTAATACCCTTAAAACCTAGCTTAAAATCCAAACGCGTATGGTTACCTTAATAAAAACCCCTTAAAATGTAGCTAAAGGTTGCAGCTTTATCAAATTAAATCAATAATTCCATTACTATTCGACAATCATGAACAGATCGATGCGCAAGAGTGACATTAAATGGCTGCCTACTGCAAAATCGATATCAAAATGCTTGTAAAATATGAATTTATATGTTTATTTTAAAAGTAATACCCTTAAAACCTAGCTTAAAATCCAAACGCGTATGGTTACCTTAATAAAAACCCCTTAAAATGTAGCTAAAGGTTGCAGCTTTATCAAATTAAATCAATAATTCCATTACTATTCGGCAATCATGAAGAGATCGATGCGCAAGAGTGACATTAAATGGCTGCCTACTGCAAAATCGATATCAAAATGCTTGTAAAATATGAATTTATATGTTTATTTTAAAAGTAATACCCTTAAAACCTAGCTTAAAATCCAAACGCGTATGGTTACCTTAATAAAAACCCCTTAAAATGTAGCTAAAGGTTGCAGCTTTATCAAATTAAATCAATAATTCCATTACTATTCGGCAATCATGAACAGATCGATGCGCAAGAGTGACATTAAATGGCTGCCTACTGCAAAATCGATATCAAAATGCTTGTAAAATATGAATTTATATGTTTATTTTAAAAGTAATACCCTTAAAACCTAGCTTAAAATCCAAACGCGTATGGTTACCTTAATAAAAACCCCTTGAAATGTAGCTAAAGGTTGCAGCTTTATCAAATTAAATCAATAATTCCATTACTATTCGACAATCATGAACAGATCGATGCGCAAGAGTGACATTAAATGGCTGCCTACTGCAAAATCGATATCAAAATGCTTGTAAAATATGAATTTATATGTTTATTTTAAAAGTAATACCCTTAAAACCTAGCTTAAAATCCAAACGCGTATGGTTACCTTAATAAAAACCCCTTAAAATGTAGCTAAAGGTTGCAGCTTTATCAAATTAAATCAATAATTCCATTACTATTCGGCAATCATGAACAGATCGATGCGCAAGAGTGACATTAAATGGCTGCCTACTGCAAAATCGATATCAAAATGCTTGTAAAATATGAATTTATATGTTTATTTTAGAAGTAATACCCTTAAAACCTAGCTTAAAATCCAAACTTCAAACTTCAACAATTCTTTCTCCTAACCTATATATCCTTCCTGAACCAGCGCAATGCCTCGCATTTATAGGGGTATCCCCTGCGCGTTGGCTCGTATTAAAAAAAAAAAAAAAAAACGCGTATGGTTACCTTAATAAAAACCCCTTAAAATGTAGCTAAAGGTTGCAGCTTTATCAAATTAAATCAATAATTCCATTACTATTCGGCAATCATGAACAGATCGATGCGCAAGAGTGACATTAAATGGCTGCCTACTGCAAAATCGATATCAAAATGCTTGTAAAATATGAATTTATATGTTTATTTTAAAAGTAATACCCTTAAAACTTAGCTTAAAATCCAAACGCGTATGGTTACCTTAATAAAAACCCCTTAAAATGTAGCTAAAGGTTGCAGCTTTATCAAATTAAATCAATAATTCCATTACTATTCGGCAATCATGAACAGATCGATGCGCAAGAGTGACATTAAATGGCTGCCTACTGCAAAATCGATATCAAAATGCTTGTAAAATATGAATTTATATGTTTATTTTAAAAGTAATACCCTTAAAACCTAGCTTAAAATCCAAACGCGTATGGTTACCTTAATAAAAACCCCTTAAAATGTAGCTAAAGGTTGCAGCTTTATCAAATTAAATCAATAATTCCATTACTATTCGGCAATCATGAACAGATCGATGCGCAAGAGTGACATTAAATGGCTGCCTACTGCAAAATCGATATCAAAATGCTTGTAAAATATGAATTTATATGTTTATTTTAAAAGTAATACCCTTAAAACCTAGCTTAAAATCCAAACGCGTATGGTTACCTTAATAAAAACCCCTTAAAATGTAGCTAAAGGTTGCAGCTTTATCAAATTAAATCAATAATTCCATTACTATTCGGCAATCATGAACAGATCGATGCGCAAGAGTGACATTAAATGGCTGCCTACTGCAAAATCGATATCAAAATGCTTGTAAAATATGAATTTATATGTTTATTTTAAAAGTAATACCCTTAAAACCTAGCTTAAAATCCAAACGCGTATGGTTACCTTAATAAAAACCCCTTAAAATGTAGCTAAAGGTTGCAGCTTTATCAAATTAAATCAATAATTCCATTACTATTCGGCAATCATGAACAGATCGATGCGCAAGAGTGACATTAAATGGCTGCCTACTGCAAAATCGATATCAAAATGCTTGTAAAATATGAATTTATATGTTTATTTTAAAAGTAATACCCTTAAAACCTAGCTTAAAATCCAAACGCGTATGGTTACCTTAATAAAAACCCCTTAAAATGTAGCTAAAGGTTGCAGCTTTATCAAATTAAATCAATAATTCCATTACTATTCGGCAATCATAAACAGATCGATGCGCAAGAGTGACATTAAATGGCTGCCTACTGCAAAATCGATATCAAAATGCTTGTAAAATATGAATTTATATGTTTATTTTAAAAGTAATACCCTTAAAACCTAGCTTAAAATCCAAACGCGTATGGTTACCTTAATAAAAACCCCTTAAAATGTAGCTAAAGGTTGCAGCTTTATCAAATTAAATCAATAATTCCATTACTATTCGGCAATCATGAACAGATCGATGCGCAAGAGTGACATTAAATGGCTGCCTACTGCAAAATCGATATCAAAATGCTTGTAAAATATGAATTTATATGTTTACTAGCTGACCCGGCGAACTTCGTCCCGCACGACATTTGTTGTTTTTTTATAATGAAATACGCGAGATGGCGAATCAATGGCGATGTGGCAAATGGCAAATTGACGAAGAAAACCAACTAAAGGAAGAGGAGGGAGCTACTGATTAACGCAATCGAGGCCCGTAAATAAGCAATGGTGCTGCTAAGTTTCAGTAAAGCAATGGATAGCGCTTGAACCATGTTTAAGTTATATTGGCAGGGCCACGATCCCTTATTCAATACCCGCACAATGCCCTCTGTCGAAGGAGAAAATGGTAGGTTCGTACTAAGTGTCATTACTGAGCGACTTATAGTTCAGCGAAATATTTGGGTCACAACAAATGTGCCACGCCCCTTGTCCAACGCTTATAAAAACTTACCAGTAGAATGACCCATCTATGGGACGACGGGGCACTAAATTTCAGTGTTGTACGACTTACAACTTCAAAGATATTCTCTATTAAAAAATTTGGCTTGTATGGGCAGTGCCACGCCCCCTTGTTTAATACCTTCATCATTCCCTCTGTCGAAAGAGAAAATGGTAGGTTCGTACTTAGTTTCATTGTTGTGCGACTTACCTATAATTCAGCCAAATGTTTGGGTCACAAAAAATGTGCCACGCCCCTTGTCCAACGCCCATCAAATATTACCAGTAGAATGACTCATCTATGGAACGACACTATACTAAATTTCAGTGTTGTACGACTAACAGTTTCAAAGATATTCTCTATTAAAGATTTGGCTTGTATCGGTGGTGCCACGCCCCCTTGTTCAATACCGGCACCATTCCCTTTGTCGAAAGATATAAATAAATGGTAGGTTCGTACTTAGTTTCATTGCTGTGCGACTTATAGTTCAGCGAAATATTTGGGTCACAAAAATTGTACCACGCCCCTTGTCCAACGCCTATCAAAATTTAACAGTAGAATGACACTTCTGTGGGAGGATGTCATACTAAATTTCAATGCTGTGCAACTTACAATTCCGAAGCTATTCCATATAAAAGATTTGAGTTGTATGGGCGAAGCCACGCCTTCTTGTTAAATACCCGCCTCATTCCCTCTGCCCAAAGATATGACTAAATGGTAGGTTCAAACCAAGTTTCTTTGATATACGACTTACAGTTTTGCTGAAATATTGGGTCATAAAAAATGTGCCACTCCCCTTATCCAACGCCCATACAATTTTAACAATAGAATGACACATCTATGAGACGACGGTACACCAATTTTCAATGCTGTGCGGCTAACAATTCCGAAGCTATTCCATTTAAAAGAATTTAGTTGTATGGGCGGTGCCACACCCCCTTGTTCAATACCCACCCCATTCCCTCTATCGAAGGACATGATTGAATAGTAAGTTTGTACCAAATTTAATTGATGTGTGACTTATGGTTCCCAAGTTATTGTCTAAAAATGTATTCTTGTGGTGCCACGCCCCGTTTTCCCGACTTTTATTTTTTCCTAAACCTTCACGTAACAATTTCAAACAAACCCTCCGAAGGAAGTATCCAAGTTGGTCCAGTCGTTTCCAAGTTTTAAGCATACATAACGAAAATTGGAAAAATAATTTTCTTTCATCATTGCAAAAATGCTTAAAATTTCAGAGAAAAATTGTTGGCTGGCAATGCTGTTCGCCGAAAGAAAAAGAAAAAAAGCTCTAAAATTCAACACTCGAGTTGAAAAGCTGTTTTCTGTCTGTTTTTTCTTTGCCTTTTGTCTGTTTTGTTTACATTCGGCGAACAGCATTGCCAGCCAATTCTTTTTCTCTGAAATTTTAAGCATTTTTGCAATGATGAAAAAAATTATTTTTCCAATATACGGACAACCAAAGGAATCATTCGTCGACCTATACAGAAACTCGCTATTTTGCCTTCTTGAAAGAGACCTTTCCATGGGGGCGGGATGTTCGGTCACCGAATGCACGATAACGTTTGAAATGTAAATTGCTATAGACACACCCTAACGTTTGAATGTAATTTGCTATACATACACTCTAATGTTTGTTCCTTATAATGTTTACCTCTAAATTTATCAGTGTTTCTCTACTATATTATGCATGTTTTATACATATAAACCTTCCTCTTGAATCACTCTATCCATTAAAAAAAACCGCTTAAGAAACCGTTGCGTAGTTTTAAAGATTTAAGCATACATAGGGACAGACAGCGGCAGCGACTTTGCTTTATACTATGTAATGATTTTAAAAGTAATACCCTTAAAACCTAGCTTAAAATCCAAACGCGTATGGTTACCTTAATAAAAACCCCTTAAAATGTAGCTAAAGGTTGCAGCTTTATCAAATGAAATCAATAATTCCATTACTATTCGGCAATCATGAACAGATCGATGCGCAAGAGTGACATTAAATGGCTGCCTACTGCAAAATCGATATCAAAATGCTTGTAAAATATGAATTTATATGTTTATTTTAAAAGTAATACCCTTAAAACCTAGCTTAAAATCCAAACGCGTATGGTTACCTTAATAAAAACCCCTTAAAATGTAGCTAAAGGTTGCAGCTTTATCAAATTAAATCAATAATTCCATTACTATTCGGCAATCATGAACAGATCGATGCGCAAGAGTGACATTAAATGGCTGCCTACTGCAAAATCGATATCAAAATGCTTGTAAAATATGAATTTATATGTTTATTTTAAAAGTAATACCCTTAAAACCTAGCTTAAAATCCAAACGCGTATGGTTACCTTAATAAAAACCCCTTAAAATGTAGCTAAAGGTTGCAGCTTTATCAAATTAAATCAATAATTCCATTACTATTCGGCAATCATGAACAGATCGATGCGCAAGAGTGACATTAAATGGCTGCCTACTGCAAAATCGATATCAAAATGCTTGTAAAATATGAATTTATATGTTTATTTTAAAAGTAATACCCTTAAAACCTAGCTTAAAATCCAAACGCGTATGGTTACCTTAATAAAAACCCCTTAAAATGTAGCTAAAGGTTGCAGCTTTATCAAATTAAATCAATAATTCCATTACTATTCGGCAATCATGAACAGATCGATGCGCAAGAGTGACATTAAATGGCTGCCTACTGCAAAATCGATATCAAAATGCTTGTAAAATATGAATTTATATGTTTATTTTAAAAGTAATACCCTTAAAACCTAGCTTAAAATCCAAACGCGTGTCACGATGACCGAAAAACGCTTTTTAAATTCTTTTGATTTACGTCCGCTTTATTCGACTGCACAATTCAGACTGACTCTCCGCAGTTTTGGAGTTGCCAGATTACAATTTTAGAAAATGACATAAACACAGAGTGACAGTTCGGCCCTTCCTGACACAAACTCGTCCCGAGGTTATGAAGTTTCAGCTGCCTCGTCGTCATCTTCACCAGGATCAAAATCGTCATCAACATCGGGTAACAAAGCGCACCAAGGCTTAAGTTTGTCGCTGCTTGCGACCGTGCTGAACTTGCGTTGTTTAAGCTGCACACCTTCAACGTCCTCGACCACGTATCGATCAAAGCGCAGGACCTTCGAGATGACGTAGGGCCCTCGGAACTTCACCTCTAGCTTGCGTGACTCACCTGTCGCCTGTATCGGACACTCAAGAAGTACCAGATCTCGCGTTGAACCTTTGAGTCCACACCTTCCGGGCGGCCTCGATATTCTTAATGGCCTCTTCTCGCCTCTCGCTCATAATGGGACCAACTTGTTTCATGTCGTCTTGTAGCGCGGCAAGAATTTTGTTGCCACTGATGTCCCGGACTGGAAAGTCGTAAATTAGCTCCATTGGCGAGAACCTAGTCGTCGAGTTCTTGGTTGTGTTGTACTTCCACTGCAGTCGGCGTATTTCTGCATCCCAGCTTTTGGCATCGGTTGCAGCGACTTTCAGGAAGGACAGTATAGACTGGTTGACCCTCTCTGCTATTCCATTTGACCTTGGCGTTCGCACTGCCACTTTGATGTGTTGTATGGAGTTGGCATTGCAATACCCTGCGAATGCCGACGACGTAAACGCAGTCCCTCTGTCAGTTACGATGGTTTTCGGAGATCCGAAGTTAAGCGTTAATTGATCGAGCGCATCAATTACCGGCTTAGTCTTCGTGGATTTTACTGCTACGATTACTGCATACCTTGTCAGGGCGTCGACGATAACCAATATATGCTCGTTACCTCGACGACTTTTGATGAACGGGCCCAGATGGTCCATGTGCAGCAACTCAAATGGAACAGTTGGCACTGGCATCCCATATAACTGACACTCTTTCTGCCTCGGCTCGCGACAATAGCAACATTCAACACAGGATTTCATGTAACTTTTGATGAAATTCCGCATTCTCGGGATCCAGAAGTGTTGCTTGATTCTCGTGATTGTGCTTTCTAACCCTGGGTGACCTATGTCGTCATGACTGTATTTGACAATACGCCATCGCATCCCTCGAGGAACGACAAGCAACAGGTTGCCATCGCCCATCTTCTTATGCAACCTGCAACCTTTATGAACGTACTCAGCTGCGTACATTTTATGCTGCGGAGACGCCTTCTCCCCACTCAGCGCATCCATAATCTGCTTTACCTTAGGGTCCTGCCGCTGCATCGCCGCTATCCAGTCATCGACCTGGAGCTTCGTCATCATAATTTTCTCGGCTACGTCTGTTGATTCCACAGCTTCCTCAACTGGTGCTCTACTCAGTGCGTCCGCGTGAGTCATCGTAGTACCTGCACGATGTCGGACCTCGTAATCGTATTCCAGCAACTTTAGAAACCAGCGTGCTATACGGGGTATTAGCGGCTTTGACTCCTTCGCACTTGATATAGCGGCACAGTCGGTGCAGATCGTAAACTTCTTGCCCAACAAGTATGATCGGAATCGCTGACAGCCCTCCACAACCGCCAACACCTCCAATTCGTATGCGTGGTAGTTCTGCTCAGCGTCGGTACACGACCGACTATAGTATGCGATAGCCTGCAGCAGGCCATTTGTCTCTCGCTGCAGCAGGATCGCGGCGATCCCCACACTACTTGCGTCTGTGTGGAGCTCATGGTCTTTGCTCACATCGTAGATACCCAGCACCGGTTCACTAGTCAGCAACTTGATCATAGTCCTGAATGCCTCCTCGCATTCCGCTGGCCAACTGAAGATCACGTCTTTCCTCGTTAGGCGTACGAGTGGCGCCGCAATATGAGCGTAATTTGCCACGAATTTACGGAAGAAACCGGTAAGCCCTAAAAATCGTCTAACTTCATTTGCATTTTTCGGAATCGGGAAGTACTTAATAGCAATTGTTTTGATCCGCCCTGGCTTCAACCCGTTTGCGTCTAATTCGTGCCCCAAAAAGTTCACATTCGCCTTCATGAACGAACACTTCGAAAGTCTCAGCGTCAGCCCTTCATTTTCCACCAAGCGTAGTAGTTCTTGCAATGTCTGCAAACCTTCATTAAACGTCTGCGTCGCGATGATCACTTCGTCCACATAGCTGACGACCCTACCTTTCATCGCTTGAATCATCTCTGACATCATTCTCTGGAACGTACATGGCGCATTTCGTAGCCCGAATGGCATTCTGTTGAACTCGAAATGTCCATTGTGCGTCACAAAGGCGGTGTATTGCCTAGATTTCTCATCGATCTCAATTTGGTAATACCCAGACATCATGTCTAATGTAGTAAAATAACATTTCCCGGAAAGTGTCGAAAGTACACCCTCGACTGTTGGCATCGACCACGGTTGCTTCTCTGTCACAGCATTAATTTCGCGATAGTCCACACAGAGACGATCCTCTCCATTCTGCTTACGCACCAGCACAATAGGCGATGAGTACAATGACGTCGACGGACTAATTATGTCCAACGCCAGCAGCTCCGACACTATTTTCTCGACGGACTGCTGCTTAGGAAATGGAATCGAATACGGCTTCTTCACAATTGGCTTGTCCGAAGACAGTGTAATATGCATTTTAAAACTTTTGCTCTTACCGAGATTTTTTAGTTCTTCACCAAAACAACAAGCATAATCGTTGAGCAGCGCTCTTAGCTCACTCTTTTCACTGTCTTCAAGTTGCTCTCCACTGTCAATCTGTTCACCCGAGAGTGCTATGGTATGGCATTCTCCATTCTCTATTACAACACGCATTTTGTTTAGCACGTCCATGCCCACTATTACATCGTACGATAGTAGTTCATTGTCCACGATCAGAAAATTATTCTCCAGATTTTGGTTATCTATTTTAAGCTTTGCGGTCAGCGACTCGCTGCACGTGCACTGGCCACCGGCGAAGCCATTCAACGTTTCACTACACGGCATTCTTTTGGCGTCACACTTATCTGCAATGTATTTTGTTATTAGCGACCTAGTGCTTCCTGAGTCGATCAAAGCACTGCACCTGACATTGTTAATCGCAACTTGCTTTATCACTTCCCGTATCTTTCTCACATTAACTTCGTTCTCTATTGCATTCACAACCTCACCCGATTTGCTTTTCTTTTCTTGCACCCGACTTTCGTATTGACGCTCTTTATTCTGCGGTCGCCCACAATTTCTTGCGAAATGACCATACTCGCGACAATTATAGCACATAGACCGCGATTCTCCTACTGTGTCATTGGCTTCTCCTTTTGCTACGCTCTTTCCTTTGCTCTCATAAACTTCGAATTTCCGCGCACTCGTTCGAGGACTCGTATCGCGACCACTAATTTTCTTGGCACTTGCCACCACACTCATCAGTGTTCTTAGTAAGTCCGAACACCTTCCAAAGTTCATTGCTGACAAAGTTTTTTTCAAACTGTCATCACCTAGTCCATTAATTATGTACCGGACAATTGCGTTCTCATCGACACCACCTCGTTTTCCGAGCGCGAGCATTCTGTAATAGAATTGTATTATCGACTCGCCCCTATCTACGCGCGAATGCATCATTTGCATGTGAATGTCTGCTGTATTCACGATACTGGGGAAATCTGTCAAAAACGTTGACACGAACTGTGACCACTCGCGAAACACCGGCTGAGAGTTCACCCACAACTTCGCCGCGCCTCTCATCTTACTCTGCACGGCGAACGTTACCAACCCGTCGTTCCAGCTGTACGCACACTTGAGTTTCTCTATTCGCTCGACAAATTGCACCGAGCTGATGTCACCAACACATGGATCGAACTCCGGCAACATGGCGATGATATTATTCACATTACCTTGCCCGTTTACTTCAGTTATATGGTCAGCGTACACGCCGCTCAGCTGCGGCTGCGCGCTCGCTACACAAGCGAGCGGGGCAAGCATAGCCTGCTGATCTGAACCATACCCCTCCGGCGACTGTGATACATTTCGTGCAGCACACGAAGGAGCACCGGGCTGCACACTTTGCAGACGATACTGCACAGTGGAAGTTTGTGCGTAAGGTGCCGTAGTCATCGGCACAGAATAGGGGTTGAACGTCGCTGCTTGACCCAAACTGTACGACTGCGCACACAGCGCAGGCGAATATGACGCGACTGGCACAAAACTTGTCGTCACGCCTGGTACCTGTTGTTCTGTCACACAGCTCGGCATATATGACTTTGATACAGTCTGCGGCGACAACAACAAATTATGTTGCGATGGCGCAATAGTCTGCTGCGTTGTCATCTCTGTCGCTCGCATACCAGCTCGTTGGTTTTGATTCCCAACGGCCGTTTGATTTCCCGTTACCGAACAATCGAGACCCCCTGCATGTAGCGTCCCTTCTGCTCGCTTCGATGATCCGATCACCACGGCAAGTTGCTCCGTTAGCAGCTGCACGGCCTTCTGCAGGCTACCCACATCTTCCGCCAGTTTCTGCACTACCTCCTGGTCCTGTGTTGATCCCGACCGCCTCTGAGGGTCAAATACGTTATTCCGTGCCCTCGCGTCCAACACATGGACCTCTGCCGTCGCGCAACCGCCGTCCAACGCATGGACCTCTGTCACCACGCCACTGCTCAACGCATGAGCTTCACGCGCCGCGCCGCCGCCATCCAACACATGGACTTCTTGGCCCGCACCACTACTCAACGAATGAGTTTCACACGCCACGCCGCCGCCATCCAACACATGGACTTCTTGGGCCGCGCCACTACTCAACGAATGAGTTTCACACGTCGCACCCGCGGTTTCCCGCAGCAACCGGGAAACAAGCTCGGACTTGTTCCCGGTCGTTCTCGCGCCCAACTCTTTTAGTCTATTTTTCAGCTCAGGAATAGTTAGCTCAGCCATGACTCATGGCGTATCCCACTTCTGATTTTGTCACGATGACCGGAAAACGCTTTTTAAATTCTTTTGATTTACGTCCGCTTTATTCGACTGCACAATTCAGACTGACTCTCCGCAGTTTTGGAGTTGCCAGATTACAATTTTAGAAAATGACATAAACACAGAGTGACACGCGTATGGTTACCTTAATAAAAACCCCTTAAAATGTAGCTAAAGGTTGCAGCTTTATCAAATTAAATCAATAATTCCATTACTATTCGGCAATCATGAACAGATCGATGCGCAAGAGTGACATTAAATGGCTGCCTACTGCAAAATCGATATCAAAATGCTTGTAAAATATGAATTTATATGTTTATTTTAAAAGTAATACCCTTAAAACCTAGCTTAAAATCCAAACGCGTATGGTTACCTTAATAAAAACCCCTTAAAATGTAGCTAAAGGTTGCAGCTTTATCAAATTAAATCAATAATTCCATTACTATTCGGCAATCATGAACAGATCGATGCGCAAGAGTGACATTAAATGGCTGCCTACTGCAAAATCGATATCAAAATGCTTGTAAAATATGAATTTATATGTTTATTTACATATTTACAGCCGCCGTGGCTCAGTTGGTTAGTGCGTTGGACCGCGAGTCGAAGGCAGCAAACCGCAGGTTCAAATACTGCCCGTAATAACACCTAAAAAAATAACGGGAAAATTCGTTTTCTCTTTCGGTGGCTGTCCTCTCAGCTGGAAATGGCAAACCTCTGAAAGTAAAAATTGCCTATGATAAAGCTCCCAACCTGCCGTTCGGAACCGGCATAAAAACTGTAGGTCCCTTCTACCCGCGTACAAATTCACACGCACAACACGGGTGGTTGCGGGAAGCTAGGCCTTAGTCTCGCGTAAGCGGGCTGTCGTGCCAGTCAATTATTATTTATTATTATGTTTATTTTAAAAGTAATACCCTTAAAACCTAGTGAATAAGAGTCTCTTGATTGAGCCGTCGGCGGAGCGAGGTAGATAAATGATAAGACGCGGGGTTGCGTGGTACGTGCGCTTTATTTTATTGCTAATACACGAATGACAATAAGTAAAAACGTTGGACAACACAAACGGCCGGAGCCGGTGGGACATGGGAAGTGGAACATGTTTACATTAGGAAACTGGAAGGGAGAGGATTTGAGTGTCGCAGGGTCCACAGAACACTGGGACGAACACATTTAGCCATGGCGGCCCGCGTTGCCTCTGGCAACATTAGTTGGGTAGCCGCTCGCTCAGGCGGCCCAGGGCCTCCAAGGCCCGCTCGATAAGGGCGCGGGCTCCGACGCGCGGCTGTGGGATCTCGTCGGAGGCCTCATCATCGCTGAAGGCGATCAGTTGCCGCTCGGATGCTACCGTGGTGGCGGGACGGCTGGGTTGGTGTTGTTGCGGCCGGCGGTGGCGTGTCAGCCGGTCCGCGATGGCGGAGCGCTGCATGGGGCGGTTCGCCTGAGTGGGCTGCTGCCGGGGCTGTTGCGGCTTCTTGCCGCCTCTGAATATGGCCGGGGGCGCTGCTGCTGTGGTCGGCCGCTCGCTGAAGTGCAGCAGGGTGTGATGTGCTCGGCCGCACTTGCTGCAGCGAGCGGTGGAGCTGCACCGATTGGTGGGGTGGGACCGCGCCAGGCAGTTGGTGCAGTAGCCCTGGGCGCGGGCCACCTGCTGTCGTTGCTGCGGTGCCATCGCCAGGAAGGCCCGGCAATATCGTATGCCATGGATGTGGTGGCACAGCCGGCATTGCTGGACGACCCTCTGCTTCTTAGTTGCCCTGCAAAATAGAAGGAAGGTGTATCACTAAAATATAATAATAGTGAGTGGGTAGAGAATGAGAAGAGGTATGTGCAAAATAAGCAGGGCGATGAGACGAGTTTACGAAGCTATTAGGGGGCATAGCTTGACTACTGGCCTTGTCAAGATGCCAGAGTCGGAGCGGATATCCACGACACGTACATGATTGTCGGGACCGCGATGAATTTTATGAATGCAGCCGAGCCGCCATTCATTGGGGGGAAGCAGGTCGTCTTTAATGACGACCATTTCATTCTCTTCCACTTCCCTTTGCGGATGCTTCCACTTATAGCGTTTGTGGAGATCCTTGAGATATTCGTCCTTCCATCGTCGGGCGAATTGATGATGGAGGACTTTGAGTTTTTCCCATCGATTAATGAGGGATAGCTCGGAGCACTCGGGTTCGGGGGGTGCGGCGATAGGAGCGCCTCGGAGAAAGTGGCCAGGGGTCAGAGACACTAAATCGCTAGGGTCCTGCGATTGAGGAGAGAGTGGACGTGAATTGAGCGTCCCTTCAATTCGAGTAAGAAGAGTCGTAAACTCTTCGTATGTGAATCTATGAGAGCCGGCTACCTTTTTAAGGTGGGTCTTGAAGCTTTTGACCGCCGACTCCCATAGTCCTCCCATGTGAGGAGCATGTGGGGGGATAAATTGCCACTCGACGCCCTGAGGACCGTATCGGTCGAGAATATCTTGGGCGATTTCTCTCGAGAATTTGGCAAAGTCTCTGGCCATGGCACGTTGAGCACCGACGAACGTTTTGCCGTTGTCGGTCATGATTTTGAGAGGTAGCCCTCGTCGACCAGTAAATCGGGCGAATGCTGCGCGGAACGCTTCGGTCGTAAGATCCGAGCAGAGTTCCAAGTGAACGGCTTTCGTGGAGAAGCACACGAACACTGCAACATAACCTTTGAGGTAGGTTGAGCTACGGAGCATGGAAGCTTTAATCTGGAATGGACCAGCAAAGTCGATTCCGGTTGTGGCGAATGGGATGGTAAGTGTGCATCGCTCGGGAGGGAGTGCTGCCATAATCTGTGTTCGCAGCCTTTGTTTATGGATGACACACGTTTTGCATTGAAAAATGCACTTTTTTATTTGCGGCTTTAGGCGCGGAATGTAATATTCCTGCCGAACCATACGGAGCATGAGTCGTTGGTCCGCATGCAGTAATAGCTTATGAAGGAATTGAAGAAGCAAACTGCAGTAGCGGGACTCTGGGGGGAGAATAATGGGGTGTCGTTCATTATACGACAATGCCGCATTGGCGAGTCTGCCATTAACTCGCATCACCTTCTGTTTATCTAAGAAGGGATTGAGTACCAAGAGGGAACTTTTCTTGGATATGGGAAGAGAATGAGAGAGCGCTTGTCGTTCCTGGGGATAATGGGAACTTTGCGCGAGAGTTATAAGGCGATTTTTAACAAATGCCAACTCTGAGTGGGACAACAGTGTTCCGTGTATGGGATTATGTTGGCGACGGGAGGAGATGCCGTTATTAACAAATCGGAACATGTATGCGATTACTCGCAGGGCTCGAGAGAAGCTGGAGAACCGATCGAGGATGTCGGTCTGCTCTTCGAGAAGGTGGTGGCAGTCAATCGCTCGTTGTTCCGGGATTGGAACTTTGCTAGAATGACCTTTGGGCCAAGTGTCGGAAGCTTGCTGCAACCATTTGGGGCCATTCCACCACAGAGTGTGATCTTTGAGATCTTGCGGCTTGCATCCGCGCGTTCCTAAGTCCGCGGGATTTTCAGCGCTTGGGACATGTCGCCAGGGAGCGTTGTGCACATTTTGACGTATTTCGGTCGTGCGGTTGGCAACATAAGTCTTCCATGTGCAAGGTGGTTTTTCCAACCAAGCAAGGACAATTTCCGAATCGGTCCATAAATGGATTTCCGATTTGTCGAACCCGAGGTGAGAGCGGAGGGATTTGATGAGCTGGGAGAGTAAAACTGCTCCGCAAAGCTCTAAGCGAGGTAGGCTTATTGTTTGGAGAGGTGCAACTCTTGTTTTTGCAACAAGGAGACGTGAACAGAGGTAGTCACCATTTGTGCTAGTACGGATGTACAGAGCTGCACAGTATGCCTTTTCGGAGGCATCGCAAAATCCATGGATCTGAACATTTCGATTGGGGGTATAGTGAACCCACCGGGGAATTTCGATAAGTTCTATGGCAGGCAAATTCTCAATGAATTGCTGCCACTTTATGAGTGATCCTGGCTTTATGCACTCATCCCACTCAGTACCTTCAAGCCAAAGCTCCTGAAGAAGCTTTTTGGCAAGAATCATTATAGGCGAAAGCCATCCTGCGGGATCGAAAAGTTTGGCAACGGAGGAAAGAATTTGCCTTTTCGTAAATGAATTTGCAGGAGTAGTGGGAGAGATGGAGTATGAAAATGAGTCCGATAGGGCATTCCAACGGATGCCAAGAGTCTTAGTGGAACTCGTTGAATCGAACTTGAGGAATTCCGAATCGAAAAGGTCGTCTTCGGGAATTTCCTCTAAGAGTTTTGCGTGATTAGCCGTTATCTTTTTAAGAGGGAATCCCCCGGAGTTGAGGGTGGCTATCACTTGAGAGAGAGCTTCCTTAGTGGTGGGAAGATCATGACCTCCGGAAAGAATGTCGTCGACATACGTTTCCTCGAGAAGTATTTTTGCCGCTAACGGGCTGGATGGCTGAGAGTCGTGGGCCAATTGGTGGAGCGTTCTGATGGCCAAATATGGCGCACAGTTAACCCCAAATGTCACCGTTTTCAATTTGAAATCTTGAATAGGAGATTCCGGGGATTTGCGAAAGAGTATTCGCTGGAATTCCTGGTGATCATTATGGACCCGAATTTGCCTATACATCTTCTGGACATCGCCATTGAAGACAAAGCGGTAAAGGCGCCATCTGAGAATGAGGGCTGTGAGGTCATTTTGAAGAGTGGGGCCAGTATGCAGAATGTCGTTAAGTGACTGACCAGAACTTGAGGACTTCGAGGCATTGAAAACCACTCGGACTTTGGTAGTCTTCTTTTCGGGGCGGATGACTGCGTGATGAGGCAGATAGTACGAAAAGTATTTGCCATTTTGGATTATCTCACGGGGATTTGTGAGTTCCATATGGTCAAGGGTGATATATTCCTCTAAGACGTCATCGTAGATCGTCTTGAGGTTTCCCTTTCGGGAGAGATTTCGCTCCATGCTAACGTATTGCTGGAGGGCGTTTGGGCGGGAATTGCCTAACGCTATTGAGAATGGAAATTCTGCCTTGAAGGGAAGTTTGACAGTGTATCTACCGTCCGATCCACGGGTTGTGGTCTTCTGGTATAACTCTTCGCAATAAGTGTCATCCGAGGAGACAGGTGTCGGGAGTTTGACTTCTTCCTGCTCCCAGAATTGCCTAAGTTGTGAACTAAGTTCCTCATTGGAGACTTCTGCCACGTATGTCGAATAAGCTGACACCGTGTGGGGTACTGGCCCGCTGAGTATCCAACCGAAAATGGTGTTTTGGGCTAATAAGCTGCCACAGATATTTCGGCGGATACCTTCGAGTAAGATCTGGGGAATCAGATCACTGCCAATAACTAAGTCTATCTGCGCTGACTCGAAAGGACTTGGGTCAGCGAGATTTAGCGTGGCAAATTCTTGCCAATTGGGATGGCTAATTGTGAATGGGGGTAGCAATTTTGTTAATTGGGGGAGTACTATTGCTTGCACATTGAGGGTCGTGCTGGAGTTTGGAACTGCCAACGTCAAAAAGCAGATGTGATTGGAATTTTGCACAATTTTACCGCCCATGCCTGAAATTTCGAAGTGCGATCTTTCAATAGGCAGTTTTAGGCGTTTTTGCACCTTCGAGGAAATGAAGGTGCGTTGCGAGCCTTGGTCGATTAACGCTCTAACCTTGAACAACTCTCCTAAGTGGGCAATAGACACCAGTGCCGTAGGCAGAAGGGATTGGGTGCCATTATTGGAATGAAGGGCTTGTACTTGAGGCGTACTTAGCTTTGAAGATGGGCCGGGTTGCGCATCTGAAGTGGGGGCATGAGTAGTGGAGTTATTGTTCGGTTGTGGATGAGCTGTTGCGACCTGGGAAGTGGTCGTTTGAGACCTATTGAGAGGCTGCGGGGCTTGAGATTTGTTGTTGGGGAAATGAAGCAGGGAATGATGCTTCCTTTGGCAGTAAACACATGTAAAACTGCTTGTGCAATCCTTTATAGTGTGAGTCGTGGCAAGACAGTTTTCACATAAGCTGTGCTCTTTGACATATTTCAATCGGCTCTGGGGGCTGAGCTTCTTGAAACTCTGACAAGTTCGAATAGGGTGGTTTGCGTTGCAAAGCTTGCACGCGAAATCTTTTTTCACCTCAGTGTGGAAGAGCTGAGGTCTGTTTTGAGGCCGATTTTGGGGAGTATGAGAATTGGAGGGCTGTGGTTTTGGCTTAGCGGGGCGAATGCTATTGAGCCGTTCCACCACCTCGTACCTGCAGGTCAGGAACTCGTCCATTTGCGACCAAAGAGGCAGGTCCTTACGAGATGTAAGGGATTGTTCCCAGAGAGCTAATGTCTCTTCGGGCAATTTGGTGCAACAAATATACACAAGCAGCGGATCCCAATTGTCAGTGTCCACGGCCTGGGACCTAAGTACTGAGAGACAATTGTTAATCGTGCTCTGAATTCGCTGCAGCGCTTCGCTATTTTCGGTAGTAGCCGGAGTGATATTTAACAGGGATCGGATTTGGTTGTCAACTAATATGCGCCTGTTTTCGTAACGGGATTTCAGGGCTTCCCATGCGAGTCCGAAGTTTTCATCGCTTAAGGCAAATTGCTTCACGATTGCACCGGCTTTGCCTTGCGTCTTGTATCGGAGGTGATACAATTTTTGGGCTGGAGTGAGCTTGGGGTGGTTTATGTATACTGCCGTAAACATGTCCCGGAAGGACGGCCACTGCTCATAGCCCCCGAAAAATGTTTCGGTATCGCAAGGTGGAACTTGTAAACAAATATTCGGAGTATTTGTTGGTTCTGAGGATCGAACCTGTTCCGTATGCGCAGCGTGCTGAGTGGGTGGAGGCTGGAGCATCTCAATGATGTCCGACATTTGAGCCATGCACAACTCATACTGGTCTATGCAGGCTTCGTTCTTCTGCCGAGCCGACTCCTTGAAACCGTCGGGCTGGCTACTGTCTTCCGCAATGGAGACTGCCTCATATGCTTGCATAAGCCTAGTCCATTGGACTTCCAAATTCTTTTGACGAATTTGGACGAGGGACTTCGTTTGTTCCTCAATGGGGGTCGCAGAAAACTTTGTGCATAATTGCACGAGCTGATCGGACTCGAATATGAATTTAGTAACGCTAGGATCGGTTACTTTGAGTATGGGGGACTTGGAGCGCGTTTTTGGCGGCTCGGTGCGAGTGACAGTGTCTGTCAAAAACAAGTCAGTTGACACCTTATGGGGTTGTTTGGAGGCGGTTGACTCCATCGCGTCTGATTGCTTTTTGGGCGAACGCTCTACCGGCATTGAAAAATATAAAAAAACGAAGCTTGAGAGATAGAGGGGTCAGGTGCGAAAAATTGAAATTTAATTCACACCTGAGAATGGGAATGCACGAAAGGGTTAAAGTTGGCCGCGTCCGCACGAACGGCTTAAAATGTGAAAAAATCGAAACGTTACACGAATGTGTTAAAGTCGTTTGATTGTATGGGTAATTGCCTTTAATTGTTTGGCCAACTTTACTAAATGTATGGGAATAATACGAGAAAATCTCACAAAAATTGTAAATTTGAACCGCTGAATCCGAGAAAATGAGAATTTTTATAAGTGTGTATAATTTAGTACAATGAAAACAACAAGTGACCGTAAATTGTAAGTGTGTTTGTGTATTTGTATTTATTTTATTAAAGCGAAAATTAACAAATATGTGTATGTGTATAAATGTGTGTAAAATGTATGAAAAATAAATATGTGTGGATATGTGTATAAAGGTATGAGTGTATGTCAAAATATATTTGTTAGTTGTTATTAAAGTTAGTAAAATGTCTTTAAATGTAGAAGGGAGAAAACAGGTATTTAATTTTGTGCACCGGTGGGATGTCTTGTCCCACTGTATGTATGTATAGTGTATGCGCAATGAATGTTTATTATGTACAATTGAAAATTTTCTAAGTCGAAAATTTTCAATGTACTTTGGATGGGTATTGTTGTCCCACTGTATGTATTTAAATGAATGTGTATATTGTGTATGAGTGTATGTATGTGTGTATATATGTGTATATATATGCACGATTGAAAATTTTCTAAGTCGAAGAAAATTTTCAATGTGCCGTGAAAGTGAACAAATTGTCCCACTGTGCCCGCTTTGTGTTTTCTTGTTTATGTACACAAGTATATATGCACTTGGGCCAAGCAGCTGAGTTGCGTGCTGCCAAGTGCGTGCGGATATAGCACAAAGAGAAATTTTAAAATGTGTGCAGAAGTGCGTTATGTATATACACAGCAGCTGGGCTGTTTGCCGCTTTTATGTTTTTTTTTGCAAAGCACAAAGAAACGAAGTGGAACTTGAATATGTATGTGCGTACAAGGAGCAGCGCGAAAATGGGGACTAGCGGTGGTTGCTATGTGCACTGAAAATGTGCAAAATATATTTTGCAATAGCGGAATTGCTTTTTGCGGGAATTTGATCCAGTTGAATATTGTATATATATACAATATTCAACGGCAAATATTTGGATATGTGGTTATGTATATATGTATTAAACCGCAATTTAATAATTGGCAGGTTAGTGTTTGGAAAATTTAAATTATTATTTATAAATTTTTGTTATTTGTGCAATATATGTGTATGTGGGTAGTTTTTTTGTAAACGTTTTGTAATGTGTAAAATACGTGTTAGCGTATGTGTTAATTGATTTTAAATAAATTTGTATGGGCTTATCTTGTTGGGCCCAGTGCCCGAGAATGGGGATTTCCTTTATGTTTTGTTGTTGATGTCCGTCCAACGTTGTGTTGTTCCGCTGCTATTGTCTGCCCTTTTGCTTTGGATGTCGCTTCCCTTTTCGTCTGCGTTGTGTGTGCGTTGTTGTTGTTCCTTGTTGGTGATTGTTCTGCACTGCACTGCACTGTGTGTTCTATGTGGTAATTTGCACTGTACTATGTATATATTTTGGTTTTTTTTTTTTTTGCGTAGGGGGGCCGGGGATGGCTTTTGTTTTTCTTCCTTCTTTTTTTTTTTTTTTGGAAAAAGGGGGGGCCGGGGTTGGCTTTTTTTTTTTTTTTTTTTGTGATGGGGTCACTGCACTTTTCACTTTTTTGGTTGTTTTTGGTTTTACCTCATTATTTTTTGGTGTTTGTTGCTTTTGTGTTGTTCACTTTTACTTTGTTCACTGTGGTATGTTGTCTGTTTCACTGTTTGTAATTTTTTGTTGTTCACTGGATTTGTCCACTATGTGTTTGGTTTGTGTCACTTGTTTGCTATGTGTTGAATGTTCTTTCGCGGGTTCGCGGTGGCTCGAAGGACCATGAATAAGAGTCTCTTGATTGAGCCGTCGGCGGAGCGAGGTAGATAAATGATAAGACGCGGGGTTGCGTGGTACGTGCGCTTTATTTTATTGCTAATACACGAATGACAATAAGTAAAAACGTTGGACAACACAAACGGCCGGAGCCGGTGGGACATGGGAAGTGGAACATGTTTACATTAGGAAACTGGAAGGGAGAGGATTTGAGTGTCGCAGGGTCCACAGAACACTGGGACGAACACATTTAGCCACCTAGCTTAAAATCCAAACGCGTATGGTTACCTTAATAAAAACCCCTTAAAATGTAGCTAAAGGTTGCAGCTTTATCAAATTAAATCAATAATTCCATTACTATTCGGCAATCATGAACAGATCGATGCGCAAGAGTGACATTAAATGGCTGCCTACTGCAAAATCGATATCAAAATGCTTGTAAAATATGAATTTATATGTTTATTTTAAAAGTAATACCCTTAAAACCTAGCTTAAAATCCAAACGCGTATGGTTACCTTAATAAAAACCCCTTAAAATGTAGCTAAAGGTTGCAGCTTTATCAAATTAAATCAATAATTCCATTACTATTCGGCAATCATGAACAGATCGATGCGCAAGAGTGACATTAAATGGCTGCCTACTGCAAAATCGATATCAAAATGCTTGTAAAATATGAATTTATATGTTTATTTTAAAAGTAATACCCTTAAAACCTAGCTTAAAATCCAAACGCGTATGGTTACCTTAATAAAAACCCCTTAAAATGTAGCTAAAGGTTGCAGCTTTATCAAATTAAATCAATAATTCCATTACTATTCGGCAATCATGAACAGATCGATGCGCAAGAGTGACATTAAATGGCTGCCTACTGCAAAATCGATATCAAAATGCTTGTAAAATATGAATTTATATGTTTATTTTAAAAGTAATACCCTTAAAACCTAGCTTAAAATCCAAACGCGTATGGTTACCTTAATAAAAACCCCTTAAAATGTAGCTAAAGGTTGCAGCTTTATCAAATTAAATCAATAATTCCATTACTATTCGGCAATCATGAACAGATCGATGCGCAAGAGTGACATTAAATGGCTGCCTACTGCAAAATCGATATCAAAATGCTTGTAAAATATGAATTTATATGTTTATTTTAAAAGTAATACCCTTAAAACCTAGCTTAAAATCCAAACGCGTATGGTTACCTTAATAAAAACCCCTTGAAATGTAGCTAAAGGTTGCAGCTTTATCAAATTAAATCAATAATTCCATTACTATTCGACAATCATGAACAGATCGATGCGCAAGAGTGACATTAAATGGCTGCCTACTGCAAAATCGATATCAAAATGCTTGTAAAATATGAATTTATATGTTTATTTTAAAAGTAATACCCTTAAAACCTAGCTTAAAATCCAAACGCGTATGGTTACCTTAATAAAAACCCCTTAAAATGTAGCTAAAGGTTGCAGCTTTATCAAATTAAATCAATAATTCCATTACTACTCGGCAATCATGAACAGATCGATGCGCAAGAGTGACATTAAATGGCTGCCTACTGCAAAATCGATATCAAAATGCTTGTAAAATATGAATTTATATGTTTATTTTAAAAGTAATACCCTTAAAACCTAGCTTAAAATCCAAACTTCAAACTTCAACAATTCTTTCTCCTAACCTATATATCCTTCCTGAACCAGCGCAATGCCTCGCATTTATAGGGGTATCCCCTGCGCGTTGGCTCGTATTAAAAAAAAAAAAAAAAAAAACGCGTATGGTTACCTTAATAAAAACCCCTTAAAATGTAGCTAAAGGTTGCAGCTTTATCAAATTAAATCAATAATTCCATTACTATTCGGCAATCATGAACAGATCGATGCGCAAGAGTGACATTAAATGGCTGCCTACTGCAAAATCGATATCAAAATGCTTGTAAAATATGAATTTATATGTTTATTTTAAAAGTAATACCCTTAAAACTTAGCTTAAAATCCAAACGCGTATGGTTACCTTAATAAAAACCCCTTAAAATGTAGCTAAAGGTTGCAGCTTTATCAAATTAAATCAATAATTCCATTACTATTCGGCAATCATGAACAGATCGATGCGCAAGAGTGACATTAAATGGCTGCCTACTGCAAAATCGATATCAAAATGCTTGTAAAATATGAATTTATATGTTTATTTTAAAAGTAATACCCTTAAAACCTAGCTTAAAATCCAAACGCGTATGGTTACCTTAATAAAAACCCCTTAAAATGTAGCTAAAGGTTGCAGCTTTATCAAATTAAATCAATAATTCCATTACTATTCGGCAATCATGAACAGATCGATGCGCAAGAGTGACATTAAATGGCTGCCTACTTCAAAATCGATATCAAAATGCTTGTAAAATATGAATTTATATGTTTATTTTAAAAGTAATACCCTTAAAACCTAGCTTAAAATCCAAACGCGTATGGTTACCTTAATAAAAACCCCTTAAAATGTAGCTAAAGGTTGCAGCTTTATCAAATTAAATCAATAATTCCATTACTATTCGGCAATCATGAACAGATCGATGCGCAAGAGTGACATTAAATGGCTGCCTACTGCAAAATCGATATCAAAATGCTTGTAAAATATGAATTTATATGTTTATTTTAAAAGTAATACCCTTAAAACCTAGCTTAAAATCCAAACGCGTATGGTTACCTTAATAAAAACTCCTTAAAATGTAGCTAAAGGTTGCAGCTTTATCAAATTAAATCAATAATTCCATTACTATTCGGCAATCATGAACAGATCGATGCGCAAGAGTGACATTAAATGGCTGCCTACTGCAAAATCGATATCAAAATGCTTGTAAAATATGAATTTATATGTTTATTTTAAAAGTAATACCCTTAAAACCTAGCTTAAAATCCAAACGCGTATGGTTACCTTAATAAAAATCCCTTAAAATGTAGCTACAGGTTGCAGCTTTATCAAATTAAATCAATAATTCCATTACTATTCGGCAATCATGAACAGATCGATGCGCAAGAGTGACATTAAATGGCTGCCTACTGCAAAATCGATATCAAAATGCTTGTAAAATATGAATTTATATGTTTATTTTAAAAGTAATACCCTTAAAACCTAGCTTAAAATCCAAACGCGTATGGTTACCTTAATAAAAACCCCTTAAAATGTAGCTAAAGGTTGCAGCTTTATCAAATTAAATCAATAATTCCATAACTATTCGGCAATCATGAACAGATCGATGCGCAAGAGTGACATTAAATGGCTGCCTACTGCAAAATCGATATCAAAATGCTTGTAAAATATGAATTTATATGTTTATTTTAAAAGTAATACCCTTAAAACCTAGCTTAAAATCCAAACGCGTATGGTTACCTTAATAAAAACCCCTTAAAATGTAGCTAAAGGTTGCAGCTTTATCAAATTAAATCAATAATTCCATTACTATTCGGCAATCATGAACAGATCGATGCGCAAGAGTGACATTAAATGGCTGCCTACTGCAAAATCGATATCAAAATGCTTGTAAAATATGAATTTATATGTTTATTTTAAAAGTAATACCCTTAAAACCTAGCTTAAAATCCAAATGCGTATGGTTACCTTAATAAAAACCCCTTAAAATGTAGCTAAAGGTTGCAGCTTTATCAAATTAAATCAATAATTCCATTACTATTCGGCAATCATGAACAGATCGATGCGCAAGAGTGACATTAAATGGCTGCCTACTGCAAAATCGATATCAAAATGCTTGTAAAATATGAATTTATATGTTTATTTTAAAAGTAATACCCTTAAAACCTAGCTTAAAATCCAAACGCGTATGGTTACCTTAATAAAAACCCCTTAAAATGTAGCTAAAGGTTGCAGCTTTATCAAATTAAATCAATAATTCCATTACTATTCGACAATCATGAACAGATCGATGCGCAAGAGTGACATTAAATGGCTGCCTACTGCAAAATCGATATCAAAATGCTTGTAAAATATGAATTTATATGTTTATTTTAAAAGTAATACCCTTAAAACCTAGCTTAAAATCCAAACGCGTATGGTTACCTTAATAAAAACCCCTTAAAATGTAGCTAAAGGTTGCAGCTTTATCAAATTAAATCAATAATTCCATTACTATTCGGCAATCATGAACAGATCGATGCGCAAGAGTGACATTAAATGGCTGCCTACTGCAAAATCGATATCAAAATGCTTGTAAAATATGAATTTATATGTTTATTTTAAAAGTAATACCCTTAAAACCTAGCTTAAAATCCAAACGGGTATGGTTACCTTAATAAAAACCCCTTAAAATGTAGCTAAAGGTTGCAGCTTTATCAAATTAAATCAATAATTCCATTACTATTCGGCAATCATGAACAGATCGATGCGCAAGAGTGACATTAAATGGCTGCCTACTGCAAAATCGATATCAAAATGCTTGTAAAATATGAATTTATATGTTTATTTTAAAAGTAATACCCTTAAAACCTAGCTTAAAATCCAAACGCGTATGGTTACCTTAATAAAAACCCCTTAAAATGTAGCTAAAGGTTGCAGCTTTATCAAATTAAATCAATAATTCCATTACTATTCGGCAATCATGAACAGATCGATGCGCAAGAGTGACATTAAATGGCTGCCTACTGCAAAATCGATATCAAAATGCTTGTAAAATATGAATTTATATGTTTATTTTAAAAGTAATACCCTTAAAACCTAGCTTAAAATCCAAACGCGTATGGTTACCTTAATAAAAACCCCTTAAAATGTAGCTAAAGGTTGCAGCTTTATCAAATTAAATCAATAATTCCATTACTATTCGGCAATCATGAACAGATCGATGCGCAAGAGTGACATTAAATGGCTGCCTACTGCAAAATCGATATCAAAATGCTTGTAAAATATGAATTTATATGTTTATTTTAAAAGTAATACCCTTAAAACCTAGCTTAAAATCCAAACGCGTATGGTTACCTTAATAAAAACCCCTTAAAATGTAGCTAAAGGTTGCAGCTTTATCAAATTAAATCAATAATTCCATTACTATTCGGCAATCATGAACAGATCGATGCGCAAGAGTGACATTAAATGGCTGCCTACGATATCGATATCAAAATGCTTGTAAAATATGAATTTATATGTTTATTTTAAAAGTAATACCCTTAAAACCTAGCTTAAAATCCAAACGCGTATGGTTACCTTAATAAAAACCCCTTAAAATGTAGCTAAAGGTTGCAGCTTTATCAAATTAAATCAATAATTCCATTACTATTCGGAAATCATGAACAGATCGATGCGCAAGAGTGACATTAAATGGCTGTCTACTGCAAAATCGATATCAAAATGCTTGTAAAATATGAATTTATATGTTTATTTTAAAAGTAATACCCTTAAAACCTAGCTTAAAATCCAAACGCGTATGGTTACCTTAATAAAAACCCCTTAAAATGTAGCTAAAGGTTGCAGCTTTATCAAATTAAATCAATAATTCCATTACTATTCGGCAATCATGAACAGATCGATGCGCAAGAGTGACATTAAATGGCTGCCTACTGCAAAATCGATATCAAAATGCTTGTAAAATATGAATTTATATGTTTATTTTAAAAGTAATACCCTTAAAACCTAGCTTAAAATCCAAATGCGTATGGTTACCTTAATAAAAACCCCTTAAAATGTAGCTAAAGGTTGCAGCTTTATCAAATTAAATCAATAATTCCATTACTATTCGGCAATCATGAACAGATCGATGCGCAAGAGTGACATTAAATGGCTGCCTACTGCAAAATCGATATCAAAATGCTTGTAAAATATGAATTTATATGTTTATTTTAAAAGTAATACCCTTAAAACCTAGCTTAAAATCCAAACGCGTATGGTTACCTTAATAAAAACCCCTTAAAATGTAGCTAAAGGTTGCAGCTTTATCAAATTAAATCAATAATTCCATTACTATTCGACAATCATGAACAGATCGATGCGCAAGAGTGACATTAAATGGCTGCCTACTGCAAAATCGATATCAAAATGCTTGTAAAATATGAATTTATATGTTTATTTTAAAAGTAATACCCTTAAAACCTAGCTTAAAATCCAAACGCGTATGGTTACCTTAATAAAAACCCCTTAAAATGTAGCTAAAGGTTGCAGCTTTATCAAATTAAATCAATAATTCCATTACTATTCGGCAATCATGAACAGATCGATGCGCAAGAGTGACATTAAATGGCTGCCTACTGCAAAATCGATATCAAAATGCTTGTAAAATATGAATTTATATGTTTATTTTAAAAGTAATACCCTTAAAACCTAGCTTAAAATCCAAACGCGTATGGTTACCTTAATAAAAACCCCTTAAAATGTAGCTAAAGGTTGCAGCTTTATCAAATTAAATCAATAATTCCATTACTATTCGGCAATCATGAACAGATCGATGCGCAAGAGTGACATTAAATGGCTGCCTACTGCAAAATCGATATCAAAATGCTTGTAAAATATGAATTTATATGTTTATTTTAAAAGTAATACCCTTAAAACCTAGCTTAAAATCCAAACGCGTATGGTTACCTTAATAAAAACCCCTTAAAATGTAGCTAAAGGTTGCAGCTTTATCAAATTAAATCAATAATTCCATTACTATTCGGCAATCATGAACAGATCGATGCGCAAGAGTGACATTAAATGGCTGCCTACTGCAAAATCGATATCAAAATGCTTGTAAAATATGAATTTATATGTTTATTTTAAAAGTAATACCCTTAAAACCTAGCTTAAAATCCAAACGCGTATGGTTACCTTAATAAAAACCCCTTAAAATGTAGCTAAAGGTTGCAGCTTTATCAAATTAAATCAATAATTCCATTACTATTCGGCAATCATGAACAGATCGATGCGCAAGAGTGACATTAAATGGCTGCCTACTGCAAAATCGATATCAAAATGCTTGTAAAATATGAATTTATATGTTTATTTTAAAAGTAATACCCTTAAAACCTAGCTTAAAATCCAAACGCGTATGGTTACCTTAATAAAAACCCCTTAAAATGTAGCTAAAGGTTGCAGCTTTATCAAATTAAATCAATAATTCCATTACTATTCGGCAATCATGAACAGATCGATGCGCAAGAGTGACATTAAATGGCTGCCTACGATATCGATATCAAAATGCTTGTAAAATATGAATTTATATGTTTATTTTAAAAGTAATACCCTTAAAACCTAGCTTAAAATCCAAACGCGTATGGTTACCTTAATAAAAACCCCTTAAAATGTAGCTAAAGGTTGCAGCTTTATCAAATTAAATCAATAATTCCATTACTATTCGGAAATCATGAACAGATCGATGCGCAAGAGTGACATTAAATGGCTGCCTACTGCAAAATCGATATCAAAATGCTTGTAAAATATGAATTTATATGTTTATTTTAAAAGTAATACCCTTAAAACCTAGCTTAAAATCCAAACGCGTATGGTTACCTTAATAAAAACCCCTTAAAATGTAGCTAAAGGTTGCAGCTTTATCAAATTAAATCAATAATTCCATTACTATTCGGCAATCATGAACAGATCGATGCGCAAGAGTGACATTAAATGGCTGCCTACTGCAAAATCGATATCAAAATGCTTGTAAAATATGAATTTATATGTTTATTTTAAAAGTAATACCCTTAAAACCTAGCTTAAAATCCAAACGCGTATGGTTACCTTAATAAAAACCCCTTAAAATGTAGCTAAAGGTTGCAGCTTTATCAAATTAAATCAATAATTCCATTACTATTCGGCAATCATGAACAGATCGATGCGCAAGAGTGACATTAAATGGCTGCCTACTGCAAAATCGATATCAAAATGCTTGTAAAATATGAATTTATATGTTTGTTTTAAAAGTAATACCCTTAAAACCTAGCTTAAAATCCAAACGCGTATGGTTACCTTAATAAAAACCCCTTAAAATGTAGCTAAAGGTTGCAGCTTTATCAAATTAAATCAATAATTCCATTACTATTCGGCAATCATGAACAGATCGATGCGCAAGAGTGACATTAAATGGCTGCCTACTGCAAAATCGATATCAAAATGCTTGTAAAATATGAATTTATATGTTTATTTTAAAAGTAATACCCTTAAAACCTAGCTTAAAATCCAAACGCGTATGGTTACCTTAATAAAAACCCCTTAAAATGTAGCTAAAGGTTGCAGCTTTATCAAATTAAATCAATAATTCCATTACTATTCGGCAATCATGAACAGATCGATGCGCAAGAGTGACATTAAATGGCTGCCTACTGCAAAATCGATATCAAAATGCTTGTAAAATATGAATTTATATGTTTATTTTAAAAGTAATACCCTTAAAACCTAGCTTTAAATCCAAACGCGTATGGTTACCTTAATAAAAACCCCTTAAAATGTAGCTAAAGGTTGCAGCTTTATCAAATTAAATCAATAATTCCATTACTATTCGGCAATCATGAACAGATCGATGCGCAAGAGTGACATTAAATGGCTGCCTACTGCAAAATCGATATCAAAATGCTTGTAAAATATGAATTTATATGTTTATTTTAAAAGTAATACCCTTAAAACCTAGCTTAAAATCCAAACGCGTATGGTTACCTTAATAAAAACCCCTTAAAATGTAGCTAAAGGTTGCAGCTTTATCAAATTAAATCAATAATTCCATTACTATTCGGCAATCATGAACAGATCGATGCGCAAGAGTGACATTAAATGGCTGCCTACTGCAAAATCGATATCAAAATGCTTGTAAAATATGAATTTATATGTTTATTTTAAAAGTAATACCCTTAAAACCTAGCTTAAAATCCAAACGCGTATGGTTACCTTAATAAAAACCCCTTAAAATGTAGCTAAAGGTTGCAGCTTTATCAAATTAAATCAATAATTCCATTACTATTCGGCAATCATGAACAGATCGATGCGCAAGAGTGACATTAAATGGCTGCCTACTGCAAAATCGATATCAAAATGCTTGTAAAATATGAATTTATATGTTTATTTTAAAAGTAATACCCTTAAAACCTAGCTTAAAATCCAAACGCGTATGGTTACCTTAATAAAAACCCCTTAAAATGTAGCTAAAGGTTGCAGCTTTATCAAATTAAATCAATAATTCCATTACTATTCGGCAATCATGAACAGATCGATGCGCAAGAGTGACATTAAATGGCTGCCTACTGCAAAATCGATATCAAAATGCTTGTAAAATATGAATTTATATGTTTATTTTAAAAGTAATACCCTTAAAACCTAGCTTAAAATCCAAACGCGTATGGTTACCTTAATAAAAACCCCTTAAAATGTAGCTAAAGGTTGCAGCTTTATCAAATTAAATCAATAATTCCATTACTATTCGGCAATCATGAACAGATCGATGCGCAAGAGTGACATTAAATGGCTGCCTACTGCAAAATCGATATCAAAATGCTTGTAAAATATGAATTTATATGTTTATTTTAAAAGTAATACCCTTAAAACCTAGCTTAAAATCCAAACGCGTATGGTTACCTTAATAAAAACCCCTTAAAATGTAGCTAAAGGTTGCAGCTTTATCAAATTAAATCAATAATTCCATTACTATTCGGCAATCATGAACAGATCGATGCGCAAGAGTGACATTAAATGGCTGCCTACTGCAAAATCGATATCAAAATGCTTGTAAAATATGAATTTATATGTTTATTTTAAAAGTAATACCCTTAAAACCTAGCTTAAAATCCAAACGCGTATGGTTACCTTAATAAAAACCCCTTAAAATGTAGCTAAAGGTTGGAGCTTTATCAAATTAAATCAATAATTCCATTACTATTCGGCAATCATGAACAGATCGATGCGCAAGAGTGACATTAAATGGCTGCCTACTGCAAAATCGATATCAAAATGCTTGTAAAATATGAATTTATATGTTTATTTTAAAAGTAATACCCTTAAAACCTAGCTTAAAATCCAAACGCGTATGGTTACCTTAATAAAAACCCCTTAAAATGTAGCTAAAGGTTGCAGCTTTATCAAATTAAATCAATAATTCCATTACTATTCGGCAATCATGAACAGATCGATGCGCAAGAGTGACATTAAATGGCTGCCTACTGCAAAATCGATATCAAAATGCTTGTAAAATATGAATTTATATGTTTATTTTAAAAGTAATACCCTTAAAACCTAGCTTAAAATCCAAACGCGTATGGTTACCTTAATAAAAACCCCTTAAAATGTAGCTAAAGGTTGCAGCTTTATCAAATTAAATCAATAATTCCATTACTATTCGGCAATCATGAACAGATCGATGCGCAAGAGTGACATTAAATGGCTGCCTACTGCAAAATCGATATCAAAATGCTTGTAAAATATGAATTTATATGTTTATTTTAAAAGTAATACCCTTAAAACCTAGCTTAAAATCCAAACGCGTATGGTTACCTTAATAAAAACCCCTTAAAATGTAGCTAAAGGTTGCAGCTTTATCAAATTAAATCAATAATTCCATTACTATTCGGCAATCATGAACAGATCGATGCGCAAGAGTGACATCAAATGGCTGCCTACTGCAAAATCGATATCAAAATGCTTGTAAAATATGAATTTATATGTTTATTTGAAAAGTAATACCCTTAAAACCTAGCTTAAAATCCAAACGCGTATGGTTACCTTAATAAAAACCCCTTAAAATGTAGCTAAAGGTTGCAGCTTTATCAAATTAAATCAATAATTCCATTACTATTCGGCAATCATGAACAGATCGATGCGCAAGAGTGACATTAAATGGCTGCCTACTGCAAAATCGATATCAAAATGCTTGTAAAATATGAATTTATATGTTTATTTTAAAAGTAATACCCTTAAAACCTAGCTTAAAATCCAAACGCGTATGGTTACCTTAATAAAAACCCCTTAAAATGTAGCTAAAGGTTGCAGCTTTATCAAATTAAATCAATAATTCCATTACTATTCGGCAATCATGAACAGATCGATGCGCAAGAGTGACATTAAATGGCTGCCTACTGCAAAATCGATATCAAAATGCTTGTAAAATATGAATTTATATGTTTATTTTAAAAGTAATACCCTTAAAACCTAGCTTAAAATCCAAACGCGTATGGTTACCTTAATAAAAACCCCTTAAAATGTAGCTAAAGGTTGCAGCTTTATCAAATTAAATCAATAATTCCATTACTATTCGGCAATCATGAACAGATCGATGCGCAAGAGTGACATTAAATGGCTGCCTACTGCAAAATCGATATCAAAATGCTTGTAAAATATGAATTTATATGTTTATTTTAAAAGTAATACCCTTAAAACCTAGCTTAAAATCCAAACGCGTATGGTTACCTTAATAAAAACCCCTTAAAATGTAGCTAAAGGTTGCAGCTTTATCAAATTAAATCAATAATTCCATTACTATTCGGCAATCATGAACAGATCGATGCGCAAGAGTGACATTAAATGGCTGCCTACTGCAAAATCGATATCAAAATGCTTGTAAAATATGAATTTATATGTTTATTTTAAAAGTAATACCCTTAAAACCTAGCTTAAAATCCAAACGCGTATGGTTACCTTAATAAAAACCCCTTAAAATGTAGCTAAAGGTTGCAGCTTTATCAAATTAAATCAATAATTCCATTACTATTCGGCAATCATGAACAGATCGATGCGCAAGAGTGACATTAAATGGCTGCCTACTGCAAAATCGATATCAAAATGCTTGTAAAATATGAATTTATATGTTTATTTTAAAAGTAATACCCTTAAAACCTAGCTTAAAATCCAAACGCGTATGGTTACCTTAATAAAAACCCCTTAAAATGTAGCTAAAGGTTGCAGCTTTATCAAATTAAATCAATAATTCCATTACTATTCGGCAATCATGAACAGATCGATGCGCAAGAGTGACATTAAATGGCTGCCTACTGCAAAATCGATATCAAAATGCTTGTAAAATATGAATTTATACGTTTATTTTAAAAGTAATACCCTTAAAACCTAGCTTAAAATCCAAACGCGTATGGTTACCTTAATAAAAACCCCTTAAAATGTAGCTAAAGGTTGCAGCTTTATCAAATTAAATCAATAATTCCATTACTATTCGGCAATCATGAACAGATCGATGCGCAAGAGTGACATTAAATGGCTGCCTACTGCAAAATCGATATCAAAATGCTTGTAAAATATGAATTTATATGTTTATTTTAAAAGTAATACCCTTAAAACCTAGCTTAAAATCCAAACGCGTATGGTTACCTTAATAAAAACCCCTTAAAATGTAGCTTAAGGTTGCAGCTTTATCAAATTAAATCAATAATTCCATTACTATTCGGCAATCATGAACAGATCGATGCGCAAGAGTGACATTAAATGGCTGCCTACTGCAAAATCGATATCAAAATGCTTGTAAAATATGAATTTATATGTTTATTTTAAAAGTAATACCCTTAAAACCTAGCTTAAAATCCAAACGCGTATGGTTACCTTAATAAAAACCCCTTAAAATGTAGCTAAAGGTTGCAGCTTTATCAAATTAAATCAATAATTCCATTACTATTCGGCAATCATGAACAGATCGATGCGCAAGAGTGACATTAAATGGCTGCCTACTGCAAAATCGATATCAAAATGCTTGTAAAATATGAATTTATATGTTTATTTTAAAAGTAATACCCTTAAAACCTAGCTTAAAATCCAAACGCGTATGGTTACCTTAATAAAAACCCCTTAAAATGTAGCTAAAGGTTGCAGCTTTATCAAATTAAATCAATAATTCCATTACTATTCGGCAATCATGAACAGATCGATGCGCAAGAGTGACATTAAATGGCTGCCTACTGCAAAATCGATATCAAAATGCTTGTAAAATATGAATTTATATGTTTATTTTAAAAGTAATACCCTTAAAACCTAGCTTAAAATCCAAACGCGTATGGTTACCTTAATAAAAACCCCTTAAAATGTAGCTAAAGGTTGCAGCTTTATCAAATTAAATCAATAATTCCATTACTATTCGGCAATCATGAACAGATCGATGCGCAAGAGTGACATTAAATGGCTGCCTACTGCAAAATCGATATCAAAATGCTTGTAAAATATGAATTTATATGTTTATTTTAAAAGTAATACCCTTAAAACCTAGCTTAAAATCCAAACGCGTATGGTTACCTTAATAAAAACCCCTTAAAATGTAGCTAAAGGTTGCAGCTTTATCAAATTAAATCAATAATTCCATTACTATTCGGCAATCATGAACAGATCGATGCGCAAGAGTGACATTAAATGGCTGCCTACTGCAAAATCGATATCAAAATGCTTGTAAAATATGAATTTATATGTTTATTTTAAAAGTAATACCCTTAAAACCTAGCTTAAAATCCAAACGCATATGGTTACCTTAATAAAAACCCCTTAAAATGTAGCTAAAGGTTGCAGCTTTATCAAATTAAATCAATAATTCCATTACTATTCGGCAATCATGAACAGATCGATGCGCAAGAGTGACATTAAATGGCTGCCTACTGCAAAATCGATATCAAAATGCTTGTAAAATATGAATTTATATGTTTATTTTAAAAGTAATACCCTTAAAACCTAGTTTAAAATCCAAACGCGTATGGTTACCTTAATAAAAACCCCTTAAAATGTAGCTAAAGGTTGCAGCTTTATCAAATTAAATCAATAATTCCATTACTATTCGGCAATCATGAACAGATCGATGCGCAAGAGTGACATTAAATGGCTGCCTACTGCAAAATCGATATCAAAATGCTTGTAAAATATGAATTTATATATTTATTTTAAAAGTAATACCCTTAAAACCTAGCTTAAAATCCAAACGCGTATGGTTACCTTAATAAAAACCCCTTAAAATGTAGCTAAAGGTTGCAGCTTTATCAAATTAAATCAATAATTCCATTACTATTCGGCAATCATGAACAGATCGATGCGCAAGAGTGACATTAAATGGCTGCCTACTGCAAAATCGATATCAAAATGCTTGTAAAATATGAATTTATATGTTTATTTTAAAAGTAATACCCTTAAAACCTAGCTTAAAATCCAAACGCGTATGGTTACCTTAATAAAAACCCCTTAAAATGTAGCTAAAGGTTGCAGCTTTATCAAATTAAATCAATAATTCCATTTGTGGTGGTTTAAGTCTGTGTTTAGGTGCGCGTTCGTAGTCCGGGTACTCTTGATTAGGAAGCGAGAGTGCGCCGTAAAAGTTGGCCACAAAGGCCGCAATGTTTTCCCGAGTGAAATAAGCAAACAAACGCGTCGCTTGATCTCAGTACGAGAAGTTGATTTATTTCCGTAAAATTGGTTACTTAAATACTAATTTACAAAACTGTTATACAGCGGAGCATTTCCAGCGCTCCGCCCATTATTCCAGTGACCAAAGGCTACGTCCAATCAGCGTCACTGGACCATTGGGTCAACTCAGCACTTTCCTCAAGTGCCCGTGCCCTGCGGTAGGTGACATCACACAACATGCCGATCAGTGCATTTTTCCGTAAGTGGGACATTGCACTGCGGTAGGTGGTGTCGGGTGGCACGCCGCTCGGCTAATCGCTGGCTCAGCCACTTGAGTGCTGCACTGTCGTGCGCGTGGTGCCATTTGGCACATGTGAAGTAATAAGTGTAGCGCGATCGACTGGTTTCGGCATAAGTGGTCATGTGGTACCACTACACCATTGCCCTTAAGCGAAAAATTATTACTTGAAATAATTTTTTAAGATATTGGTCGGGGTCTTCGGAGGTGGTGTTGGAAATACTTCGCTTTACAATATTGAAGTTATGAATAAAATAATTGTTGTCTTATTCTGATAGTAATTCATGTATATGTATGTAGTTTCTTATTTTACATTTTCAGTTCTTACTTGTTATGTTGCTATCTCCTAAGAATTTCTTAAGGTTATTATTATGTAATATCTTATGTTTACCGTTTATTTCTACTGTGGAGTTTACTCCATTTCTTTCTATAATTTTATATGGTCCATGGTAGGGACTCTGTAGTTTCTTACTTGTTTCTAATTTAACAAAAACTAAATCTCCTATTCTTAACTGTGTATTATTAATATTCTTATCATAATTAATTTTTCTCTTATGTTTAGCTATTTCTATAATATTCCTAGCCTTATCCATAGATGTCTGTAGCCTAACTTTTAGTTCGTTGGCGTAATTGTCAATGTCATAAATTTGTTTGTTGTCATATGTTTTGTCACTTGGTAGTGACGGTAATTGTCCGAAGACTAACTCGTATGGGGAGTACTGGGTTTCGACATGTGGTGTCGTATTATACGCGAAAGTGAAATATGGTACCCATTTGTCCCATTCGTGTTCGGTTGTAAATGCTAGTAAGTATTCATGCAGTGTTCTGTGGTTACGTTCGAGTGCTCCGATTGTTTGATGATGGTAGGGTGTCGAAAAAATTTGTCGCACGTCAAGTAATTGGCATATGTTGTGCATTAGCTCATTTGTGAACTCGGTGCCTCGGTCGGATTTCAACGTTTTGAAACAACCGTACTTGAGAATGAACTGTTCTACAAGAGTTTTTGCTGTCGTTCGGGCGTCCTTGGTTTCCATCGGGTGTGCAATAATAAATTTTGTTAAATCACATTGCATTGTGAGTATGTAGCGGAAGCCATTTGATATTCTCAATGGTCCGACTGTGTCAATGGTAATGGTTTCAAAGTTTGTTGCTGGCATGTCGGTTTTGACCAGTTCTTCTTTAGTGTGCCTAATTGTTTTATTCTTGCAGCAGGTCAGGCAATTGTTGACGAACTCTTTTACCATTTGTCTCATGTTCTTCCATGTGTATCGTTGTTTTAATTTTAGGATCGTCTTTCGAATTCCTAAGTGTCCGGCTGTGCTGGCGTTGTGATATTCGTCAATTAGTTTGTACTGTTGTAATTTGCTTTGAACATTTCGTGGAGCGTTGTATATAAGTATTTTTGTAGGCGAGCATTTGTTTTTATTTATTTCGTTGTATCTTTCCTTGAATGCATTCATTGTTATATTTTCAAACTTAAAATTTTCTCTGCAAAGGGCTAGCTCCTTTATATGCAGGTTCTTTAGTGAACTGTGTAGTTTCTCCAACATTGAATCTAGATTCAAAGGGTCATCGCTACAAGTCACGTGCACTTCATTATTATCAATATGTATCATCGGCCGATGCTTTTCTTTTATTTCAAAATTTAATCTTCTAATGTTCTTCACGTCGTTCATAGAGGTACATTCCCATATGTAGAGTTGCGCAGGCTCTTGAGATATGTCCTTCCTATTATCGCGTGTCTTGGTACCATAAATATTTTCTTTTTCTTCATTGTGCATGCTTTTTTCTTTTGCTCTTGATGTTGCTGCCTTGCTCCTTGTAATTGCCAGTATTTCCATTTGTTTGCCGTCATTTATGTCATTTTCCTGCGTTGGAATCATTGCCTTCAGTGTGTCGCTGTCGATTTTTATGCGAGATAAAGCATCTGCATTTGTGTTGATTTTTCCTTGTTTGTATACGATTTCAAAGTCGTAATCAGATAAGTCTAGTCTGATTCTTGTCATTTTCGATGATGGATTTTTGTGTGAGAACAGAGATACCAGTGGTCTGTGGTCTGTGACTACAATGAATTTTCTTCCGTAGAGGTATGGTCTGAAGTAGTTTATTCCCCAATGTATTGCTAAAAGTTCCTTTTCTATTATTGGTTTATTGATATCGTGTTTCTGTAATGATTTGCTTGCGTATGAAATGGGAAGGTCATGCCCAATTTCTCCTTGTGATAATACCGCTCCTAAGGCGAAGTCTGAAGCGTCTGTTGTTAATATGAAGGTTTTGTTAAAATCCGGATATTGTAATATTGGTGTGTTTGTTAACTTCTGTTTTAGTGTTTCGAAAGCTGTCTTGCACTCGTCTGACCAAATGAAAGGCGTCCCTTTCTTAAGGAGAGAGTTAAGGCATTTTACTATTGATGCGAATTCTGGTATGAAGCGTCTGTAGTAGTTGCAAAATGCTACAAATCGACGTACTTCATCAGCATTCGTTGGTGTTGGATATTTTAGTACTGCTTCGCATTTTGTTGGATCTGTTCTGATGCCTTTGTCTGTGATTAAGTGGCCTAAGTAAATTACTTCTGGTTTTAAAAATTGGCATTTGCTTGCATTTAGTTTTAAGTTGTATTGTTGTAGTCGGTCGAAGACTTTAATCAGATTTTCGTTGTGGTGTTTTAATGAACATCCAAATACTATTATATCGTCAACATAGAGAAATGCTTCTGAGCTAAGTCCACTTAGTGCTAGATTAAGCATGCGTTGAAAACTGTTTGAGGATATTTTGAGACCAAAAGGTAGTCTTTTAAATTGGTAGTGTCCATCTTGTGTGGAAAATGCTGTGGGTGGTCTTGAATCTTGTTCCAAAGGTATTTGATGGAAAGAGCTCGTCATGTCTAAAGTTGAGAAGTATTTTGCTCTGCCAAGTATATCAAGAACATCTTCTAGTCGTGTGAGCGGGAATTTATCATTGATTATTTTGTCGTTCAGTTTTCTGTAATCTACGACTAATCGCCATTTTTTTGTGTTGTCTTCGCTTTTCTTTGGGACTAGTAATAGTGGTGCGTTGTATGGGCTAGTTGATGGTTCTATGATATCGCTGTCTATTAATTTTTGTACTTGGTTCTTTATCTCTTCCTGCTGTGTTTGCGGTAATCTGTAGTTTTTTATGTATACGGGAGTTGAGTCTTCTAGGTTAAGTTGTTGAGTGTAGAAATTGTTTGTTGTAATTTCTTCTCCTTCCAAGTGGAAAACTGTTTGATATTTTCGGAAGATGGTTTTAAGCTCTGCTTCTGTTTGTTCGTCTAGGTTGTCTAGTTTGAGTGTTGATATTAGTTTTCTGAATCGTTCATTGTTGGGACTTTTGGTGTTGTAGTTTGTTTTCATTATTGTGTAACTAGACAAGTTTTCTATTTTTGGTCGGATGTTTTTTACTGTTATTGTTCTATCTGTTGTATTAATTATTTTTACGTGGCATTTGCCTTTTGCTGGTGCGATGGAATTTGCCAAAAATACTCCGTTTGCAAGTTCTTGGTTTAGTATTACACTGTCTTCTTGAATATTTATGTTAATCGGTAATATTACTTCACACCTTGGCGGTATTGTGTGTGAGGTGTGTGGTGGTGGTTTGGTTGTTATAGGAAATATGTGTTCTTCTTCATTTATTATCATTGTTAGTGTGAGGGTTTCGTAGTCTATTTTGCACATGTATTTGAGTAGAAAGTCTCTTCCTATGATTCCATTTGTTACGATTGGGAAATCTTCATTGACCATGTGGAAGTTTAATTCTGTTTTGGTTTTTCTTAGTGGGAATGTCAGTTTCAATGTTCCCAGTGAGTCTATTTTTTGTGTGGAAATTCCTGTTAGTTTACATGTGTTTTCTGTGTTGATCTCAAGGTTGTCATCGTTATTTGTTTTACAAAGTGATATGTCTGCTCCGGTATCAATGAGGAATGTTAAAGGCTTATTAAATTGGTTGCATTTCAGTGTGACGTAGTTTGTTAGATTCTCTGATATTAGGTATATATTCTTTGTTCATTTGTTACTGCTCCCCCGGAGGAATGTGATTGTCTTCCTCCGGGTCGCCCGAGTTTTCCTGAATATAATTGATGTGTGTAGGGCGACCATGGTTGTTGAAATTTTGGTTTCGGTTTGCATTGTTGTTGTACCTTGGGTTTTGGTTGAAGTTACTGTTGTTTTGATTATAGTTCCTTTGGTTTTGATTTCTGTTATTGAAATTTGTGTTGGCAGTGTGATTGTTTGGTCTGCCGTTGTTGTATGCGTTGCGCGAATTCGTTTGATAGTTGTTCTGATTGTTTCTGGGGTTGTAGTTAGCTTGTTGGCTGTTGTTTCTGTAGTTGTTGTTGTTTCTAACACTGTTGTTGCTTTGGTATCTGTTGTCGTCTTGCTGATTAAAATTTCTATAGTTTGCTCTATTTTGGTTGTTATTTCGATTGTTGCTGTTCCTGTTGATAAACATCACTCTTGCCCGTGTTTGTTTGTTGTCCTTTTCTAGTTCTAGGGCTAATTCGACTGCTTTATTAAAATTTGTTGGCATAGCTGCGAAAATGGTTTGTTTGTATACGTCGTTTAGTCCATTTTTAAATACGGTGAGACTGTATTGCTCGTTGAGTTTTGTAATTATATTTCGTTCTATAGTGGTTAGTTCGGAGCCGGTTTGAGCTATTTGTAATTTGTTTAGCTCCGCTATTAGGTTAAGGATCTTGTTCTTGTACGTATTTATGTCTAGACTTCCTTGTACGAGGTATGATAGTTGGTTCTGGAGCTGGGGTATTGTGTTCGTACTCTTGTATCGTTCGTTCAGAAGTATAGTCAGTTCTTCAAACGTTTTTGGTATGTTATGGCCGATTGCCGTTCTAGTTGTGAGGCTCAGTTTTGCGTAGAATACGAATTCTAGCAGTTCTGTTTTGCCAGTAGCGTCCAATTTTTTGTATATTAGTTCTGTTATCTTCGTGAAAGTATCCAGGTCTCTATAGTTGCCTGTAAAGTTTGGTATGGCTTTCATCGCCGTTTCTATATTGAAGGAAGACATGTTTGTATTTTTGGGTATTTCTTCTGTATCGGTGTTAAAAGTGCTTAAATGTTATTATTACGTATTCTTGTTTATATATTTTTTCCTTTAATTTCTATTTGTGTATTGTAAAATTATGAGAAGAATACATTTACAATTCTTATCCTATTCTATTAGTTAAAATGTTGTTAAATATTTAGGAGCAAATATTTGGATCTGGCGATGGGGTCTCATCAGGTACGCAACTTTGGTGGTTAGCTGCCATTGTCATCGGTGCTTGGGTTGTCATCATTTCGAGGTCGTCAGTTCGTGGTCTGCAGGATCGCCATGTGGTGGTTTAAGTCTGTGTTTAGGTGCGCGTTCGTAGTCCGGGTACTCTTGATTAGGAAGCGAGAGTGCGCCGTAAAAGTTGGCCACAAAGGCCGCAATGTTTTCCCGAGTGAAATAAGCAAACAAACGCGTCGCTTGATCTCAGTACGAGAAGTTGATTTATTTCCGTAAAATTGGTTACTTAAATACTAATTTACAAAACTGTTATACAGCGGAGCATTTCCAGCGCTCCGCCCATTATTCCAGTGACCAAAGGCTACGTCCAATCAGCGTCACTGGACCATTGGGTCAACTCAGCACTTTCCTCAAGTGCCCGTGCCCTGCGGTAGGTGACATCACACAACATGCCGATCAGTGCATTTTTCCGTAAGTGGGACATTGCACTGCGGTAGGTGGTGTCGGGTGGCACGCCGCTCGGCTAATCGCTGGCTCAGCCACTTGAGTGCTGCACTGTCGTGCGCGTGGTGCCATTTGGCACATGTGAAGTAATAAGTGTAGCGCGATCGACTGGTTTCGGCATAAGTGGTCATGTGGTACCACTACACATTACTATTCGGCAATCATGAACAGATCGATGCGCAAGAGTGACATTAAATGGCTGCCTACTGCAAAATCGATATCAAAATGCTTGTAAAATATGAATTTATATGTTTATTTTAAAAGTAATACCCTTAAAACCTAGCTTAAAATCCAAACGCGTATGGTTACCTTAATAAAAACCCCTTAAAATGTAGCTAAAGGTTGCAGCTTTATCAAATTAAATCAATAATTCCATTACTATTCGGCAATCATGAACAGATCGATGCGCAAGGGTGACATTAAATGGCTGCCTACTGCAAAATCGATATCAAAATGCTTGTAAAATATGAATTTATATGTTTATTTTAAAAGTAATACCCTTAAAACCTAGCTTAAAATCCAAACGCGTATGGTTACCTTAATAAAAACCGCTTAAAATGTAGCTAAAGGTTGCAGCTTTATCAAATTAAATCAATAATTCCATTACTATTCGGCAATCATGAACAGATCGATGCGCAAGAGTGACATTAAATGGCTGCCTACTGCAAAATCGATATCAAAATGCTTGTAAAATATGAATTTATATGTTTATTTTAAAAGTAATACCCTTAAAACCTAGCTTAAAATCCAAACGCGTATGGTTACCTTAATAAAAACCCCTTAAAATGTAGCTAAAGGTTGCAGCTTTATCAAATTAAATCAATAATTCCATTACTATTCGGCAATCATGAACAGATCGATGCGCAAGAGTGACATTAAATGGCTGCCTACTGCAAAATCGATATCAAAATGCTTGTAAAATATGAATTTATATGTTTATTTTAAAAGTAATACCCTTAAAACCTAGCTTAAAATTCAAACGCGTATGGTTACCTTAATAAAAACCCCTTAAAATGTAGCTAAAGGTTGCAGCTTTATCAAATTAAATCAATAATTCCATTACTATTCGGCAATCATGAACAGATCGATGCGCAAGAGTGACATTAAATGGCTGCCTACTGCAAAATCGATATCAAAATGCTTGTAAAATATGAATTTATATGTTTATTTTAAAAGTAATACCCTTAAAACCTAGCTTAAAATCCAAACGCGTATGGTTACCTTAATAAAAACCCCTTAAAATGTAGCTAAAGGTTGCAGCTTTATCAAATTAAATCAATAATTCCATTACTATTCGGCAATCATGAACAGATCGATGCGCAAGAGTGACATTAAATGGCTGCCTACTGCAAAATCGATATCAAAATGCTTGTAAAATATGAATTTATATGTTTATTTTAAAAGTAATACCCTTAAAACCTAGCTTAAAATCCAAACGCGTATGGTTACCTTAATAAAAACCCCTTAAAATGTAGCTAAAGGTTGCAGCTTTATCAAATTAAATCAATAATTCCATTACTATTCGGCAATCATGAACAGATCGATGCGCAAGAGTGACATTAAATGGCTGCCTACTGCAAAATCGATATCAAAATGCTTGTAAAATATGAATTTATATGTTTATTTTAAAAGTAATACCCTTAAAACCTAGCTTAAAATCCAAACGCGTATGGTTACCTTAATAAAAACCCCTTAAAATGTAGCCAAAGGTTGCAGCTTTATCAAATTAAATCAATAATTCCATTACTATTCGGCAATCATGAACAGATCGATGCGCAAGGGTGACATTAAATGGCTGCCTACTGCAAAATCGATATCAAAATGCTTGTAAAATATGAATTTATATGTTTATTTTAAAAGTAATACCCTTAAAACCTAGCTTAAAATCCAAACGCGTATGGTTACCTTAATAAAAACCGCTTAAAATGTAGCTAAAAGTTGCAGCTTTATCAAATTAAATCAATAATTCCATTACTATTCGGCAATCATGAACAGATCGATGCGCAAGAGTGACATTAAATGGCTGCCTACTGCAAAATCGATATCAAAATGCTTGTAAAATATGAATTTATATGTTTATTTTAAAAGTAATACCCTTAAAACCTAGCTTAAAATCCAAACGCGTATGGTTACCTTAATAAAAACCCCTTAAAATGTAGCTAAAGGTTGCAGCTTTATCAAATTAAATCAATAATTCCATTACTATTCGGCAATCATGAACAGATCGATGCGCAAGAGTGACATTAAATGGCTGCCTACTGCAAAATCGATATCAAAATGCTTGTAAAATATGAATTTATATGTTTATTTTAAAAGTAATACCCTTAAAACCTAGCTTAAAATCCAAACGCGTATGGTTACCTTAATAAAAACCCCTTAAAATGTAGCTAAAGGTGGCAGCTTTATCAAATTAAATCAATAATTCCATTACTATTCGGCAATCATGAACAGATCGATGCGCAAGGGTGACATTAAATGGCTGCCTACTGCAAAATCGATATCAAAATGCTTGTAAAATATGAATTTATATATTTATTTTAAAAGTAATACCCTTAAAACCTAGCTTAAAATCCAAACGCGTATGGTTACCTTAATAAAAACCCCTTAAAATGTAGCTAAAGGTTGCAGCTTTATCAAATTAAATCAATAATTCCATTACTATTCGGCAATCATGAACAGATCGATGCGCAAGAGTGACATTAAATGGCTGCCTACTGCAAAATCGATATCAAAATGCTTGTAAAATATGAATTTATATGTTTATTTTAAAAGTAGTACCCTTAAAACCTAGCTTAAAATCCAAACGCGTATGGTTACCTTAATAAAAACCCCTTGAAATGTAGCTAAAGGTTGCAGCTTTATCAAATTAAATCAATAATTCCATTACTATTCGGCAATCATGAACAGATCGATGCGCAAGAGTGACATTAAATGGCTGCCTACTGCAAAATCGATATCAAAATGCTTGTAAAATATGAATTTATATGTTTATTTTAAAAGTAATACCCTTAAAACCTAGCTTAAAATCCAAACGCGTATGGTTACCTTAATAAAAACCCCTTAAAATGTAGCTAAAGGTTGCAGCTTTATCAAATTAAATCAATAATTCCATTACTATTCGGCAATCATGAACAGATCGATGCGCAAGAGTGACATTAAATGGCTGCCTACTGCAAAATCGATATCAAAATGCTTGTAAAATATGAATTTATATGTTTATTTTAAAAGTAATACCCTTAAAACCTAGCTTAAAATCCAAACGCGTATGGTTACCTTAATAAAAACCCCTTAAAATGTAGCTAAAGGTTGCAGCTTTATCAAATTAAATCAATAATTCCATTACTATTCGGCAATCATGAACAGATCGATGCGCAAGAGTGACATTAAATGGCTGCCTACTGCAAAATCGATATCAAAATGCTTGTAAAATATGAATTTATATGTTTATTTTAAAAGTAATACCCTTAAAACCTAGCTTAAAATCCAAACGCGTATGGTTACCTTAATAAAAACCCCTTAAAATGTAGCTAAAGGTTGCAGCTTTATCAAATTAAATCAATAATTCCATTACTATTCGGCAATCATGAACAGATCGATGCGCAAGAGTGACATTAAATGGCTGCCTACTGCAAAATCGATATCAAAATGCTTGTAAAATATGAATTTATATGTTTATTTTAAAAGTAATACCCTTAAAACCTAGCTTAAAATCCAAACGCGTATGGTTACCTTAATAAAAACCCCTTAAAATGTAGCTAAAGGTTGCAGCTTTATCAAATTAAATCAATAATTCCATTACTATTCGGCAATCATGAACAGATCGATGCGCAAGAGTGACATTAAATGGCTGCCTACTGCAAAATCGATATCAAAATGCTTGTAAAATATGAATTTATATGTTTATTTTAAAAGTAATACCCTTAAAACCTAGCTTAAAATCCAAACGCGTATGGTTACCTTAATAAAAACCCCTTAAAATGTAGCTAAAGGTTGCAGCTTTATCAAATTAAATCAATAATTCCATTACTATTCGGCAATCATGAACAGATCGATGCGCAAGAGTGACATTAAATGGCTGCCTACTGCAAAATCGATATCAAAATGCTTGTAAAATATGAATTTATATGTTTATTTTAAAAGTAATACCCTTAAAACCTAGCTTAAAATCCAAACGCGTATGGTTACCTTAATAAAAACCCCTTAAAATGTAGCTAAAGGTTGCAGCTTTATCAAATTAAATCAATAATTCCATTACTATTCGGCAATCATGAACAGATCGATGCGCAAGAGTGACATTAAATGGCTGCCTACTGCAAAATCGATATCAAAATGCTTGTAAAATATGAATTTATATGTTTATTTTAAAAGTAATACCCTTAAAACCTAGCTTAAAATCCAAACGCGTATGGTTACCTTAATAAAAACCCCTTAAAATGTAGCTAAAGGTTGGAGCTTTATCAAATTAAATCAATAATTCCATTACTATTCGGCAATCATGAACAGATCGATGCGCAAGAGTGACATTAAATGGCTGCCTACTGCAAAATCGATATCAAAATGCTTGTAAAATATGAATTTATATGTTTATTTTAAAAGTAATACCCTTAAAACCTAGCTTAAAATCCAAACGCGTATGGTTACCTTAATAAAAACCCCTTAAAATGTAGCTAAAGGTTGCAGCTTTATCAAATTAAATCAATAATTCCATTACTATTCGGCAATCATGAACAGATCGATGCGCAAGAGTGACATTAAATGGCTGCCTACTGCAAAATCGATATCAAAATGCTTGTAAAATATGAATTTATATGTTTATTTTAAAAGTAATACCCTTAAAACCTAGCTTAAAATCCAAACGCGTATGGTTACCTTAATAAAAACCCCTTAAAATGTAGCTAAAGGTTGCAGCTTTATCAAATTAAATCAATAATTCCATTACTATTCGGCAATCATGAACAGATCGATGCGCAAGAGTGACATTAAATGGCTGCCTACTGCAAAATCGATATCAAAATGCTTGTAAAATATGAATTTATATGTTTATTTTAAAAGTAATACCCTTAAAACCTAGCTTAAAATCCAAACGCGTATGGTTACCTTAATAAAAACCCCTTAAAATGTAGCTAAAGGTTGCAGCTTTATCAAATTAAATCAATAATTCCATTACTATTCGGCAATCATGAACAGATCGATGCGCAAGAGTGACATCAAATGGCTGCCTACTGCAAAATCGATATCAAAATGCTTGTAAAATATGAATTTATATGTTTATTTGAAAAGTAATACCCTTAAAACCTAGCTTAAAATCCAAACGCGTATGGTTACCTTAATAAAAACCCCTTAAAATGTAGCTAAAGGTTGCAGCTTTATCAAATTAAATCAATAATTCCATTACTATTCGGCAATCATGAACAGATCGATGCGCAAGAGTGACATTAAATGGCTGCCTACTGCAAAATCGATATCAAAATGCTTGTAAAATATGAATTTATATGTTTATTTTAAAAGTAATACCCTTAAAACCTAGCTTAAAATCCAAACGCGTATGGTTACCTTAATAAAAACCCCTTAAAATGTAGCTAAAGGTTGCAGCTTTATCAAATTAAATCAATAATTCCATTACTATTCGGCAATCATGAACAGATCGATGCGCAAGAGTGACATTAAATGGCTGCCTACTGCAAAATCGATATCAAAATGCTTGTAAAATATGAATTTATACGTTTATTTTAAAAGTAATACCCTTAAAACCTAGCTTAAAATCCAAACGCGTATGGTTACCTTAATAAAAACCCCTTAAAATGTAGCTAAAGGTTGCAGCTTTATCAAATTAAATCAATAATTCCATTACTATTCGGCAATCATGAACAGATCGATGCGCAAGAGTGACATTAAATGGCTGCCTACTGCAAAATCGATATCAAAATGCTTGTAAAATATGAATTTATATGTTTATTTTAAAAGTAATACCCTTAAAACCTAGCTTAAAATCCAAACGCGTATGGTTACCTTAATAAAAACCCCTTAAAATGTAGCTTAAGGTTGCAGCTTTATCAAATTAAATCAATAATTCCATTACTATTCGGCAATCATGAACAGATCGATGCGCAAGAGTGACATTAAATGGCTGCCTACTGCAAAATCGATATCAAAATGCTTGTAAAATATGAATTTATATGTTTATTTTAAAAGTAATACCCTTAAAACCTAGCTTAAAATCCAAACGCGTATGGTTACCTTAATAAAAACCCCTTAAAATGTAGCTAAAGGTTGCAGCTTTATCAAATTAAATCAATAATTCCATTACTATTCGGCAATCATGAACAGATCGATGCGCAAGAGTGACATTAAATGGCTGCCTACTGCAAAATCGATATCAAAATGCTTGTAAAATATGAATTTATATGTTTATTTTAAAAGTAATACCCTTAAAACCTAGCTTAAAATCCAAACGCGTATGGTTACCTTAATAAAAACCCCTTAAAATGTAGCTAAAGGTTGCAGCTTTATCAAATTAAATCAATAATTCCATTACTATTCGGCAATCATGAACAGATCGATGCGCAAGAGTGACATTAAATGGCTGCCTACTGCAAAATCGATATCAAAATGCTTGTAAAATATGAATTTATATGTTTATTTTAAAAGTAATACCCTTAAAACCTAGCTTAAAATCCAAACGCGTATGGTTACCTTAATAAAAACCCCTTAAAATGTAGCTAAAGGTTGCAGCTTTATCAAATTAAATCAATAATTCCATTACTATTCGGCAATCATGAACAGATCGATGCGCAAGAGTGACATTAAATGGCTGCCTACTGCAAAATCGATATCAAAATGCTTGTAAAATATGAATTTATATGTTTATTTTAAAAGTAATACCCTTAAAACCTAGCTTAAAATCCAAACGCGTATGGTTACCTTAATAAAAACCCCTTAAAATGTAGCTAAAGGTTGCAGCTTTATCAAATTAAATCAATAATTCCATTACTATTCGGCAATCATGAACAGATCGATGCGCAAGAGTGACATTAAATGGCTGCCTACTGCAAAATCGATATCAAAATGCTTGTAAAATATGAATTTATATGTTTATTTTAAAAGTAATACCCTTAAAACCTAGCTTAAAATCCAAACGCATATGGTTACCTTAATAAAAACCCCTTAAAATGTAGCTAAAGGTTGCAGCTTTATCAAATTAAATCAATAATTCCATTACTATTCGGCAATCATGAACAGATCGATGCGCAAGAGTGACATTAAATGGCTGCCTACTGCAAAATCGATATCAAAATGCTTGTAAAATATGAATTTATATGTTTATTTTAAAAGTAATACCCTTAAAACCTAGCTTAAAATCCAAACGCGTATGGTTACCTTAATAAAAACCCCTTAAAATGTAGCTAAAGGTTGCAGCTTTATCAAATTAAATCAATAATTCCATTACTATTCGGCAATCATGAACAGATCGATGCGCAAGAGTGACATTAAATGGCTGCCTACTGCAAAATCGATATCAAAATGCTTGTAAAATATGAATTTATATATTTATTTTAAAAGTAATACCCTTAAAACCTAGCTTAAAATCCAAACGCGTATGGTTACCTTAATAAAAACCCCTTAAAATGTAGCTAAAGGTTGCAGCTTTATCAAATTAAATCAATAATTCCATTACTATTCGGCAATCATGAACAGATCGATGCGCAAGAGTGACATTAAATGGCTGCCTACTGCAAAATCGATATCAAAATGCTTGTAAAATATGAATTTATATGTTTATTTTAAAAGTAATACCCTTAAAACCTAGCTTAAAATCCAAACGCGTATGGTTACCTTAATAAAAACCCCTTAAAATGTAGCTAAAGGTTGCAGCTTTATCAAATTAAATCAATAATTCCATTTGTGGTGGTTTAAGTCTGTGTTTAGGTGCGCGTTCGTAGTCCGGGTACTCTTGATTAGGAAGCGAGAGTGCGCCGTAAAAGTTGGCCACAAAGGCCGCAATGTTTTCCCGAGTGAAATAAGCAAACAAACGCGTCGCTTGATCTCAGTACGAGAAGTTGATTTATTTCCGTAAAATTGGTTACTTAAATACTAATTTACAAAACTGTTATACAGCGGAGCATTTCCAGCGCTCCGCCCATTATTCCAGTGACCAAAGGCTACGTCCAATCAGCGTCACTGGACCATTGGGTCAACTCAGCACTTTCCTCAAGTGCCCGTGCCCTGCGGTAGGTGACATCACACAACATGCCGATCAGTGCATTTTTCCGTAAGTGGGACATTGCACTGCGGTAGGTGGTGTCGGGTGGCACGCCGCTCGGCTAATCGCTGGCTCAGCCACTTGAGTGCTGCACTGTCGTGCGCGTGGTGCCATTTGGCACATGTGAAGTAATAAGTGTAGCGCGATCGACTGGTTTCGGCATAAGTGGTCATGTGGTACCACTACACCATTGCCCTTAAGCGAAAAATTATTACTTGAAATAATTTTTTAAGATATTGGTCGGGGTCTTCGGAGGTGGTGTTGGAAATACTTCGCTTTACAATATTGAAGTTATGAATAAAATAATTGTTGTCTTATTCTGATAGTAATTCATGTATATGTATGTAGTTTCTTATTTTACATTTTCAGTTCTTACTTGTTATGTTGCTATCTCCTAAGAATTTCTTAAGGTTATTATTATGTAATATCTTATGTTTACCGTTTATTTCTACTGTGGAGTTTACTCCATTTCTTTCTATAATTTTATATGGTCCATGGTAGGGACTCTGTAGTTTCTTACTTGTTTCTAATTTAACAAAAACTAAATCTCCTATTCTTAACTGTGTATTATTAATATTCTTATCATAATTAATTTTTCTCTTATGTTTAGCTATTTCTATAATATTCCTAGCCTTATCCATAGATGTCTGTAGCCTAACTTTTAGTTCGTTGGCGTAATTGTCAATGTCATAAATTTGTTTGTTGTCATATGTTTTGTCACTTGGTAGTGACGGTAATTGTCCGAAGACTAACTCGTATGGGGAGTACTGGGTTTCGACATGTGGTGTCGTATTATACGCGAAAGTGAAATATGGTACCCATTTGTCCCATTCGTGTTCGGTTGTAAATGCTAGTAAGTATTCATGCAGTGTTCTGTGGTTACGTTCGAGTGCTCCGATTGTTTGATGATGGTAGGGTGTCGAAAAAATTTGTCGCACGTCAAGTAATTGGCATATGTTGTGCATTAGCTCATTTGTGAACTCGGTGCCTCGGTCGGATTTCAACGTTTTGAAACAACCGTACTTGAGAATGAACTGTTCTACAAGAGTTTTTGCTGTCGTTCGGGCGTCCTTGGTTTCCATCGGGTGTGCAATAATAAATTTTGTTAAATCACATTGCATTGTGAGTATGTAGCGGAAGCCATTTGATATTCTCAATGGTCCGACTGTGTCAATGGTAATGGTTTCAAAGTTTGTTGCTGGCATGTCGGTTTTGACCAGTTCTTCTTTAGTGTGCCTAATTGTTTTATTCTTGCAGCAGGTCAGGCAATTGTTGACGAACTCTTTTACCATTTGTCTCATGTTCTTCCATGTGTATCGTTGTTTTAATTTTAGGATCGTCTTTCGAATTCCTAAGTGTCCGGCTGTGCTGGCGTTGTGATATTCGTCAATTAGTTTGTACTGTTGTAATTTGCTTTGAACATTTCGTGGAGCGTTGTATATAAGTATTTTTGTAGGCGAGCATTTGTTTTTATTTATTTCGTTGTATCTTTCCTTGAATGCATTCATTGTTATATTTTCAAACTTAAAATTTTCTCTGCAAAGGGCTAGCTCCTTTATATGCAGGTTCTTTAGTGAACTGTGTAGTTTCTCCAACATTGAATCTAGATTCAAAGGGTCATCGCTACAAGTCACGTGCACTTCATTATTATCAATATGTATCATCGGCCGATGCTTTTCTTTTATTTCAAAATTTAATCTTCTAATGTTCTTCACGTCGTTCATAGAGGTACATTCCCATATGTAGAGTTGCGCAGGCTCTTGAGATATGTCCTTCCTATTATCGCGTGTCTTGGTACCATAAATATTTTCTTTTTCTTCATTGTGCATGCTTTTTTCTTTTGCTCTTGATGTTGCTGCCTTGCTCCTTGTAATTGCCAGTATTTCCATTTGTTTGCCGTCATTTATGTCATTTTCCTGCGTTGGAATCATTGCCTTCAGTGTGTCGCTGTCGATTTTTATGCGAGATAAAGCATCTGCATTTGTGTTGATTTTTCCTTGTTTGTATACGATTTCAAAGTCGTAATCAGATAAGTCTAGTCTGATTCTTGTCATTTTCGATGATGGATTTTTGTGTGAGAACAGAGATACCAGTGGTCTGTGGTCTGTGACTACAATGAATTTTCTTCCGTAGAGGTATGGTCTGAAGTAGTTTATTCCCCAATGTATTGCTAAAAGTTCCTTTTCTATTATTGGTTTATTGATATCGTGTTTCTGTAATGATTTGCTTGCGTATGAAATGGGAAGGTCATGCCCAATTTCTCCTTGTGATAATACCGCTCCTAAGGCGAAGTCTGAAGCGTCTGTTGTTAATATGAAGGTTTTGTTAAAATCCGGATATTGTAATATTGGTGTGTTTGTTAACTTCTGTTTTAGTGTTTCGAAAGCTGTCTTGCACTCGTCTGACCAAATGAAAGGCGTCCCTTTCTTAAGGAGAGAGTTAAGGCATTTTACTATTGATGCGAATTCTGGTATGAAGCGTCTGTAGTAGTTGCAAAATGCTACAAATCGACGTACTTCATCAGCATTCGTTGGTGTTGGATATTTTAGTACTGCTTCGCATTTTGTTGGATCTGTTCTGATGCCTTTGTCTGTGATTAAGTGGCCTAAGTAAATTACTTCTGGTTTTAAAAATTGGCATTTGCTTGCATTTAGTTTTAAGTTGTATTGTTGTAGTCGGTCGAAGACTTTAATCAGATTTTCGTTGTGGTGTTTTAATGAACATCCAAATACTATTATATCGTCAACATAGAGAAATGCTTCTGAGCTAAGTCCACTTAGTGCTAGATTAAGCATGCGTTGAAAACTGTTTGAGGATATTTTGAGACCAAAAGGTAGTCTTTTAAATTGGTAGTGTCCATCTTGTGTGGAAAATGCTGTGGGTGGTCTTGAATCTTGTTCCAAAGGTATTTGATGGAAAGAGCTCGTCATGTCTAAAGTTGAGAAGTATTTTGCTCTGCCAAGTATATCAAGAACATCTTCTAGTCGTGTGAGCGGGAATTTATCATTGATTATTTTGTCGTTCAGTTTTCTGTAATCTACGACTAATCGCCATTTTTTTGTGTTGTCTTCGCTTTTCTTTGGGACTAGTAATAGTGGTGCGTTGTATGGGCTAGTTGATGGTTCTATGATATCGCTGTCTATTAATTTTTGTACTTGGTTCTTTATCTCTTCCTGCTGTGTTTGCGGTAATCTGTAGTTTTTTATGTATACGGGAGTTGAGTCTTCTAGGTTAAGTTGTTGAGTGTAGAAATTGTTTGTTGTAATTTCTTCTCCTTCCAAGTGGAAAACTGTTTGATATTTTCGGAAGATGGTTTTAAGCTCTGCTTCTGTTTGTTCGTCTAGGTTGTCTAGTTTGAGTGTTGATATTAGTTTTCTGAATCGTTCATTGTTGGGACTTTTGGTGTTGTAGTTTGTTTTCATTATTGTGTAACTAGACAAGTTTTCTATTTTTGGTCGGATGTTTTTTACTGTTATTGTTCTATCTGTTGTATTAATTATTTTTACGTGGCATTTGCCTTTTGCTGGTGCGATGGAATTTGCCAAAAATACTCCGTTTGCAAGTTCTTGGTTTAGTATTACACTGTCTTCTTGAATATTTATGTTAATCGGTAATATTACTTCACACCTTGGCGGTATTGTGTGTGAGGTGTGTGGTGGTGGTTTGGTTGTTATAGGAAATATGTGTTCTTCTTCATTTATTATCATTGTTAGTGTGAGGGTTTCGTAGTCTATTTTGCACATGTATTTGAGTAGAAAGTCTCTTCCTATGATTCCATTTGTTACGATTGGGAAATCTTCATTGACCATGTGGAAGTTTAATTCTGTTTTGGTTTTTCTTAGTGGGAATGTCAGTTTCAATGTTCCCAGTGAGTCTATTTTTTGTGTGGAAATTCCTGTTAGTTTACATGTGTTTTCTGTGTTGATCTCAAGGTTGTCATCGTTATTTGTTTTACAAAGTGATATGTCTGCTCCGGTATCAATGAGGAATGTTAAAGGCTTATTAAATTGGTTGCATTTCAGTGTGACGTAGTTTGTTAGATTCTCTGATATTAGGTATATATTCTTTGTTCATTTGTTACTGCTCCCCCGGAGGAATGTGATTGTCTTCCTCCGGGTCGCCCGAGTTTTCCTGAATATAATTGATGTGTGTAGGGCGACCATGGTTGTTGAAATTTTGGTTTCGGTTTGCATTGTTGTTGTACCTTGGGTTTTGGTTGAAGTTACTGTTGTTTTGATTATAGTTCCTTTGGTTTTGATTTCTGTTATTGAAATTTGTGTTGGCAGTGTGATTGTTTGGTCTGCCGTTGTTGTATGCGTTGCGCGAATTCGTTTGATAGTTGTTCTGATTGTTTCTGGGGTTGTAGTTAGCTTGTTGGCTGTTGTTTCTGTAGTTGTTGTTGTTTCTAACACTGTTGTTGCTTTGGTATCTGTTGTCGTCTTGCTGATTAAAATTTCTATAGTTTGCTCTATTTTGGTTGTTATTTCGATTGTTGCTGTTCCTGTTGATAAACATCACTCTTGCCCGTGTTTGTTTGTTGTCCTTTTCTAGTTCTAGGGCTAATTCGACTGCTTTATTAAAATTTGTTGGCATAGCTGCGAAAATGGTTTGTTTGTATACGTCGTTTAGTCCATTTTTAAATACGGTGAGACTGTATTGCTCGTTGAGTTTTGTAATTATATTTCGTTCTATAGTGGTTAGTTCGGAGCCGGTTTGAGCTATTTGTAATTTGTTTAGCTCCGCTATTAGGTTAAGGATCTTGTTCTTGTACGTATTTATGTCTAGACTTCCTTGTACGAGGTATGATAGTTGGTTCTGGAGCTGGGGTATTGTGTTCGTACTCTTGTATCGTTCGTTCAGAAGTATAGTCAGTTCTTCAAACGTTTTTGGTATGTTATGGCCGATTGCCGTTCTAGTTGTGAGGCTCAGTTTTGCGTAGAATACGAATTCTAGCAGTTCTGTTTTGCCAGTAGCGTCCAATTTTTTGTATATTAGTTCTGTTATCTTCGTGAAAGTATCCAGGTCTCTATAGTTGCCTGTAAAGTTTGGTATGGCTTTCATCGCCGTTTCTATATTGAAGGAAGACATGTTTGTATTTTTGGGTATTTCTTCTGTATCGGTGTTAAAAGTGCTTAAATGTTATTATTACGTATTCTTGTTTATATATTTTTTCCTTTAATTTCTATTTGTGTATTGTAAAATTATGAGAAGAATACATTTACAATTCTTATCCTATTCTATTAGTTAAAATGTTGTTAAATATTTAGGAGCAAATATTTGGATCTGGCGATGGGGTCTCATCAGGTACGCAACTTTGGTGGTTAGCTGCCATTGTCATCGGTGCTTGGGTTGTCATCATTTCGAGGTCGTCAGTTCGTGGTCTGCAGGATCGCCATGTGGTGGTTTAAGTCTGTGTTTAGGTGCGCGTTCGTAGTCCGGGTACTCTTGATTAGGAAGCGAGAGTGCGCCGTAAAAGTTGGCCACAAAGGCCGCAATGTTTTCCCGAGTGAAATAAGCAAACAAACGCGTCGCTTGATCTCAGTACGAGAAGTTGATTTATTTCCGTAAAATTGGTTACTTAAATACTAATTTACAAAACTGTTATACAGCGGAGCATTTCCAGCGCTCCGCCCATTATTCCAGTGACCAAAGGCTACGTCCAATCAGCGTCACTGGACCATTGGGTCAACTCAGCACTTTCCTCAAGTGCCCGTGCCCTGCGGTAGGTGACATCACACAACATGCCGATCAGTGCATTTTTCCGTAAGTGGGACATTGCACTGCGGTAGGTGGTGTCGGGTGGCACGCCGCTCGGCTAATCGCTGGCTCAGCCACTTGAGTGCTGCACTGTCGTGCGCGTGGTGCCATTTGGCACATGTGAAGTAATAAGTGTAGCGCGATCGACTGGTTTCGGCATAAGTGGTCATGTGGTACCACTACACATTACTATTCGGCAATCATGAACAGATCGATGCGCAAGAGTGACATTAAATGGCTGCCTACTGCAAAATCGATATCAAAATGCTTGTAAAATATGAATTTATATGTTTATTTTAAAAGTAATACCCTTAAAACCTAGCTTAAAATCCAAACGCGTATGGTTACCTTAATAAAAACCCCTTAAAATGTAGCTAAAGGTTGCAGCTTTATCAAATTAAATCAATAATTCCATTACTATTCGGCAATCATGAACAGATCGATGCGCAAGGGTGACATTAAATGGCTGCCTACTGCAAAATCGATATCAAAATGCTTGTAAAATATGAATTTATATGTTTATTTTAAAAGTAATACCCTTAAAACCTAGCTTAAAATCCAAACGCGTATGGTTACCTTAATAAAAACCGCTTAAAATGTAGCTAAAGGTTGCAGCTTTATCAAATTAAATCAATAATTCCATTACTATTCGGCAATCATGAACAGATCGATGCGCAAGAGTGACATTAAATGGCTGCCTACTGCAAAATCGATATCAAAATGCTTGTAAAATATGAATTTATATGTTTATTTTAAAAGTAATACCCTTAAAACCTAGCTTAAAATCCAAACGCGTATGGTTACCTTAATAAAAACCCCTTAAAATGTAGCTAAAGGTTGCAGCTTTATCAAATTAAATCAATAATTCCATTACTATTCGGCAATCATGAACAGATCGATGCGCAAGAGTGACATTAAATGGCTGCCTACTGCAAAATCGATATCAAAATGCTTGTAAAATATGAATTTATATGTTTATTTTAAAAGTAATACCCTTAAAACCTAGCTTAAAATTCAAACGCGTATGGTTACCTTAATAAAAACCCCTTAAAATGTAGCTAAAGGTTGCAGCTTTATCAAATTAAATCAATAATTCCATTACTATTCGGCAATCATGAACAGATCGATGCGCAAGAGTGACATTAAATGGCTGCCTACTGCAAAATCGATATCAAAATGCTTGTAAAATATGAATTTATATGTTTATTTTAAAAGTAATACCCTTAAAACCTAGCTTAAAATCCAAACGCGTATGGTTACCTTAATAAAAACCCCTTAAAATGTAGCTAAAGGTTGCAGCTTTATCAAATTAAATCAATAATTCCATTACTATTCGGCAATCATGAACAGATCGATGCGCAAGAGTGACATTAAATGGCTGCCTACTGCAAAATCGATATCAAAATGCTTGTAAAATATGAATTTATATGTTTATTTTAAAAGTAATACCCTTAAAACCTAGCTTAAAATCCAAACGCGTATGGTTACCTTAATAAAAACCCCTTAAAATGTAGCTAAAGGTTGCAGCTTTATCAAATTAAATCAATAATTCCATTACTATTCGGCAATCATGAACAGATCGATGCGCAAGAGTGACATTAAATGGCTGCCTACTGCAAAATCGATATCAAAATGCTTGTAAAATATGAATTTATATGTTTATTTTAAAAGTAATACCCTTAAAACCTAGCTTAAAATCCAAACGCGTATGGTTACCTTAATAAAAACCCCTTAAAATGTAGCCAAAGGTTGCAGCTTTATCAAATTAAATCAATAATTCCATTACTATTCGGCAATCATGAACAGATCGATGCGCAAGGGTGACATTAAATGGCTGCCTACTGCAAAATCGATATCAAAATGCTTGTAAAATATGAATTTATATGTTTATTTTAAAAGTAATACCCTTAAAACCTAGCTTAAAATCCAAACGCGTATGGTTACCTTAATAAAAACCGCTTAAAATGTAGCTAAAAGTTGCAGCTTTATCAAATTAAATCAATAATTCCATTACTATTCGGCAATCATGAACAGATCGATGCGCAAGAGTGACATTAAATGGCTGCCTACTGCAAAATCGATATCAAAATGCTTGTAAAATATGAATTTATATGTTTATTTTAAAAGTAATACCCTTAAAACCTAGCTTAAAATCCAAACGCGTATGGTTACCTTAATAAAAACCCCTTAAAATGTAGCTAAAGGTTGCAGCTTTATCAAATTAAATCAATAATTCCATTACTATTCGGCAATCATGAACAGATCGATGCGCAAGAGTGACATTAAATGGCTGCCTACTGCAAAATCGATATCAAAATGCTTGTAAAATATGAATTTATATGTTTATTTTAAAAGTAATACCCTTAAAACCTAGCTTAAAATCCAAACGCGTATGGTTACCTTAATAAAAACCCCTTAAAATGTAGCTAAAGGTGGCAGCTTTATCAAATTAAATCAATAATTCCATTACTATTCGGCAATCATGAACAGATCGATGCGCAAGGGTGACATTAAATGGCTGCCTACTGCAAAATCGATATCAAAATGCTTGTAAAATATGAATTTATATATTTATTTTAAAAGTAATACCCTTAAAACCTAGCTTAAAATCCAAACGCGTATGGTTACCTTAATAAAAACCCCTTAAAATGTAGCTAAAGGTTGCAGCTTTATCAAATTAAATCAATAATTCCATTACTATTCGGCAATCATGAACAGATCGATGCGCAAGAGTGACATTAAATGGCTGCCTACTGCAAAATCGATATCAAAATGCTTGTAAAATATGAATTTATATGTTTATTTTAAAAGTAGTACCCTTAAAACCTAGCTTAAAATCCAAACGCGTATGGTTACCTTAATAAAAACCCCTTGAAATGTAGCTAAAGGTTGCAGCTTTATCAAATTAAATCAATAATTCCATTACTATTCGGCAATCATGAACAGATCGATGCGCAAGAGTGACATTAAATGGCTGCCTACTGCAAAATCGATATCAAAATGCTTGTAAAATATGAATTTATATGTTTATTTTAAAAGTAATACCCTTAAAACCTAGCTTAAAATCCAAACGCGTATGGTTACCTTAATAAAAACCCCTTAAAATGTAGCTAAAGGTTGCAGCTTTATCAAATTAAATCAATAATTCCATTACTATTCGGCAATCATGAACAGATCGATGCGCAAGAGTGACATTAAATGGCTGCCTACTGCAAAATCGATATCAAAATGCTTGTAAAATATGAATTTATATGTTTATTTTAAAAGTAATACCCTTAAAACCTAGCTTAAAATCCAAACGCGTATGGTTACCTTAATAAAAACCCCTTAAAATGTAGCTAAAGGTTGCAGCTTTATCAAATTAAATCAATAATTCCATTACTATTCGGCAATCATGAACAGATCGATGCGCAAGAGTGACATTAAATGGCTGCCTACTGCAAAATCGATATCAAAATGCTTGTAAAATATGAATTTATATGTTTATTTTAAAAGTAATACCCTTAAAACCTAGCTTAAAATCCAAACGCGTATGGTTACCTTAATAAAAACCCCTTGAAATGTAGCTAAAGGTTGCAGCTTTATCAAATTAAATCAATAATTCCATTACTATTCGGCAATCATGAACAGATCGATGCGCAAGAGTGACATTAAATGGCTGCCTACTGCAAAATCGATATCAAAATGCTTGTAAAATATGAATTTATATGTTTATTTTAAAAGTAATACCCTTAAAACCTAGCTTAAAATCCAAACGCGTATGGTTACCTTAATAAAAACCCCTTAAAATGTAGCTAAAGGTTGCAGCTTTATCAAATTAAATCAATAATTCCATTACTATTCGGCAATCATGAACAGATCGATGCGCAAGAGTGACATTAAATGGCTGCCTACTGCAAAATCGATATCAAAATGCTTGTAAAATATGAATTTATATGTTTATTTTAAAAGTAATACCCTTAAAACCTAGCTTAAAATGCAAACGCGTATGGTTACTTACTTACTTAACTGGCCATAACAACCCGTTATCGGGTTACGGCCTGCCGCAAAACTTCTCTCCAGGCGCCTCTGCTTCGCGCGCGCCTTCTCCAGTTGGTCACACCAAGAGATACCAGGGCCTCTTCCACTTGGTCCTTCCACCGGAGACATGGCCTCCCTCTTCGCCGTCGACCTCCAACCATCGCATCGAACACCTTTTTCGCCGGAGCTTCGTCGTCCATGCGGCAGACATGACCGAGCCAGCGTAGCCGCTGGATGTTAATTCGCTGCGCTACGTCCATGTCCTTATACAGCTCATACAGCTCGTTATTGGTTCGTATGCGATAGTCGTCACCAACACGAAAAGGGCCGAAGATTTTGCGAAGTACCTTCCTCTCGAACACTCCAAGGGCCGCTATGTCGTTTCGTGTCATTGTCCATGCTTCAGCGCCATAGAGGAGCACGGGCAAGATGAGCGTCCTATAGAGTGCAAGTTTTGTCGGTCGAGAGAGGTCTCTACTTCTCAATTGCCTACCGAGACCGTAGTAGCACCTGTTGGCAAGAGTAATCCTTCGCTTTATCTCCAGACTGACATCATTGCTGCTGTTGATGGCGGTGCCAAGGTAGACGAATTCCTTGACAACTTCAAAGGTATACCTGTCGGCCTCGACGTGAGACCCTAGCCGCTGCGAGTCCCTGCGTGTAGACAGCATATACTTCGTCTTGCCCTCATTTACCACCAGACCCATTTTGGCAGATTCTCTTTCGATAGCAGCAAATGCAGCGGTGACATCTCGCTTGTTACGCCCGATGACATCAATGTCATCAGCGTAGGCAAGGAGCTGGACACTTTTGTTGAAGATTGTGCCATTACGATGTACACCGGCCTTGCGCAGAACACTCTCCATGGTGAAGTTGAAGAGGTCGCAGGACAAAGGATCGCCCTGTCTGAAACCTCGAACGGTATCAAAGGGGTCGGAGAGGTCACTTCCAACCTTGACGGAGCTGCGCGTATTGCTCAACGTCGCTCTGCAAAGTCTAACGAGCTTTGCAGGGATACCAAGTTCAGACAATGCGGCATATAGGCGATCCCTTATCGGGCTATCGAATGCTGCCTTGTAATCGATGAAGAGATGGTGTGTATCGATTTGGTTCTCATGGGTCTTCTCCAGGATTTGGCGTAGAGTGAATATCTGGTCGATGGTGGACTTACCAGGTCTAAAGCCGCACTGATAAGGTCCAATCAGCGCCTTGGCGAGTGGCTTTAATCTTTCACATAGTACGCTCGTCAGGACCTTGTATGCAATGGGAAGTAGGCTGATACCCCTGTAGTTGGCGCATATTGTTGGGTCGCCTTTCTTCAGCACAGGACAAAGGGCACTGAGGTTACAATCGTTGGGCATTCGTTCCTCCAGCCATATTTTGCAAATGAGCTGATGCATGCACCCAATCAGCTCACCGCCGCCGGCCTTGAACAATTCAGCTGGTAGCCCATCCGGCCCTGCAGCTTTGTTGTTCTTGAGTCGCTGGATAGCGACCCGGACCTCGTCATGGCTGGGCGGTGGCACATCCACACCGTCGTCGTCGATTGGTGCCATCTGGACATCTTCACCACTGGCGGTATTGTTCCTTTCGTCGCCTGCGAGCAGCTTGGTGAAATGCTCCTTCCACAACCTCAGCACACCCTGCGCATCCGTAACCAGATCCCCGTTTTCGTCTCTGCAAGAAGATGCCCCGGGCTTAAATCCTTCCGTGAGACGCTTAACTTTTTGGAAGAATTTTCGGGCGTCATTCCTGCTCCTGCACTCCTCGATTTCCTCACGCTCGCGCCTTTCTTGCTCCCGTTTCTTGCGTCTAAAAAGGCACCTCTCTTTCTTCCTCTCCTCCCGGTATTTTTCTGTCATGGCTCGCGTGGCGGCCGACCGCAGGGTCTTCTTGTAGGCAGCATTCTTCACTGCAGTGGCTGCGCGACACTCTTCATCGTACCATTGGTTTTTGGTGGTGGGCGTCGAAAACCAAGGACATTTTCTGCGGCCTCGCGCATAGAGTGGGATAGGTGAGCCCATAATCCGCCGATGTCATCAGGTGGAGAGGGGGAGCGACCGAGCTGGTTAGAGAGTTGAGCGGAGTAGGCTTCGGCTACCCCTTGTGATCGCAGCTTACTGATGTCCAGCTTTCTTCGCAAACTAGGTTGTGCGGTCTTCGCTGCGCAAAGACGCATGCGTACCTTGGCTGCAACAAGGTAGTGGTCCGAGTCGATGTTGGGTCCTCGGAACGTGCGCACATCTAGAATGCTAGAAGCATGCCTTCCATCAATCACAATGTGATCAATCTGGTTGCGGGTGGATTGATCGGGGGATAACCAGGTCGCCTTATGGATATCGAGGTGCTGGAATCTGGTGCTACTAACTACCATGTTTCGTGCCGCGGCGAAATCGATCAGCCTCAGACCGTTGTTCGAAGTGGTCCCATGGAGGCTGAACTGCCCGACTGTGGGGCCAAAGATGCCTTCTCGCCCGACCTTTGCGTTGAAGTCCCCGAGGACAATTTTGACGTCGTGGGCCGGGCACCTGTCGTAGACGTCCTCGAGCTTCGCATAGAAGGCAGCCTTGGTCGCATCGTCCTTCTCTTCCGTCGAGGCGTGCGCGCAAATTAGGCTGATGCTAAAGTATTTAGCTTTGATGCGGATCGAAGCCAGCCGTTCGTTCACCGGAGTGAACCGAGAGACGTGGTGGCGAAGTCTCTTGCTGACCACAAATCCGCAGCCAAATTCGCGCTTCTCCGCATGGCAGCTGTAGTAGATATCGCAGTCTGCTCGCTTGGAGCAACCTTGTCCTGTCCATCGCATTTCCTGGATGGCGGTGATGTCAGCCTTACATTTCGTGAGGGCTTCCGCCAGTTGGATAGAGGCACCTTCCCTATAGAGGGTCCGGACATTCCAGGTGCATATCCTCAAATCATGGTCCTTGAATCGTTTGCTGTGGTCGTCAACATTGTGGGTTCCTTCCGAGGCTTGCTTTTTGGCTTTCATTGGTAGATGATTTTCCGTGGCGGGCACCAAACCCTGCGCACAACCCAAATTTTAAGTCCTGGGGATTGGACTCGCTGCACACATTAGTTCACTATTCAGCGGATGCCAAATAGCTATCCAGAAGGGCCGCGCGGAGGCTGTGCATCAGCTTGGATTGGACAGGGACAAGGATCGTTCTGGCGTTCGCCAGGTTGAACGCAATCAGAGACTTTACCTGGTATGTCCGCTCCCTCCCTTCCGCGTATGGTTACCTTAATAAAAACCCCTTAAAATGTAGCTAAAGGTTGCAGCTTTATCAAATTAAATCAATAATTCCATTACTATTCGGCAATCATGAACAGATCGATGCGCAAGAGTGACATTAAATGGCTGCCTACTGCAAAATCGATATCAAAATGCTTGTAAAATATGAATTTATATGTTTATTTTAAAAGTAATACCCTTAAAACCTAGCTTAAAATCCAAACGCGTATGGTTACCTTAATAAAAACCCCTTAAAATGTAGCTAAAGGTTGCAGCTTTATCAAATTAAATCAATAATTCCATTACTATTCGGCAATCATGAACAGATCGATGCGCAAGAGTGACATTAAATGGCTGCCTACTGCAAAATCGATATCAAAATGCTTGTAAAATATGAATTTACCTTAAATCAATAATTCCATTACTATTCGGCAATCATGAACAGATCGATGCGCAAGAGTGACATTAAATGGCTGCCTACTGCAAAATCGATATCAAAATGCTTGTAAAATATGAATTTATATGTTTATTTTAAAAGTAATACCCTTCAAACCTAGCTTAAAATCCAAACGCGTATGGTTACCTTAATAAAAACCCCTTAAAATGTAGCTAAAGGTTGCAGCTTTATCAAATTAAATCAATAATTCCATTACTATTCGGCAATCATGAACAGATCGATGCGCAAGAGTGACATTAAATGGCTGCCTACTGCAAAATCGATATCAAAATGCTTGTAAAATATGAATTTATATGTTTATTTTAAAAGTAATACCCTTAAAACCTAGCTTAAAATCCAAACGCGTATGGTTACCTTAATAAAAACCCCTTAAAATGTAGCTAAAGGTTGCAGCTTTATCAAATTAAATCAATAATTCCATTACTATTCGGCAATCATGAACAGATCGATGCGCAAGAGTGACATTAAATGGCTGCCTACTGCAAAATCGATATCAAAATGCTTGTAAAATATGAATTTATATGTTTATTTTAAAAGTAATACCCTTAAAACCTAGCTTAAAATCCAAACGCGTATGGTTACCTTAATAAAAACCCCTTAAAATGTAGCTAAAGGTTGCAGCTTTATCAAATTAAATCAATAATTCCATTACTATTCGGCAATCATGAACAGATCGATGCGCAAGAGTGACATTAAATGGCTGCCTTCTGCAAAATCGATATCAAAATGCTTGTAAAATATGAATTTATATGTTTATTTTAAAAGTAATACCCTTAAAACCTAGCTTAAAATCCAAACGCGTATGGTTACCTTAATAAAAACCCCTTAAAATGTAGCTAAAGGTTGCAGCTTTATCAAATTAAATCAATAATTCCATTACTATTCGGCAATCATGAACAGATCGATGCGCAAGAGTGACATTAAATGGCTGCCTACTGCAAAATCGATATCAAAATGCTTGTAAAATATGAATTTATATGTTTATTTTAAAAGTAATACCCTTAAAACCTAGCTTAAAATCCAAACGCGTATGGTTACCTTAATAAAAACCCCTTAAAATGTAGCTAAAGGTTGCAGCTTTATCAAATTAAATCAATAATTCCATTACTATTCGGCAATCATGAACAGATCGATGCGCAAGAGTGACATTAAATGGCTGCCTACTGCAAAATCGATATCAAAATGCTTGTAAAATATGAATTTATATGTTTATTTTAAAAGTAATACCCTTAAAACCTAGCTTAAAATCCAAACGCGTATGGTTACCTTAATAAAAACCCCTTAAAATGTAGCTAAAGGTTGCAGCTTTATCAAATTAAATCAATAATTCCATTACTATTCGGCAATCATGAACAGATCGATGCGCAAGAGTGACATTAAATGGCTGCCTACTGCAAAATCGATATCAAAATGCTTGTAAAATATGAATTTATATGTTTATTTTAAAAGTAATACCCTTAAAACCTAGCTTAAAATCCAAACGCGTATGGTTACCTTAATAAAAACCCCTTAAAATGTAGCTAAAGGTTGCAGCTTTATCAAATTAAATCAATAATTCCATTACTATTCGGCAATCATGAACAGATCGATGCGCAAGAGTGACATTAAATGGCTGCCTACTGCAAAATCGATATCAAAATGCTTGTAAAATATGAATTTATATGTTTATTTTAAAAGTAATACCCTTAAAACCTAGCTTAAAATCCAAACGCGTATGGTTACCTTAATAAAAACCCCTTAAAATGTAGCTAAAGGTTGCAGCTTTATCAAATTAAATCAATAATTCCATTACTATTCGGCAATCATGAACAGATCGATGCGCAAGAGTGACATTAAATGGCTGCCTACTGCAAAATCGATATCAAAATGCTTGTAAAATATGAATTTATATGTTTATTTTAAAAGTAATACCCTTAAAACCTAGCTTAAAATCCAAACGCGTATGGTTACCTTAATAAAAACCCCTTAAAATGTAGCTAAAGGTTGCAGCTTTATCAAATTAAATCAATAATTCCATTACTATTCGGCAATCATGAACAGATCGATGCGCAAGAGTGACATTAAATGGCTGCCTACTGCAAAATCGATATCAAAATGCTTGTAAAATATGAATTTATATGTTTATTTTAAAAGTAATACCCTTAAAACCTAGCTTAAAATCCAAACGCGTATGGTTACCTTAATAAAAACCCCTTAAAATGTAGCTAAAGGTTGCAGCTTTATCAAATTAAATCAATAATTCCATTACTATTCGGCAATCATGAACAGATCGATGCGCAAGAGTGACATTAAATGGCTGCCTACTGCAAAATCGATATCAAAATGCTTGTAAAATATGAATTTATATGTTTATTTTAAAAGTAATACCCTTAAAACCTAGCTTAAAATCCAAACGCGTATGGTTACCTTAATAAAAACCCCTTAAAATGTAGCTAAAGGTTGCAGCTTTATCAAATTAAATCAATAATTCCATTACTATTCGGCAATCATGAACAGATCGATGCGCAAGAGTGACATTAAATGGCTGCCTACTGCAAAATCGATATCAAAATGCTTGTAAAATATGAATTTATATGTTTATTTTAAAAGTAATACCCTTAAAACCTAGCTTAAAATCCAAACGCGTATGGTTACCTTAATAAAAACCCCTTAAAATGTAGCTAAAGGTTGCAGCTTTATCAAATTAAATCAATAATTCCATTACTATTCGGCAATCATGAACAGATCGATGCGCAAGAGTGACATTAAATGGCTGCCTACTGCAAAATCGATATCAAAATGCTTGTAAAATATGAATTTATATGTTTATTTTAAAAGTAATACCCTTAAAACCTAGCTTAAAATCCAAACGCGTATGGTTACCTTAATAAAAACCCCTTAAAATGTAGCTAAAGGTTGCAGCTTTATCAAATTAAATCAATAATTCCATTACTATTCGGCAATCATGAACAGATCGATGCGCAAGAGTGACATTAAATGGCTGCCTACTGCAAAATCGATATCAAAATGCTTGTAAAATATGAATTTATATGTTTATTTTAAAAGTAATACCCTTAAAACCTAGCTTAAAATCCAAACGCGTATGGTTACCTTAATAAAAACCCCTTAAAATGTAGCTAAAGGTTGCAGCTTTATCAAATTAAATCAATAATTCCATTACTATTCGGCAATCATGAACAGATCGATGCGCAAGAGTGACATTAAATGGCTGCCTACTGCAAAATCGATATCAAAATGCTTGTAAAATATGAATTTATATGTTTATTTTAAAAGTAATACCCTTAAAACCTAGCTTAAAATCCAAACGCGTATGGTTACCTTAATAAAAACCCCTTAAAATGTAGCTAAAGGTTGCAGCTTTATCAAATTAAATCAATAATTCCATTACTATTCGGCAATCATGAACAGATCGATGCGCAAGAGTGACATTAAATGGCTGCCTACTGCAAAATCGATATCAAAATGCTTGTAAAATATGAATTTATATGTTTATTTTAAAAGTAATACCCTTAAAACCTAGCTTAAAATCCAAACGCGTATGGTTACCTTAATAAAAACCCCTTAAAATGTAGCTAAAGGTTGCAGCTTTATCAAATTAAATCAATAATTCCATTACTATTCGGCAATCATGAACAGATCGATGCGCAAGAGTGACATTAAATGGCTGCCTACTGCAAAATCGATATCAAAATGCTTGTAAAATATGAATTTATATGTTTATTTTAAAAGTAATACCCTTAAAACCTAGCTTAAAATCCAAACGCGTATGGTTACCTTAATAAAAACCCCTTAAAATGTAGCTAAAGGTTGCAGCTTTATCAAATTAAATCAATAATTCCATTACTATTCGGCAATCATGAACAGATCGATGCGCAAGAGTGACATTAAATGGCTGCCTACTGCAAAATCGATATCAAAATGCTTGTAAAATATGAATTTATATGTTTATTTTAAAAGTAATACCCTTAAAACCTAGCTTAAAATCCAAACGCGTATGGTTACCTTAATAAAAACCCCTTAAAATGTAGCTAAAGGTTGCAGCTTTATCAAATTAAATCAATAATTCCATTACTATTCGGCAATCATGAACAGATCGATGCGCAAGAGTGACATTAAATGGCTGCCTACTGCAAAATCGATATCAAAATGCTTGTAAAATATGAATTTATATGTTTATTTTAAAAGTAATACCCTTAAAACCTAGCTTAAAATCCAAACGCGTATGGTTACCTTAATAAAAACCCCTTAAAATGTAGCTAAAGGTTGCAGCTTTATCAAATTAAATCAATAATTCCATTACTATTCGGCAATCATGAACAGATCGATGCGCAAGAGTGACATTAAATGGCTGCCTACTGCAAAATCGATATCAAAATGCTTGTAAAATATGAATTTATATGTTTATTTTAAAAGTAATACCCTTAAAACCTAGCTTAAAATCCAAACGCGTATGGTTACCTTAATAAAAACCCCTTAAAATGTAGCTAAAGGTTGCAGCTTTATCAAATTAAATCAATAATTCCATTACTATTCGGCAATCATGAACAGATCGATGCGCAAGAGTGACATTAAATGGCTGCCTACTGCAAAATCGATATCAAAATGCTTGTAAAATATGAATTTATATGTTTATTTTAAAAGTAATACCCTTAAAACCTAGCTTAAAATCCAAACGCGTATGGTTACCTTAATAAAAACCCCTTAAAATGTAGCTAAAGGTTGCAGCTTTATCAAATTAAATCAATAATTCCATTACTATTCGGCAATCATGAACAGATCGATGCGCAAGAGTGACATTAAATGGCTGCCTACTGCAAAATCGATATCAAAATGCTTGTAAAATATGAATTTATATGTTTATTTTAAAAGTAATACCCTTAAAACCTAGCTTAAAATCCAAACGCGTATGGTTACCTTAATAAAAACCCCTTAAAATGTAGCTAAAGGTTGCAGCTTTATCAAATTAAATCAATAATTCCATTACTATTCGGCAATCATGAACAGATCGATGCGCAAGAGTGACATTAAATGGCTGCCTACTGCAAAATCGATATCAAAATGCTTGTAAAATATGAATTTATATGTTTATTTTAAAAGTAATACCCTTAAAACCTAGCTTAAAATCCAAACGCGTATGGTTACCTTAATAAAAACCCCTTAAAATGTAGCTAAAGGTTGCAGCTTTATCAAATTAAATCAATAATTCCATTACTATTCGGCAATCATGAACAGATCGATGCGCAAGAGTGACATTAAATGGCTGCCTACTGCAAAATCGATATCAAAATGCTTGTAAAATATGAATTTATATGTTTATTTTAAAAGTAATACCCTTAAAACCTAGCTTAAAATCCAAACGCGTATGGTTACCTTAATAAAAACCCCTTAAAATGTAGCTAAAGGTTGCAGCTTTATCAAATTAAATCAATAATTCCATTACTATTCGGCAATCATGAACAGATCGATGCGCAAGAGTGACATTAAATGGCTGCCTACTGCAAAATCGATATCAAAATGCTTGTAAAATATGAATTTATATGTTTATTTTAAAAGTAATACCCTTAAAACCTAGCTTAAAATCCAAACGCGTATGGTTACCTTAATAAAAACCCCTTAAAATGTAGCTAAAGGTTGCAGCTTTATCAAATTAAATCAATAATTCCATTACTATTCGGCAATCATGAACAGATCGATGCGCAAGAGTGACATTAAATGGCTGCCTACTGCAAAATCGATATCAAAATGCTTGTAAAATATGAATTTATATGTTTATTTTAAAAGTAATACCCTTAAAACCTAGCTTAAAATCCAAACGCGTATGGTTACCTTAATAAAAACCCCTTAAAATGTAGCTAAAGGTTGCAGCTTTATCAAATTAAATCAATAATTCCATTACTATTCGGCAATCATGAACAGATCGATGCGCAAGAGTGACATTAAATGGCTGCCTACTGCAAAATCGATATCAAAATGCTTGTAAAATATGAATTTATATGTTTATTTTAAAAGTAATACCCTTAAAACCTAGCTTAAAATCCAAACGCGTATGGTTACCTTAATAAAAACCCCTTAAAATGTAGCTAAAGGTTGCAGCTTTATCAAATTAAATCAATAATTCCATTACTATTCGGCAATCATGAACAGATCGATGCGCAAGAGTGACATTAAATGGCTGCCTACTGCAAAATCGATATCAAAATGCTTGTAAAATATGAATTTATATGTTTATTTTAAAAGTAATACCCTTAAAACCTAGCTTAAAATCCAAACGCGTATGGTTACCTTAATAAAAACCCCTTAAAATGTAGCTAAAGGTTGCAGCTTTATCAAATTAAATCAATAATTCCATTACTATTCGGCAATCATGAACAGATCGATGCGCAAGAGTGACATTAAATGGCTGCCTACTGCAAAATCGATATCAAAATGCTTGTAAAATATGAATTTATATGTTTATTTTAAAAGTAATACCCTTAAAACCTAGCTTAAAATCCAAACGCGTATGGTTACCTTAATAAAAACCCCTTAAAATGTAGCTAAAGGTTGCAGCTTTATCAAATTAAATCAATAATTCCATTACTATTCGGCAATCATGAACAGATCGATGCGCAAGAGTGACATTAAATGGCTGCCTACTGCAAAATCGATATCAAAATGCTTGTAAAATATGAATTTATATGTTTATTTTAAAAGTAATACCCTTAAAACCTAGCTTAAAATCCAAACGCGTATGGTTACCTTAATAAAAACCCCTTAAAATGTAGCTAAAGGTTGCAGCTTTATCAAATTAAATCAATAATTCCATTACTATTCGGCAATCATGAACAGATCGATGCGCAAGAGTGACATTAAATGGCTGCCTACTGCAAAATCGATATCAAAATGCTTGTAAAATATGAATTTATATGTTTATTTTAAAAGTAATACCCTTAAAACCTAGCTTAAAATCCAAACGCGTATGGTTACCTTAATAAAAACCCCTTAAAATGTAGCTAAAGGTTGCAGCTTTATCAAATTAAATCAATAATTCCATTACTATTCGGCAATCATGAACAGATCGATGCGCAAGAGTGACATTAAATGGCTGCCTACTGCAAAATCGATATCAAAATGCTTGTAAAATATGAATTTATATGTTTATTTTAAAAGTAATACCCTTAAAACCTAGCTTAAAATCCAAACGCGTATGGTTACCTTAATAAAAACCCCTTAAAATGTAGCTAAAGGTTGCAGCTTTATCAAATTAAATCAATAATTCCATTACTATTCGGCAATCATGAACAGATCGATGCGCAAGAGTGACATTAAATGGCTGCCTACTGCAAAATCGATATCAAAATGCTTGTAAAATATGAATTTATATGTTTATTTTAAAAGTAATACCCTTAAAACCTAGCTTAAAATCCAAACGCGTATGGTTACCTTAATAAAAACCCCTTAAAATGTAGCTAAAGGTTGCAGCTTTATCAAATTAAATCAATAATTCCATTACTATTCGGCAATCATGAACAGATCGATGCGCAAGAGTGACATTAAATGGCTGCCTACTGCAAAATCGATATCAAAATGCTTGTAAAATATGAATTTATATGTTTATTTTAAAAGTAATACCCTTAAAACCTAGCTTAAAATCCAAACGCGTATGGTTACCTTAATAAAAACCCCTTAAAATGTAGCTAAAGGTTGCAGCTTTATCAAATTAAATCAATAATTCCATTACTATTCGGCAATCATGAACAGATCGATGCGCAAGAGTGACATTAAATGGCTGCCTACTGCAAAATCGATATCAAAATGCTTGTAAAATATGAATTTATATGTTTATTTTAAAAGTAATACCCTTAAAACCTAGCTTAAAATCCAAACGCGTATGGTTACCTTAATAAAAACCCCTTAAAATGTAGCTAAAGGTTGCAGCTTTATCAAATTAAATCAATAATTCCATTACTATTCGGCAATCATGAACAGATCGATGCGCAAGAGTGACATTAAATGGCTGCCTACTGCAAAATCGATATCAAAATGCTTGTAAAATATGAATTTATATGTTTATTTTAAAAGTAATACCCTTAAAACCTAGCTTAAAATCCAAACGCGTATGGTTACCTTAATAAAAACCCCTTAAAATGTAGCTAAAGGTTGCAGCTTTATCAAATTAAATCAATAATTCCATTACTATTCGGCAATCATGAACAGATCGATGCGCAAGAGTGACATTAAATGGCTGCCTACTGCAAAATCGATATCAAAATGCTTGTAAAATATGAATTTATATGTTTATTTTAAAAGTAATACCCTTAAAACCTAGCTTAAAATCCAAACGCGTATGGTTACCTTAATAAAAACCCCTTAAAATGTAGCTAAAGGTTGCAGCTTTATCAAATTAAATCAATAATTCCATTACTATTCGGCAATCATGAACAGATCGATGCGCAAGAGTGACATTAAATGGCTGCCTACTGCAAAATCGATATCAAAATGCTTGTAAAATATGAATTTATATGTTTATTTTAAAAGTAATACCCTTAAAACCTAGCTTAAAATCCAAACGCGTATGGTTACCTTAATAAAAACCCCTTAAAATGTAGCTAAAGGTTGCAGCTTTATCAAATTAAATCAATAATTCCATTACTATTCGGCAATCATGAACAGATCGATGCGCAAGAGTGACATTAAATGGCTGCCTACTGCAAAATCGATATCAAAATGCTTGTAAAATATGAATTTATATGTTTATTTTAAAAGTAATACCCTTAAAACCTAGCTTAAAATCCAAACGCGTATGGTTACCTTAATAAAAACCCCTTAAAATGTAGCTAAAGGTTGCAGCTTTATCAAATTAAATCAATAATTCCATTACTATTCGGCAATCATGAACAGATCGATGCGCAAGAGTGACATTAAATGGCTGCCTACTGCAAAATCGATATCAAAATGCTTGTAAAATATGAATTTATATGTTTATTTTAAAAGTAATACCCTTAAAACCTAGCTTAAAATCCAAACGCGTATGGTTACCTTAATAAAAACCCCTTAAAATGTAGCTAAAGGTTGCAGCTTTATCAAATTAAATCAATAATTCCATTACTATTCGGCAATCATGAACAGATCGATGCGCAAGAGTGACATTAAATGGCTGCCTACTGCAAAATCGATATCAAAATGCTTGTAAAATATGAATTTATATGTTTATTTTAAAAGTAATACCCTTAAAACCTAGCTTAAAATCCAAACGCGTATGGTTACCTTAATAAAAACCCCTTAAAATGTAGCTAAAGGTTGCAGCTTTATCAAATTAAATCAATAATTCCATTACTATTCGGCAATCATGAACAGATCGATGCGCAAGAGTGACATTAAATGGCTGCCTACTGCAAAATCGATATCAAAATGCTTGTAAAATATGAATTTATATGTTTATTTTAAAAGTAATACCCTTAAAACCTAGCTTAAAATCCAAACGCGTATGGTTACCTTAATAAAAACCCCTTAAAATGTAGCTAAAGGTTGCAGCTTTATCAAATTAAATCAATAATTCCATTACTATTCGGCAATCATGAACAGATCGATGCGCAAGAGTGACATTAAATGGCTGCCTACTGCAAAATCGATATCAAAATGCTTGTAAAATATGAATTTATATGTTTATTTTAAAAGTAATACCCTTAAAACCTAGCTTAAAATCCAAACGCGTATGGTTACCTTAATAAAAACCCCTTAAAATGTAGCTAAAGGTTGCAGCTTTATCAAATTAAATCAATAATTCCATTACTATTCGGCAATCATGAACAGATCGATGCGCAAGAGTGACATTAAATGGCTGCCTACTGCAAAATCGATATCAAAATGCTTGTAAAATATGAATTTATATGTTTATTTTAAAAGTAATACCCTTAAAACCTAGCTTAAAATCCAAACGCGTATGGTTACCTTAATAAAAACCCCTTAAAATGTAGCTAAAGGTTGCAGCTTTATCAAATTAAATCAATAATTCCATTACTATTCGGCAATCATGAACAGATCGATGCGCAAGAGTGACATTAAATGGCTGCCTACTGCAAAATCGATATCAAAATGCTTGTAAAATATGAATTTATATGTTTATTTTAAAAGTAATACCCTTAAAACCTAGCTTAAAATCCAAACGCGTATGGTTACCTTAATAAAAACCCCTTAAAATGTAGCTAAAGGTTGCAGCTTTATCAAATTAAATCAATAATTCCATTACTATTCGGCAATCATGAACAGATCGATGCGCAAGAGTGACATTAAATGGCTGCCTACTGCAAAATCGATATCAAAATGCTTGTAAAATATGAATTTATATGTTTATTTTAAAAGTAATACCCTTAAAACCTAGCTTAAAATCCAAACGCGTATGGTTACCTTAATAAAAACCCCTTAAAATGTAGCTAAAGGTTGCAGCTTTATCAAATTAAATCAATAATTCCATTACTATTCGGCAATCATGAACAGATCGATGCGCAAGAGTGACATTAAATGGCTGCCTACTGCAAAATCGATATCAAAATGCTTGTAAAATATGAATTTATATGTTTATTTTAAAAGTAATACCCTTAAAACCTAGCTTAAAATCCAAACGCGTATGGTTACCTTAATAAAAACCCCTTAAAATGTAGCTAAAGGTTGCAGCTTTATCAAATTAAATCAATAATTCCATTACTATTCGGCAATCATGAACAGATCGATGCGCAAGAGTGACATTAAATGGCTGCCTACTGCAAAATCGATATCAAAATGCTTGTAAAATATGAATTTATATGTTTATTTTAAAAGTAATACCCTTAAAACCTAGCTTAAAATCCAAACGCGTATGGTTACCTTAATAAAAACCCCTTAAAATGTAGCTAAAGGTTGCAGCTTTATCAAATTAAATCAATAATTCCATTACTATTCGGCAATCATGAACAGATCGATGCGCAAGAGTGACATTAAATGGCTGCCTACTGCAAAATCGATATCAAAATGCTTGTAAAATATGAATTTATATGTTTATTTTAAAAGTAATACCCTTAAAACCTAGCTTAAAATCCAAACGCGTATGGTTACCTTAATAAAAACCCCTTAAAATGTAGCTAAAGGTTGCAGCTTTATCAAATTAAATCAATAATTCCATTACTATTCGGCAATCATGAACAGATCGATGCGCAAGAGTGACATTAAATGGCTGCCTACTGCAAAATCGATATCAAAATGCTTGTAAAATATGAATTTATATGTTTATTTTAAAAGTAATACCCTTAAAACCTAGCTTAAAATCCAAACGCGTATGGTTACCTTAATAAAAACCCCTTAAAATGTAGCTAAAGGTTGCAGCTTTATCAAATTAAATCAATAATTCCATTACTATTCGGCAATCATGAACAGATCGATGCGCAAGAGTGACATTAAATGGCTGCCTACTGCAAAATCGATATCAAAATGCTTGTAAAATATGAATTTATATGTTTATTTTAAAAGTAATACCCTTAAAACCTAGCTTAAAATCCAAACGCGTATGGTTACCTTAATAAAAACCCCTTAAAATGTAGCTAAAGGTTGCAGCTTTATCAAATTAAATCAATAATTCCATTACTATTCGGCAATCATGAACAGATCGATGCGCAAGAGTGACATTAAATGGCTGCCTACTGCAAAATCGATATCAAAATGCTTGTAAAATATGAATTTATATGTTTATTTTAAAAGTAATACCCTTAAAACCTAGCTTAAAATCCAAACGCGTATGGTTACCTTAATAAAAACCCCTTAAAATGTAGCTAAAGGTTGCAGCTTTATCAAATTAAATCAATAATTCCATTACTATTCGGCAATCATGAACAGATCGATGCGCAAGAGTGACATTAAATGGCTGCCTACTGCAAAATCGATATCAAAATGCTTGTAAAATATGAATTTATATGTTTATTTTAAAAGTAATACCCTTAAAACCTAGCTTAAAATCCAAACGCGTATGGTTACCTTAATAAAAACCCCTTAAAATGTAGCTAAAGGTTGCAGCTTTATCAAATTAAATCAATAATTCCATTACTATTCGGCAATCATGAACAGATCGATGCGCAAGAGTGACATTAAATGGCTGCCTACTGCAAAATCGATATCAAAATGCTTGTAAAATATGAATTTATATGTTTATTTTAAAAGTAATACCCTTAAAACCTAGCTTAAAATCCAAACGCGTATGGTTACCTTAATAAAAACCCCTTAAAATGTAGCTAAAGGTTGCAGCTTTATCAAATTAAATCAATAATTCCATTACTATTCGGCAATCATGAACAGATCGATGCGCAAGAGTGACATTAAATGGCTGCCTACTGCAAAATCGATATCAAAATGCTTGTAAAATATGAATTTATATGTTTATTTTAAAAGTAATACCCTTAAAACCTAGCTTAAAATCCAAACGCGTATGGTTACCTTAATAAAAACCCCTTAAAATGTAGCTAAAGGTTGCAGCTTTATCAAATTAAATCAATAATTCCATTACTATTCGGCAATCATGAACAGATCGATGCGCAAGAGTGACATTAAATGGCTGCCTACTGCAAAATCGATATCAAAATGCTTGTAAAATATGAATTTATATGTTTATTTTAAAAGTAATACCCTTAAAACCTAGCTTAAAATCCAAACGCGTATGGTTACCTTAATAAAAACCCCTTAAAATGTAGCTAAAGGTTGCAGCTTTATCAAATTAAATCAATAATTCCATTACTATTCGGCAATCATGAACAGATCGATGCGCAAGAGTGACATTAAATGGCTGCCTACTGCAAAATCGATATCAAAATGCTTGTAAAATATGAATTTATATGTTTATTTTAAAAGTAATACCCTTAAAACCTAGCTTAAAATCCAAACGCGTATGGTTACCTTAATAAAAACCCCTTAAAATGTAGCTAAAGGTTGCAGCTTTATCAAATTAAATCAATAATTCCATTACTATTCGGCAATCATGAACAGATCGATGCGCAAGAGTGACATTAAATGGCTGCCTACTGCAAAATCGATATCAAAATGCTTGTAAAATATGAATTTATATGTTTATTTTAAAAGTAATACCCTTAAAACCTAGCTTAAAATCCAAACGCGTATGGTTACCTTAATAAAAACCCCTTAAAATGTAGCTAAAGGTTGCAGCTTTATCAAATTAAATCAATAATTCCATTACTATTCGGCAATCATGAACAGATCGATGCGCAAGAGTGACATTAAATGGCTGCCTACTGCAAAATCGATATCAAAATGCTTGTAAAATATGAATTTATATGTTTATTTTAAAAGTAATACCCTTAAAACCTAGCTTAAAATCCAAACGCGTATGGTTACCTTAATAAAAACCCCTTAAAATGTAGCTAAAGGTTGCAGCTTTATCAAATTAAATCAATAATTCCATTACTATTCGGCAATCATGAACAGATCGATGCGCAAGAGTGACATTAAATGGCTGCCTACTGCAAAATCGATATCAAAATGCTTGTAAAATATGAATTTATATGTTTATTTTAAAAGTAATACCCTTAAAACCTAGCTTAAAATCCAAACGCGTATGGTTACCTTAATAAAAACCCCTTAAAATGTAGCTAAAGGTTGCAGCTTTATCAAATTAAATCAATAATTCCATTACTATTCGGCAATCATGAACAGATCGATGCGCAAGAGTGACATTAAATGGCTGCCTACTGCAAAATCGATATCAAAATGCTTGTAAAATATGAATTTATATGTTTATTTTAAAAGTAATACCCTTAAAACCTAGCTTAAAATCCAAACGCGTATGGTTACCTTAATAAAAACCCCTTAAAATGTAGCTAAAGGTTGCAGCTTTATCAAATTAAATCAATAATTCCATTACTATTCGGCAATCATGAACAGATCGATGCGCAAGAGTGACATTAAATGGCTGCCTACTGCAAAATCGATATCAAAATGCTTGTAAAATATGAATTTATATGTTTATTTTAAAAGTAATACCCTTAAAACCTAGCTTAAAATCCAAACGCGTATGGTTACCTTAATAAAAACCCCTTAAAATGTAGCTAAAGGTTGCAGCTTTATCAAATTAAATCAATAATTCCATTACTATTCGGCAATCATGAACAGATCGATGCGCAAGAGTGACATTAAATGGCTGCCTACTGCAAAATCGATATCAAAATGCTTGTAAAATATGAATTTATATGTTTATTTTAAAAGTAATACCCTTAAAACCTAGCTTAAAATCCAAACGCGTATGGTTACCTTAATAAAAACCCCTTAAAATGTAGCTAAAGGTTGCAGCTTTATCAAATTAAATCAATAATTCCATTACTATTCGGCAATCATGAACAGATCGATGCGCAAGAGTGACATTAAATGGCTGCCTACTGCAAAATCGATATCAAAATGCTTGTAAAATATGAATTTATATGTTTATTTTAAAAGTAATACCCTTAAAACCTAGCTTAAAATCCAAACGCGTATGGTTACCTTAATAAAAACCCCTTAAAATGTAGCTAAAGGTTGCAGCTTTATCAAATTAAATCAATAATTCCATTACTATTCGGCAATCATGAACAGATCGATGCGCAAGAGTGACATTAAATGGCTGCCTACTGCAAAATCGATATCAAAATGCTTGTAAAATATGAATTTATATGTTTATTTTAAAAGTAATACCCTTAAAACCTAGCTTAAAATCCAAACGCGTATGGTTACCTTAATAAAAACCCCTTAAAATGTAGCTAAAGGTTGCAGCTTTATCAAATTAAATCAATAATTCCATTACTATTCGGCAATCATGAACAGATCGATGCGCAAGAGTGACATTAAATGGCTGCCTACTGCAAAATCGATATCAAAATGCTTGTAAAATATGAATTTATATGTTTATTTTAAAAGTAATACCCTTAAAACCTAGCTTAAAATCCAAACGCGTATGGTTACCTTAATAAAAACCCCTTAAAATGTAGCTAAAGGTTGCAGCTTTATCAAATTAAATCAATAATTCCATTACTATTCGGCAATCATGAACAGATCGATGCGCAAGAGTGACATTAAATGGCTGCCTACTGCAAAATCTATATCAAAATGCTTGTAAAATATGAATTTATATGTTTATTTTAAAAGTAATACCCTTAAAACCTAGCTTAAAATCCAAACGCGTATGGTTACCTTAATAAAAACCCCTTAAAATGTAGCTAAAGGTTGCAGCTTTATCAAATTAAATCAATAATTCCATTACTATTCGGCAATCATGAACAGATCGATGCGCAAGAGTGACATTAAATGGCTGCCTACTGCAAAATCGATATCAAAATGCTTGTAAAATATGAATTTATATGTTTATTTTAAAAGTAATACCCTTAAAACCTAGCTTAAAATCCAAACGCGTATGGTTACCTTAATAAAAACCCCTTAAAATGTAGCTAAAGGTTGCAGCTTTATCAAATTAAATCAATAATTCCATTACTATTCGGCAATCATGAACAGATCGATGCGCAAGAGTGACATTAAATGGCTGCCTACTGCAAAATCGATATCAAAATGCTTGTAAAATATGAATTTATATGTTTATTTTAAAAGTAATACCCTTAAAACCTAGCTTAAAATCCAAACGCGTATGGTTACCTTAATAAAAACCCCTTAAAATGTAGCTAAAGGTTGCAGCTTTATCAAATTAAATCAATAATTCCATTACTATTCGGCAATCATGAACAGATCGATGCGCAAGAGTGACATTAAATGGCTGCCTACTGCAAAATCGATATCAAAATGCTTGTAAAATATGAATTTATATGTTTATTTTAAAAGTAATACCCTTAAAACCTAGCTTAAAATCCAAACGCGTATGGTTACCTTAATAAAAACCCCTTAAAATGTAGCTAAAGGTTGCAGCTTTATCAAATTAAATCAATAATTCCATTACTATTCGGCAATCATGAACAGATCGATGCGCAAGAGTGACATTAAATGGCTGCCTACTGCAAAATCGATATCAAAATGCTTGTAAAATATGAATTTATATGTTTATTTTAAAAGTAATACCCTTAAAACCTAGCTTAAAATCCAAACGCGTATGGTTACCTTAATAAAAACCCCTTAAAATGTAGCTAAAGGTTGCAGCTTTATCAAATTAAATCAATAATTCCATTACTATTCGGCAATCATGAACAGATCGATGCGCAAGAGTGACATTAAATGGCTGCCTACTGCAAAATCGATATCAAAATGCTTGTAAAATATGAATTTATATGTTTATTTTAAAAGTAATACCCTTAAAACCTAGCTTAAAATCCAAACGCGTATGGTTACCTTAATAAAAACCCCTTAAAATGTAGCTAAAGGTTGCAGCTTTATCAAATTAAATCAATAATTCCATTACTATTCGGCAATCATGAACAGATCGATGCGCAAGAGTGACATTAAATGGCTGCCTACTGCAAAATCGATATCAAAATGCTTGTAAAATATGAATTTATATGTTTATTTTAAAAGTAATACCCTTAAAACCTAGCTTAAAATCCAAACGCGTATGGTTACCTTAATAAAAACCCCTTAAAATGTAGCTAAAGGTTGCAGCTTTATCAAATTAAATCAATAATTCCATTACTATTCGGCAATCATGAACAGATCGATGCGCAAGAGTGACATTAAATGGCTGCCTACTGCAAAATCGATATCAAAATGCTTGTAAAATATGAATTTATATGTTTATTTTAAAAGTAATACCCTTAAAACCTAGCTTAAAATCCAAACGCGTATGGTTACCTTAATAAAAACCCCTTAAAATGTAGCTAAAGGTTGCAGCTTTATCAAATTAAATCAATAATTCCATTACTATTCGGCAATCATGAACAGATCGATGCGCAAGAGTGACATTAAATGGCTGCCTACTGCAAAATCGATATCAAAATGCTTGTAAAATATGAATTTATATGTTTATTTTAAAAGTAATACCCTTAAAACCTAGCTTAAAATCCAAACGCGTATGGTTACCTTAATAAAAACCCCTTAAAATGTAGCTAAAGGTTGCAGCTTTATCAAATTAAATCAATAATTCCATTACTATTCGGCAATCATGAACAGATCGATGCGCAAGAGTGACATTAAATGGCTGCCTACTGCAAAATCGATATCAAAATGCTTGTAAAATATGAATTTATATGTTTATTTTAAAAGTAATACCCTTAAAACCTAGCTTAAAATCCAAACGCGTATGGTTACCTTAATAAAAACCCCTTAAAATGTAGCTAAAGGTTGCAGCTTTATCAAATTAAATCAATAATTCCATTACTATTCGGCAATCATGAACAGATCGATGCGCAAGAGTGACATTAAATGGCTGCCTACTGCAAAATCGATATCAAAATGCTTGTAAAATATGAATTTATATGTTTATTTTAAAAGTAATACCCTTAAAACCTAGCTTAAAATCCAAACGCGTATGGTTACCTTAATAAAAACCCCTTAAAATGTAGCTAAAGGTTGCAGCTTTATCAAATTAAATCAATAATTCCATTACTATTCGGCAATCATGAACAGATCGATGCGCAAGAGTGACATTAAATGGCTGCCTACTGCAAAATCGATATCAAAATGCTTGTAAAATATGAATTTATATGTTTATTTTAAAAGTAATACCCTTAAAACCTAGCTTAAAATCCAAACGCGTATGGTTACCTTAATAAAAACCCCTTAAAATGTAGCTAAAGGTTGCAGCTTTATCAAATTAAATCAATAATTCCATTACTATTCGGCAATCATGAACAGATCGATGCGCAAGAGTGACATTAAATGGCTGCCTACTGCAAAATCGATATCAAAATGCTTGTAAAATATGAATTTATATGTTTATTTTAAAAGTAATACCCTTAAAACCTAGCTTAAAATCCAAACGCGTATGGTTACCTTAATAAAAACCCCTTAAAATGTAGCTAAAGGTTGCAGCTTTATCAAATTAAATCAATAATTCCATTACTATTCGGCAATCATGAACAGATCGATGCGCAAGAGTGACATTAAATGGCTGCCTACTGCAAAATCGATATCAAAATGCTTGTAAAATATGAATTTATATGTTTATTTTAAAAGTAATACCCTTAAAACCTAGCTTAAAATCCAAACGCGTATGGTTACCTTAATAAAAACCCCTTAAAATGTAGCTAAAGGTTGCAGCTTTATCAAATTAAATCAATAATTCCATTACTATTCGGCAATCATGAACAGATCGATGCGCAAGAGTGACATTAAATGGCTGCCTACTGCAAAATCGATATCAAAATGCTTGTAAAATATGAATTTATATGTTTATTTTAAAAGTAATACCCTTAAAACCTAGCTTAAAATCCAAACGCGTATGGTTACCTTAATAAAAACCCCTTAAAATGTAGCTAAAGGTTGCAGCTTTATCAAATTAAATCAATAATTCCATTACTATTCGGCAATCATGAACAGATCGATGCGCAAGAGTGACATTAAATGGCTGCCTACTGCAAAATCGATATCAAAATGCTTGTAAAATATGAATTTATATGTTTATTTTAAAAGTAATACCCTTAAAACCTAGCTTAAAATCCAAACGCGTATGGTTACCTTAATAAAAACCCCTTAAAATGTAGCTAAAGGTTGCAGCTTTATCAAATTAAATCAATAATTCCATTACTATTCGGCAATCATGAACAGATCGATGCGCAAGAGTGACATTAAATGGCTGCCTACTGCAAAATCGATATCAAAATGCTTGTAAAATATGAATTTATATGTTTATTTTAAAAGTAATACCCTTAAAACCTAGCTTAAAATCCAAACGCGTATGGTTACCTTAATAAAAACCCCTTAAAATGTAGCTAAAGGTTGCAGCTTTATCAAATTAAATCAATAATTCCATTACTATTCGGCAATCATGAACAGATCGATGCGCAAGAGTGACATTAAATGGCTGCCTACTGCAAAATCGATATCAAAATGCTTGTAAAATATGAATTTATATGTTTATTTTAAAAGTAATACCCTTAAAACCTAGCTTAAAATCCAAACGCGTATGGTTACCTTAATAAAAACCCCTTAAAATGTAGCTAAAGGTTGCAGCTTTATCAAATTAAATCAATAATTCCATTACTATTCGGCAATCATGAACAGATCGATGCGCAAGAGTGACATTAAATGGCTGCCTACTGCAAAATCGATATCAAAATGCTTGTAAAATATGAATTTATATGTTTATTTTAAAAGTAATACCCTTAAAACCTAGCTTAAAATCCAAACGCGTATGGTTACCTTAATAAAAACCCCTTAAAATGTAGCTAAAGGTTGCAGCTTTATCAAATTAAATCAATAATTCCATTACTATTCGGCAATCATGATGCTTGTAAAATATGAATTTATATGTTTATTTTAAAAGTAATACCCTTAAAACCTAGCTTAAAATCCAAACGCGTATGGTTACCTTAATAAAAACCCCTTAAAATGTAGCTAAAGGTTGCAGCTTTATCAAATTAAATCAATAATTCCATTACTATTCGGCAATCATGAACAGATCGATGCGCAAGAGTGACATTAAATGGCTGCCTACTGCAAAATCGATATCAAAATGCTTGTAAAATATGAATTTATATGTTTATTTTAAAAGTAATACCCTTAAAACCTAGCTTAAAATCCAAACGCGTATGGTTACCTTAATAAAAACCCCTTAAAATGTAGCTAAAGGTTGCAGCTTTATCAAATTAAATCAATAATTCCATTACTATTCGGCAATCATGAACAGATCGATGCGCAAGAGTGACATTAAATGGCTGCCTACTGCAAAACCGATATCAAAATGCTTGTAAAATATGAATTTATATGTTTATTTTAAAAGTAATACCCTTAAAACCTAGCTTAAAATCCAAACGCGTATGGTTACCTTAATAAAAACCCCTTAAAATGTAGCTAAAGGTTGCAGCTTTATCAAATTAAATCAATAATTCCATTACTATTCGGCAATCATGAACAGATCGATGCGCAAGAGTGACATTAAATGGCTGCCTACTGCAAAATCGATATCAAAATGCTTGTAAAATATGAATTTATATGTTTATTTTAAAAGTAATACCCTTAAAACCTAGCTTAAAATCCAAACGCGTATGGTTACCTTAATAAAAACCCCTTAAAATGTAGCTAAAGGTTGCAGCTTTATCAAATTAAATCAATAATTCCATTACTATTCGGCAATCATGAACAGATCGATGCGCAAGAGTGACATTAAATGGCTGCCTACTGCAAAATCGATATCAAAATGCTTGTAAAATATGAATTTATATGTTTATTTTAAAAGTAATACCCTTAAAACCTAGCTTAAAATCCAAACGCGTATGGTTACCTTAATAAAAACCCCTTAAAATGTAGCTAAAGGTTGCAGCTTTATCAAATTAAATCAATAATTCCATTACTATTCGGCAATCATGAACAGATCGATGCGCAAGAGTGACATTAAATGGCTGCCTACTGCAAAATCGATATCAAAATGCTTGTAAAATATGAATTTATATGTTTATTTTAAAAGTAATACCCTTAAAACCTAGCTTAAAATCCAAACGCGTATGGTTACCTTAATAAAAACCCCTTAAAATGTAGCTAAAGGTTGCAGCTTTATCAAATTAAATCAATAATTCCATTACTATTCGGCAATCATGAACAGATCGATGCGCAAGAGTGACATTAAATGGCTGCCTACTGCAAAATCGATATCAAAATGCTTGTAAAATATAAATTTATATGTTTATTTTAAAAGTAATACCCTTAAAACCTAGCTTAAAATCCAAACGCGTATGGTTACCTTAATAAAAACCCCTTAAAATGTAGCTAAAGGTTGCAGCTTTATCAAATTAAATCAATAATTCCATTACTATTCGGCAATCATGAACAGATCGATGCGCAAGAGTGACATTAAATGGCTGCCTACTGCAAAATCGATATCAAAATGCTTGTAAAATATGAATTTATATGTTTATTTTAAAAGTAATACCCTTAAAACCTAGCTTAAAATCCAAACGCGTATGGTTACCTTAATAAAAACCCCTTAAAATGTAGCTAAAGGTTGCAGCTTTATCAAATTAAATAAATAATTCCATTACTATTCGGCAATCATGAACAGATCGATGCGCAAGAGTGACATTAAATGGCTGCCTACTGCAAAATCGATATAAAAATGCTTGTAAAATATGAATTTATATGTTTATTTTAAAAGTAATACCCTTAAAACCTAGCTTAAAATCCAAACGCGTATGGTTACCTTAATAAAAACCCCTTAAAATGTAGCTAAAGGTTGCAGCTTTATCAAATTAAATCAATAATTCCATTACTATTCGGCAATCATGAACAGATCGATGCGCAAGAGTGACATTAAATGGCTGCCTACTGCAAAATCGATATCAAAATGCTTGTAAAATATGAATTTATATGTTTATTTTAAAAGTAATACCCTTAAAACCTAGCTTAAAATCCAAACGCGTATGGTTACCTTAATAAAACCCCCTTAAAATGTAGCTAAAGGTTGCAGCTTTATCAAATTAAATCAATAATTCCATTACTATTCGGCAATCATGATGCTTGTAAAATATGAATTTATATGTTTATTTTAAAAGTAATACCCTTAAAACCTAGCTTAAAATCCAAACGCGTATGGTTACCTTAATAAAAACCCCTTAAAATGTAGCTAAAGGTTGCAGCTTTATCAAATTAAATCAATAATTCCATTACTATTCGGCAATCATGAACAGATCGATGCGCAAGAGTGACATTAAATGGCTGCCTACTGCAAAATCGATATCAAAATGCTTGTAAAATATGAATTTATATGTTTATTTTAAAAGTAATACCCTTAAAACCTAGCTTAAAATCCAAACGCGTATGGTTACCTTAATAAAAACCCCTTAAAATGTAGCTAAAGGTTGCAGCTTTATCAAATTAAATCAATAATTCCATTACTATTCGGCAATCATGAACAGATCGATGCGCAAGAGTGACATTAAATGGCTGCCTACTGCAAAACCGATATCAAAATGCTTGTAAAATATGAATTTATATGTTTATTTTAAAAGTAATACCCTTAAAACCTAGCTTAAAATCCAAACGCGTATGGTTACCTTAATAAAAACCCCTTAAAATGTAGCTAAAGGTTGCAGCTTTATCAAATTAAATCAATAATTCCATTACTATTCGGCAATCATGAACAGATCGATGCGCAAGAGTGACATTAAATGGCTGCCTACTGCAAAATCGATATCAAAATGCTTGTAAAATATGAATTTATATGTTTATTTTAAAAGTAATACCCTTAAAACCTAGCTTAAAATCCAAACGCGTATGGTTACCTTAATAAAAACCCCTTAAAATGTAGCTAAAGGTTGCAGCTTTATCAAATTAAATCAATAATTCCATTACTATTCGGCAATCATGAACAGATCGATGCGCAAGAGTGACATTAAATGGCTGCCTACTGCAAAATCGATATCAAAATGCTTGTAAAATATGAATTTATATGTTTATTTTAAAAGTAATACCCTTAAAACCTAGCTTAAAATCCAAACGCGTATGGTTACCTTAATAAAAACCCCTTAAAATGTAGCTAAAGGTTGCAGCTTTATCAAATTAAATCAATAATTCCATTACTATTCGGCAATCATGAACAGATCGATGCGCAAGAGTGACATTAAATGGCTGCCTACTGCAAAATCGATATCAAAATGCTTGTAAAATATGAATTTATATGTTTATTTTAAAAGTAATACCCTTAAAACCTAGCTTAAAATCCAAACGCGTATGGTTACCTTAATAAAAACCCCTTAAAATGTAGCTAAAGGTTGCAGCTTTATCAAATTAAATCAATAATTCCATTACTATTCGGCAATCATGAACAGATCGATGCGCAAGAGTGACATTAAATGGCTGCCTACTGCAAAACCGATATCAAAATGCTTGTAAAATATGAATTTATATGTTTATTTTAAAAGTAATACCCTTAAAACCTAGCTTAAAATCCAAACGCGTATGGTTACCTTAATAAAAACCCCTTAAAATGTAGCTAAAGGTTGTAGCTTTATCAAATTAAATCAATAATTCCATTACTATTCGGCAATCATGAACAGATCGATGCGCAAGAGTGACATTAAATGGCTGCCTACTGCAAAATCGATATCAAAATGCTTGTAAAATATGAATTTATATGTTTATTTTAAAAGTAATACCCTTAAAACCTAGCTTAAAATCCAAACGCGTATGGTTACCTTAATAAAAACTCCTTAAAATGTAGCTAAAGGTTGCAGCTTTATCAAATTAAATCAATAATTCCATTACTATTCGGCAATCATGAACAGATCGATGCGCAAGAGTGACATTAAATGGCTGCCTACTGCAAAATCGATATCAAAATGCTTGTAAAATATGAATTTATATGTTTATTTTAAAAGTAATACCCTTAAAACCTAGCTTAAAATCCAAACGCGTATGGTTACCTTAATAAAAACCCCTTAAAATGTAGCTAAAGGTTGCAGCTTTATCAAATTAAATCAATAATTCCATTACTATTCGGCAATCATGAACAGATCGATGCGCAAGAGTGACATTAAATGGCTGCCTACTGCAAAATCGATATCAAAATGCTTGTAAAATATGAATTTATATGTTTATTTTAAAAGTAATACCCTTAAAACCTAGCTTAAAATCCAAACGCGTATGGTTACCTTAATAAAAACCCCTTAAAATGTAGCTAAAGGTTGCAGCTTTATCAAATTAAATCAATAATTCCATTACTATTCGGCAATCATGAACAGATCGATGCGCAAGAGTGACATTAAATGGCTGCCTACTGCAAAATCGATATCAAAATGCTTGTAAAATATGAATTTATATGTTTATTTTAAAAGTAATACCCTTAAAACCTAGCTTAAAATCCAAACGCGTATGGTTACCTTAATAAAAACCCCTTAAAATGTAGCTAAAGGTTGCAGCTTTATCAAATTAAATCAATAATTCCATTACTATTCGGCAATCATGAACAGATCGATGCGCAAGAGTGACATTAAATGGCTGCCTACTGCAAAATCGATATCAAAATGCTTGTAAAATATGAATTTATATGTTTATTTTAAAAGTAATACCCTTAAAACCTAGCTTAAAATCCAAACGCGTATGGTTACCTTAATAAAAACCCCTTAAAATGTAGCTAAAGGTTGCAGCTTTATCAAATTAAATCAATAATTCCATTACTATTCGGCAATCATGAACAGATCGATGCGCAAGAGTGACATTAAATGGCTGCCTACTGCAAAATCGATATCAAAATGCTTGTAAAATATGAATTTATATGTTTATTTTAAAAGTAATACCCTTAAAACCTAGCTTAAAATCCAAACGCGTATGGTTACCTTAATAAAAACCCCTTAAAATGTAGCTAAAGGTTGCAGCTTTATCAAATTAAATCAATAATTCCATTACTATTCGGCAATCATGAACAGATCGATGCGCAAGAGTGACATTAAATGGCTGCCTACTGCAAAATCGATATCAAAATGCTTGTAAAATATGAATTTATATGTTTATTTTAAAAGTAATACCCTTAAAACCTAGCTTAAAATCCAAACGCGTATGGTTACCTTAATAAAAACCCCTTAAAATGTAGCTAAAGGTTGCAGCTTTATCAAATTAAATCAATAATTCCATTACTATTCGGCAATCATGAACAGATCGATGCGCAAGAGTGACATTAAATGGCTGCCTACTGCAAAATCGATATCAAAATGCTTGTAAAATATGAATTTATATGTTTATTTTAAAAGTAATACCCTTAAAACCTAGCTTAAAATCCAAACGCGTATGGTTACCTTAATAAAAACCCCTTAAAATGTAGCTAAAGGTTGCAGCTTTATCAAATTAAATCAATAATTCCATTACTATTCGGCAATCATGAACAGATCGATGCGCAAGAGTGACATTAAATGGCTGCCTACTGCAAAATCGATATCAAAATGCTTGTAAAATATGAATTTATATGTTTATTTTAAAAGTAATACCCTTAAAACCTAGCTTAAAATCCAAACGCGTATGGTTACCTTAATAAAAACCCCTTAAAATGTAGCTAAAGGTTGCAGCTTTATCAAATTAAATCAATAATTCCATTACTATTCGGCAATCATGAACAGATCGATGCGCAAGAGTGACATTAAATGGCTGCCTACTGCAAAATCGATATCAAAATGCTTGTAAAATATGAATTTATATGTTTATTTTAAAAGTAATACCCTTAAAACCTAGCTTAAAATCCAAACGCGTATGGTTACCTTAATAAAAACCCCTTAAAATGTAGCTAAAGGTTGCAGCTTTATCAAATTAAATCAATAATTCCATTACTATTCGGCAATCATGAACAGATCGATGCGCAAGAGTGACATTAAATGGCTGCCTACTGCAAAATCGATATCAAAATGCTTGTAAAATATGAATTTATATGTTTATTTTAAAAGTAATACCCTTAAAACCTAGCTTAAAATCCAAACGCGTATGGTTACCTTAATAAAAACCCCTTAAAATGTAGCTAAAGGTTGCAGCTTTATCAAATTAAATCAATAATTCCATTACTATTCGGCAATCATGAACAGATCGATGCGCAAGAGTGACATTAAATGGCTGCCTACTGCAAAATCGATATCAAAATGCTTGTAAAATATGAATTTATATGTTTATTTTAAAAGTAATACCCTTAAAACCTAGCTTAAAATCCAAACGCGTATGGTTACCTTAATAAAAACCCCTTAAAATGTAGCTAAAGGTTGCAGCTTTATCAAATTAAATCAATAATTCCATTACTATTCGGCAATCATGAACAGATCGATGCGCAAGAGTGACATTAAATGGCTGCCTACTGCAAAATCGATATCAAAATGCTTGTAAAATATGAATTTATATGTTTATTTTAAAAGTAATACCCTTAAAACCTAGCTTAAAATCCAAACGCGTATGGTTACCTTAATAAAAACCCCTTAAAATGTAGCTAAAGGTTGCAGCTTTATCAAATTAAATCAATAATTCCATTACTATTCGGCAATCATGAACAGATCGATGCGCAAGAGTGACATTAAATGGCTGCCTACTGCAAAATCGATATCAAAATGCTTGTAAAATATGAATTTATATGTTTATTTTAAAAGTAATACCCTTAAAACCTAGCTTAAAATCCAAACGCGTATGGTTACCTTAATAAAAACCCCTTAAAATGTAGCTAAAGGTTGCAGCTTTATCAAATTAAATCAATAATTCCATTACTATTCGGCAATCATGAACAGATCGATGCGCAAGAGTGACATTAAATGGCTGCCTACTGCAAAATCGATATCAAAATGCTTGTAAAATATGAATTTATATGTTTATTTTAAAAGTAATACCCTTAAAACCTAGCTTAAAATCCAAACGCGTATGGTTACCTTAATAAAAACCCCTTAAAATGTAGCTAAAGGTTGCAGCTTTATCAAATTAAATCAATAATTCCATTACTATTCGGCAATCATGAACAGATCGATGCGCAAGAGTGACATTAAATGGCTGCCTACTGCAAAATCGATATCAAAATGCTTGTAAAATATGAATTTATATGTTTATTTTAAAAGTAATACCCTTAAAACCTAGCTTAAAATCCAAACGCGTATGGTTACCTTAATAAAAACCCCTTAAAATGTAGCTAAAGGTTGCAGCTTTATCAAATTAAATCAATAATTCCATTACTATTCGGCAATCATGAACAGATCGATGCGCAAGAGTGACATTAAATGGCTGCCTACTGCAAAATCGATATCAAAATGCTTGTAAAATATGAATTTATATGTTTATTTTAAAAGTAATACCCTTAAAACCTAGCTTAAAATCCAAACGCGTATGGTTACCTTAATAAAAACCCCTTAAAATGTAGCTAAAGGTTGCAGCTTTATCAAATTAAATCAATAATTCCATTACTATTCGGCAATCATGAACAGATCGATGCGCAAGAGTGACATTAAATGGCTGCCTACTGCAAAATCGATATCAAAATGCTTGTAAAATATGAATTTATATGTTTATTTTAAAAGTAATACCCTTAAAACCTAGCTTAAAATCCAAACGCGTATGGTTACCTTAATAAAAACCCCTTAAAATGTAGCTAAAGGTTGCAGCTTTATCAAATTAAATCAATAATTCCATTACTATTCGGCAATCATGAACAGATCGATGCGCAAGAGTGACATTAAATGGCTGCCTACTGCAAAATCGATATCAAAATGCTTGTAAAATATGAATTTATATGTTTATTTTAAAAGTAATACCCTTAAAACCTAGCTTAAAATCCAAACGCGTATGGTTACCTTAATAAAAACCCCTTAAAATGTAGCTAAAGGTTGCAGCTTTATCAAATTAAATCAATAATTCCATTACTATTCGGCAATCATGAACAGATCGATGCGCAAGAGTGACATTAAATGGCTGCCTACTGCAAAATCGATATCAAAATGCTTGTAAAATATGAATTTATATGTTTATTTTAAAAGTAATACCCTTAAAACCTAGCTTAAAATCCAAACGCGTATGGTTACCTTAATAAAAACCCCTTAAAATGTAGCTAAAGGTTGCAGCTTTATCAAATTAAATCAATAATTCCATTACTATTCGGCAATCATGAACAGATCGATGCGCAAGAGTGACATTAAATGGCTGCCTACTGCAAAATCGATATCAAAATGCTTGTAAAATATGAATTTATATGTTTATTTTAAAAGTAATACCCTTAAAACCTAGCTTAAAATCCAAACGCGTATGGTTACCTTAATAAAAACCCCTTAAAATGTAGCTAAAGGTTGCAGCTTTATCAAATTAAATCAATAATTCCATTACTATTCGGCAATCATGAACAGATCGATGCGCAAGAGTGACATTAAATGGCTGCCTACTGCAAAATCGATATCAAAATGCTTGTAAAATATGAATTTATATGTTTATTTTAAAAGTAATACCCTTAAAACCTAGCTTAAAATCCAAACGCGTATGGTTACCTTAATAAAAACCCCTTAAAATGTAGCTAAAGGTTGCAGCTTTATCAAATTAAATCAATAATTCCATTACTATTCGGCAATCATGAACAGATCGATGCGCAAGAGTGACATTAAATGGCTGCCTACTGCAAAATCGATATCAAAATGCTTGTAAAATATGAATTTATATGTTTATTTTAAAAGTAATACCCTTAAAACCTAGCTTAAAATCCAAACGCGTATGGTTACCTTAATAAAAACCCCTTAAAATGTAGCTAAAGGTTGCAGCTTTATCAAATTAAATCAATAATTCCATTACTATTCGGCAATCATGAACAGATCGATGCGCAAGAGTGACATTAAATGGCTGCCTACTGCAAAATCGATATCAAAATGCTTGTAAAATATGAATTTATATGTTTATTTTAAAAGTAATACCCTTAAAACCTAGCTTAAAATCCAAACGCGTATGGTTACCTTAATAAAAACCCCTTAAAATGTAGCTAAAGGTTGCAGCTTTATCAAATTAAATCAATAATTCCATTACTATTCGGCAATCATGAACAGATCGATGCGCAAGAGTGACATTAAATGGCTGCCTACTGCAAAATCGATATCAAAATGCTTGTAAAATATGAATTTATATGTTTATTTTAAAAGTAATACCCTTAAAACCTAGCTTAAAATCCAAACGCGTATGGTTACCTTAATAAAAACCCCTTAAAATGTAGCTAAAGGTTGCAGCTTTATCAAATTAAATCAATAATTCCATTACTATTCGGCAATCATGAACAGATCGATGCGCAAGAGTGACATTAAATGGCTGCCTACTGCAAAATCGATATCAAAATGCTTGTAAAATATGAATTTATATGTTTATTTTAAAAGTAATACCCTTAAAACCTAGCTTAAAATCCAAACGCGTATGGTTACCTTAATAAAAACCCCTTAAAATGTAGCTAAAGGTTGCAGCTTTATCAAATTAAATCAATAATTCCATTACTATTCGGCAATCATGAACAGATCGATGCGCAAGAGTGACATTAAATGGCTGCCTACTGCAAAATCGATATCAAAATGCTTGTAAAATATGAATTTATATGTTTATTTTAAAAGTAATACCCTTAAAACCTAGCTTAAAATCCAAACGCGTATGGTTACCTTAATAAAAACCCCTTAAAATGTAGCTAAAGGTTGCAGCTTTATCAAATTAAATCAATAATTCCATTACTATTCGGCAATCATGAACAGATCGATGCGCAAGAGTGACATTAAATGGCTGCCTACTGCAAAATCGATATCAAAATGCTTGTAAAATATGAATTTATATGTTTATTTTAAAAGTAATACCCTTAAAACCTAGCTTAAAATCCAAACGCGTATGGTTACCTTAATAAAAACCCCTTAAAATGTAGCTAAAGGTTGCAGCTTTATCAAATTAAATCAATAATTCCATTACTATTCGGCAATCATGAACAGATCGATGCGCAAGAGTGACATTAAATGGCTGCCTACTGCAAAATCGATATCAAAATGCTTGTAAAATATGAATTTATATGTTTATTTTAAAAGTAATACCCTTAAAACCTAGCTTAAAATCCAAACGCGTATGGTTACCTTAATAAAAACCCCTTAAAATGTAGCTAAAGGTTGCAGCTTTATCAAATTAAATCAATAATTCCATTACTATTCGGCAATCATGAACAGATCGATGCGCAAGAGTGACATTAAATGGCTGCCTACTGCAAAATCGATATCAAAATGCTTGTAAAATATGAATTTATATGTTTATTTTAAAAGTAATACCCTTAAAACCTAGCTTAAAATCCAAACGCGTATGGTTACCTTAATAAAAACCCCTTAAAATGTAGCTAAAGGTTGCAGCTTTATCAAATTAAATCAATAATTCCATTACTATTCGGCAATCATGAACAGATCGATGCGCAAGAGTGACATTAAATGGCTGCCTACTGCAAAATCGATATCAAAATGCTTGTAAAATATGAATTTATATGTTTATTTTAAAAGTAATACCCTTAAAACCTAGCTTAAAATCCAAACGCGTATGGTTACCTTAATAAAAACCCCTTAAAATGTAGCTAAAGGTTGCAGCTTTATCAAATTAAATCAATAATTCCATTACTATTCGGCAATCATGAACAGATCGATGCGCAAGAGTGACATTAAATGGCTGCCTACTGCAAAATCGATATCAAAATGCTTGTAAAATATGAATTTATATGTTTATTTTAAAAGTAATACCCTTAAAACCTAGCTTAAAATCCAAACGCGTATGGTTACCTTAATAAAAACCCCTTAAAATGTAGCTAAAGGTTGCAGCTTTATCAAATTAAATCAATAATTCCATTACTATTCGGCAATCATGAACAGATCGATGCGCAAGAGTGACATTAAATGGCTGCCTACTGCAAAATCGATATCAAAATGCTTGTAAAATATGAATTTATATGTTTATTTTAAAAGTAATACCCTTAAAACCTAGCTTAAAATCCAAACGCGTATGGTTACCTTAATAAAAACCCCTTAAAATGTAGCTAAAGGTTGCAGCTTTATCAAATTAAATCAATAATTCCATTACTATTCGGCAATCATGAACAGATCGATGCGCAAGAGTGACATTAAATGGCTGCCTACTGCAAAATCGATATCAAAATGCTTGTAAAATATGAATTTATATGTTTATTTTAAAAGTAATACCCTTAAAACCTAGCTTAAAATCCAAACGCGTATGGTTACCTTAATAAAAACCCCTTAAAATGTAGCTAAAGGTTGCAGCTTTATCAAATTAAATCAATAATTCCATTACTATTCGGCAATCATGAACAGATCGATGCGCAAGAGTGACATTAAATGGCTGCCTACTGCAAAATCGATATCAAAATGCTTGTAAAATATGAATTTATATGTTTATTTTAAAAGTAATACCCTTAAAACCTAGCTTAAAATCCAAACGCGTATGGTTACCTTAATAAAAACCCCTTAAAATGTAGCTAAAGGTTGCAGCTTTATCAAATTAAATCAATAATTCCATTACTATTCGGCAATCATGAACAGATCGATGCGCAAGAGTGACATTAAATGGCTGCCTACTGCAAAATCGATATCAAAATGCTTGTAAAATATGAATTTATATGTTTATTTTAAAAGTAATACCCTTAAAACCTAGCTTAAAATCCAAACGCGTATGGTTACCTTAATAAAAACCCCTTAAAATGTAGCTAAAGGTTGCAGCTTTATCAAATTAAATCAATAATTCCATTACTATTCGGCAATCATGAACAGATCGATGCGCAAGAGTGACATTAAATGGCTGCCTACTGCAAAATCGATATCAAAATGCTTGTAAAATATGAATTTATATGTTTATTTTAAAAGTAATACCCTTAAAACCTAGCTTAAAATCCAAACGCGTATGGTTACCTTAATAAAAACCCCTTAAAATGTAGCTAAAGGTTGCAGCTTTATCAAATTAAATCAATAATTCCATTACTATTCGGCAATCATGAACAGATCGATGCGCAAGAGTGACATTAAATGGCTGCCTACTGCAAAATCGATATCAAAATGCTTGTAAAATATGAATTTATATGTTTATTTTAAAAGTAATACCCTTAAAACCTAGCTTAAAATCCAAACGCGTATGGTTACCTTAATAAAAACCCCTTAAAATGTAGCTAAAGGTTGCAGCTTTATCAAATTAAATCAATAATTCCATTACTATTCGGCAATCATGAACAGATCGATGCGCAAGAGTGACATTAAATGGCTGCCTACTGCAAAATCGATATCAAAATGCTTGTAAAATATGAATTTATATGTTTATTTTAAAAGTAATACCCTTAAAACCTAGCTTAAAATCCAAACGCGTATGGTTACCTTAATAAAAACCCCTTAAAATGTAGCTAAAGGTTGCAGCTTTATCAAATTAAATCAATAATTCCATTACTATTCGGCAATCATGAACAGATCGATGCGCAAGAGTGACATTAAATGGCTGCCTACTGCAAAATCGATATCAAAATGCTTGTAAAATATGAATTTATATGTTTATTTTAAAAGTAATACCCTTAAAACCTAGCTTAAAATCCAAACGCGTATGGTTACCTTAATAAAAACCCCTTAAAATGTAGCTAAAGGTTGCAGCTTTATCAAATTAAATCAATAATTCCATTACTATTCGGCAATCATGAACAGATCGATGCGCAAGAGTGACATTAAATGGCTGCCTACTGCAAAATCGATATCAAAATGCTTGTAAAATATGAATTTATATGTTTATTTTAAAAGTAATACCCTTAAAACCTAGCTTAAAATCCAAACGCGTATGGTTACCTTAATAAAAACCCCTTAAAATGTAGCTAAAGGTTGCAGCTTTATCAAATTAAATCAATAATTCCATTACTATTCGGCAATCATGAACAGATCGATGCGCAAGAGTGACATTAAATGGCTGCCTACTGCAAAATCGATATCAAAATGCTTGTAAAATATGAATTTATATGTTTATTTTAAAAGTAATACCCTTAAAACCTAGCTTAAAATCCAAACGCGTATGGTTACCTTAATAAAAACCCCTTAAAATGTAGCTAAAGGTTGCAGCTTTATCAAATTAAATCAATAATTCCATTACTATTCGGCAATCATGAACAGATCGATGCGCAAGAGTGACATTAAATGGCTGCCTACTGCAAAATCGATATCAAAATGCTTGTAAAATATGAATTTATATGTTTATTTTAAAAGTAATACCCTTAAAACCTAGCTTAAAATCCAAACGCGTATGGTTACCTTAATAAAAACCCCTTAAAATGTAGCTAAAGGTTGCAGCTTTATCAAATTAAATCAATAATTCCATTACTATTCGGCAATCATGAACAGATCGATGCGCAAGAGTGACATTAAATGGCTGCCTACTGCAAAATCGATATCAAAATGCTTGTAAAATATGAATTTATATGTTTATTTTAAAAGTAATACCCTTAAAACCTAGCTTAAAATCCAAACGCGTATGGTTACCTTAATAAAAACCCCTTAAAATGTAGCTAAAGGTTGCAGCTTTATCAAATTAAATCAATAATTCCATTACTATTCGGCAATCATGAACAGATCGATGCGCAAGAGTGACATTAAATGGCTGCCTACTGCAAAATCGATATCAAAATGCTTGTAAAATATGAATTTATATGTTTATTTTAAAAGTAATACCCTTAAAACCTAGCTTAAAATCCAAACGCGTATGGTTACCTTAATAAAAACCCCTTAAAATGTAGCTAAAGGTTGCAGCTTTATCAAATTAAATCAATAATTCCATTACTATTCGGCAATCATGAACAGATCGATGCGCAAGAGTGACATTAAATGGCTGCCTACTGCAAAATCGATATCAAAATGCTTGTAAAATATGAATTTATATGTTTATTTTAAAAGTAATACCCTTAAAACCTAGCTTAAAATCCAAACGCGTATGGTTACCTTAATAAAAACCCCTTAAAATGTAGCTAAAGGTTGCAGCTTTATCAAATTAAATCAATAATTCCATTACTATTCGGCAATCATGAACAGATCGATGCGCAAGAGTGACATTAAATGGCTGCCTACTGCAAAATCGATATCAAAATGCTTGTAAAATATGAATTTATATGTTTATTTTAAAAGTAATACCCTTAAAACCTAGCTTAAAATCCAAACGCGTATGGTTACCTTAATAAAAACCCCTTAAAATGTAGCTAAAGGTTGCAGCTTTATCAAATTAAATCAATAATTCCATTACTATTCGGCAATCATGAACAGATCGATGCGCAAGAGTGACATTAAATGGCTGCCTACTGCAAAATCGATATCAAAATGCTTGTAAAATATGAATTTATATGTTTATTTTAAAAGTAATACCCTTAAAACCTAGCTTAAAATCCAAACGCGTATGGTTACCTTAATAAAAACCCCTTAAAATGTAGCTAAAGGTTGCAGCTTTATCAAATTAAATCAATAATTCCATTACTATTCGGCAATCATGAACAGATCGATGCGCAAGAGTGACATTAAATGGCTGCCTACTGCAAAATCGATATCAAAATGCTTGTAAAATATGAATTTATATGTTTATTTTAAAAGTAATACCCTTAAAACCTAGCTTAAAATCCAAACGCGTATGGTTACCTTAATAAAAACCCCTTAAAATGTAGCTAAAGGTTGCAGCTTTATCAAATTAAATCAATAATTCCATTACTATTCGGCAATCATGAACAGATCGATGCGCAAGAGTGACATTAAATGGCTGCCTACTGCAAAATCGATATCAAAATGCTTGTAAAATATGAATTTATATGTTTATTTTAAAAGTAATACCCTTAAAACCTAGCTTAAAATCCAAACGCGTATGGTTACCTTAATAAAAACCCCTTAAAATGTAGCTAAAGGTTGCAGCTTTATCAAATTAAATCAATAATTCCATTACTATTCGGCAATCATGAACAGATCGATGCGCAAGAGTGGCATTAAATGGCTGCCTACTGCAAAATCGATATCAAAATGCTTGTAAAATATGAATTTATATGTTTATTTTAAAAGTAATACCCTTAAAACCTAGCTTAAAATCCAAACGCGTATGGTTACCTTAATAAAAACCCCTTAAAATGTAGCTAAAGGTTGCAGCTTTATCAAATTAAATCAATAATTCCATTACTATTCGGCAATCATGAACAGATCGATGCGCAAGAGTGACATTAAATGGCTGCCTACTGCAAAACCGATATCAAAATGCTTGTAAAATATGAATTTATATGTTTATTTTAAAAGTAATACCCTTAAAACCTAGCTTAAAATCCAAACGCGTATGGTTACCTTAATAAAAACCCCTTAAAATGTAGCTAAAGGTTGTAGCTTTATCAAATTTAATCAATAATTCCATTACTATTCGGCAATCATGAACAGATCGATGCGCAAGAGTGACATTAAATGGCTGCCTACTGCAAAATCGATATCAAAATGCTTGTAAAATATGAATTTATATGTTTATTTTAAAAGTAATACCCTTAAAACCTAGCTTAAAATCCAAACGCGTATGGTTACCTTAATAAAAACCCCTTAAAATGTAGCTAAAGGTTGCAGCTTTATCAAATTAAATCAATAATTCCATTACTATTCGGCAATCATGAACAGATCGATGCGCAAGAGTGACATTAAATGGCTGCCTACTGCAAAATCGATATCAAAATGCTTGTAAAATATGAATTTATATGTTTATTTTAAAAGTAATACCCTTAAAACCTAGCTTAAAATCCAAACGCGTATGGTTACCTTAATAAAAACCCCTTAAAATGTAGCTAAAGGTTGCAGCTTTATCAAATTAAATCAATAATTCCATTACTATTCGGCAATCATGAACAGATCGATGCGCAAGAGTGACATTAAATGGCTGCCTACTGCAAAACCGATATCAAAATGCTTGTAAAATATGAATTTATATGTTTATTTTAAAAGTAATACCCTTAAAACCTAGCTTAAAATCCAAACGCGTATGGTTACCTTAATAAAAACCCCTTAAAATGTAGCTAAAGGTTGCAGCTTTATGAAATTAAATCAATAATTCCATTACTATTCGGCAATCATGAACAGATCGATGCGCAAGAGTGACATTAAATGGCTGCCTACTGCAAAATCGATATCAAAATGCTTGTAAAATATGAATTTATATGTTTATTTTAAAAGTAATACCCTTAAAACCTAGCTTAAAATCCAAACGCGTATGGTTACCTTAATAAAAACCCCTTAAAATGTAGCTAAAGGTTGCAGCTTTATCAAATTAAATCAATAATTCCATTACTATTCGGCAATCATGAACAGATCGATGCGCAAGAGTGACATTAAATGGCTGCCTACTGCAAAATCGATATCAAAATGCTTGTAAAATATGAATTTATATGTTTATTTTAAAAGTAATACCCTTAAAACCTAGCTTAAAATCCAAACGCGTATGGTTACCTTAATAAAAACCCCTTAAAATGTAGCTAAAGGTTGCAGCTTTATCAAATTAAATCAATAATTCCATTACTATTCGGCAATCATGAACAGATCGATGCGCAAGAGTGGCATTAAATGGCTGCCTACTGCAAAATCGATATCAAAATGCTTGTAAAATATGAATTTATATGTTTATTTTAAAAGTAATACCCTTAAAACCTAGCTTAAAATCCAAACGCGTATGGTTACCTTAATAAAAACCCCTTAAAATGTAGCTAAAGGTTGCAGCTTTATCAAATTAAATCAATAATTCCATTACTATTCGGCAATCATGAACAGATCGATGCGCAAGAGTGACATTAAATGGCTGCCTACTGCAAAACCGATATCAAAATGCTTGTAAAATATGAATTTATATGTTTATTTTAAAAGTAATACCCTTAAAACCTAGCTTAAAATCCAAACGCGTATGGTTACCTTAATAAAAACCCCTTAAAATGTAGCTAAAGGTTGTAGCTTTATCAAATTAAATCAATAATTCCATTACTATTCGGCAATCATGAACAGATCGATGCGCAAGAGTGACATTAAATGGCTGCCTACTGCAAAATCGATATCAAAATGCTTGTAAAATATGAATTTATATGTTTATTTTAAAAGTAATACCCTTAAAACCTAGCTTAAAATCCAAACGCGTATGGTTACCTTAATAAAAACCCCTTAAAATGTAGCTAAAGGTTGCAGCTTTATCAAATTAAATCAATAATTCCATTACTATTCGGCAATCATGAACAGATCGATGCGCAAGAGTGACATTAAATGGCTGCCTACTGCAAAATCGATATCAAAATGCTTGTAAAATATGAATTTATATGTTTATTTTAAAAGTAATACCCTTAAAACCTAGCTTAAAATCCAAACGCGTATGGTTACCTTAATAAAAACCCCTTAAAATGTAGCTAAAGGTTGCAGCTTTATCAAATTAAATCAATAATTCCATTACTATTCGGCAATCATGAACAGATCGATGCGCAAGAGTGACATTAAATGGCTGCCTACTGCAAAATCGATATCAAAATGCTTGTAAAATATGAATTTATATGTTTATTTTAAAAGTAATACCCTTAAAACCTAGCTTAAAATCCAAACGCGTATGGTTACCTTAATAAAAACCCCTTAAAATATAGCTAAAGGTTGCAGCTTTATCAAATTAAATCAATAATTCCATTACTATTCGGCAATCATGAACAGATCGATGCGCAAGAGTGACATTAAATGGCTGCCTACTGCAAAATCGATATCAAAATGCTTGTAAAATATGAATTTATATGTTTATTTTAAAAGTAATACCCTTAAAACCTAGCTTAAAATCCAAACGCGTATGGTTACCTTAATAAAAACCCCTTAAAATGTAGCTAAAGGTTGCAGCTTTATCAAATTAAATCAATAATTCCATTACTATTCGGCAATCATGAACAGATCGATGCGCAAGAGTGACATTAAATGGCTGCCTACTGCAAAATCGATATCAAAATGCTTGTAAAATATGAATTTATATGTTTATTTTAAAAGTAATACCCTTAAAACCTAGCTTAAAATCCAAACGCGTATGGTTACCTTAATAAAAACCCCTTAAAATGTAGCTAAAGGTTGCAGCTTTATCAAATTAAATCAATAATTCCATTACTATTCGGCAATCATGAACAGATCGATGCGCAAGAGTGACATTAAATGGCTGCCTACTGCAAAATCGATATCAAAATGCTTGTAAAATATGAATTTATATGTTTATTTTAAAAGTAATACCCTTAAAACCTAGCTTAAAATCCAAACGCGTATGGTTACCTTAATAAAAACCCCTTAAAATGTAGCTAAAGGTTGCAGCTTTATCAAATTAAATCAATAATTCCATTACTATTCGGCAATCATGAACAGATCGATGCGCAAGAGTGACATTAAATGGCTGCCTACTGCAAAATCGATATCAAAATGCTTGTAAAATATGAATTTATATGTTTATTTTAAAAGTAATACCCTTAAAACCTAGCTTAAAATCCAAACGCGTATGGTTACCTTAATAAAAACCCCTTAAAATGTAGCTAAAGGTTGCAGCTTTATCAAATTAAATCAATAATTCCATTACTATTCGGCAATCATGAACAGATCGATGCGCAAGAGTGACATTAAATGGCTGCCTACTGCAAAATCGATATCAAAATGCTTGTAAAATATGAATTTATATGTTTATTTTAAAAGTAATACCCTTAAAACCTAGCTTAAAATCCAAACGCGTATGGTTACCTTAATAAAAACCCCTTAAAATGTAGCTAAAGGTTGCAGCTTTATCAAATTAAATCAATAATTCCATTACTATTCGGCAATCATGAACAGATCGATGCGCAAGAGTGACATTAAATGGCTGCCTACTGCAAAATCGATATCAAAATGCTTGTAAAATATGAATTTATATGTTTATTTTAAAAGTAATACCCTTAAAACCTAGCTTAAAATCCAAACGCGTATGGTTACCTTAATAAAAACCCCTTAAAATGTAGCTAAAGGTTGCAGCTTTATCAAATTAAATCAATAATTCCATTACTATTCGGCAATCATGAACAGATCGATGCGCAAGAGTGGCATTAAATGGCTGCCTACTGCAAAATCGATATCAAAATGCTTGTAAAATATGAATTTATATGTTTATTTTAAAAGTAATACCCTTAAAACCTAGCTTAAAATCCAAACGCGTATGGTTACCTTAATAAAAACCCCTTAAAATGTAGCTAAAGGTTGCAGCTTTATCAAATTAAATCAATAATTCCATTACTATTCGGCAATCATGAACAGATCGATGCGCAAGAGTGACATTAAATGGCTGCCTACTGCAAAACCGATATCAAAATGCTTGTAAAATATGAATTTATATGTTTATTTTAAAAGTAATACCCTTAAAACCTAGCTTAAAATCCAAACGCGTATGGTTACCTTAATAAAAACCCCTTAAAATGTAGCTAAAGGTTGTAGCTTTATCAAATTAAATCAATAATTCCATTACTATTCGGCAATCATGAACAGATCGATGCGCAAGAGTGACATTAAATGGCTGCCTACTGCAAAATCGATATCAAAATGCTTGTAAAATATGAATTTATATGTTTATTTTAAAAGTAATACCCTTAAAACCTAGCTTAAAATCCAAACGCGTATGGTTACCTTAATAAAAACCCCTTAAAATGTAGCTAAAGGTTGCAGCTTTATCAAATTAAATCAATAATTCCATTACTATTCGGCAATCATGAACAGATCGATGCGCAAGAGTGACATTAAATGGCTGCCTACTGCAAAATCGATATCAAAATGCTTGTAAAATATGAATTTATATGTTTATTTTAAAAGTAATACCCTTAAAACCTAGCTTAAAATCCAAACGCGTATGGTTACCTTAATAAAAACCCCTTAAAATGTAGCTAAAGGTTGCAGCTTTATCAAATTAAATCAATAATTCCATTACTATTCGGCAATCATGAACAGATCGATGCGCAAGAGTGACATTAAATGGCTGCCTACTGCAAAACCGATATCAAAATGCTTGTAAAATATGAATTTATATGTTTATTTTAAAAGTAATACCCTTAAAACCTAGCTTAAAATCCAAACGCGTATGGTTACCTTAATAAAAACCCCTTAAAATGTAGCTAAAGGTTGTAGCTTTATCAAATTAAATCAATAATTCCATTACTATTCGGCAATCATGAACAGATCGATGCGCAAGAGTGACATTAAATGGCTGCCTACTGCAAAATCGATATCAAAATGCTTGTAAAATATGAATTTATATGTTTATTTTAAAAGTAATACCCTTAAAACCTAGCTTAAAATCCAAACGCGTATGGTTACCTTAATAAAAACCCCTTAAAATGTAGCTAAAGGTTGCAGCTTTATCAAATTAAATCAATAATTCCATTACTATTCGGCAATCATGAACAGATCGATGCGCAAGAGTGACATTAAATGGCTGCCTACTGCAAAATCGATATCAAAATGCTTGTAAAATATGAATTTATATGTTTATTTTAAAAGTAATACCCTTAAAACCTAGCTTAAAATCCAAACGCGTATGGTTACCTTAATAAAAACCCCTTAAAATGTAGCTAAAGGTTGCAGCTTTATCAAATTAAATCAATAATTCCATTCCTATTCGGCAATCATGAACAGATCGATGCGCAAGAGTGACATTAAATGGCTGCCTACTGCAAAACCGATATCAAAATGCTTGTAAAATATGAATTTATATGTTTATTTTAAAAGCAATACCCTTAAAACCTAGCTTAAAATCCAAACGCGTATGGTTACCTTAATAAAAACCCCTTAAAATGTAGCTAAAGGTTGTAGCTTTATCAAATTAAATCAATAATTCCATTACTATTCGGCAATCATGAACAGATCGATGCGCAAGAGTGACATTAAATGGCTGCCTACTGCAAAATCGATATCAAAATGCTTGTAAAATATGAATTTATATGTTTATTTTAAAAGTAATACCCTTAAAACCTAGCTTAAAATCCAAACGCGTATGGTTACCTTAATAGAAACCCCTTAAAATGTAGCTAAAGGTTGCAGCTTTATCAAATTAAATCAATAATTCCATTACTATTCGGCAATCATGAACAGATCGATGCGCAAGAGTGACATTAAATGGCTGCCTACTGCAAAATCGATATCAAAATGCTTGTAAAATATGAATTTATATGTTTATTTTAAAAGTAATACACTTAAAACCTAGCTTAAAATCCAAACGCGTATGGTTACCTTAATAAAAACCCCTTAAAATGTAGCTAAAGGTTGCAGCTTTATCAAATTAAATCAATAATTCCATTACTATTCGGCAATCATGAACAGATCGATGCGCAAGAGTGACATTAAATGGCTGCCTACTGCAAAACCGATATCAAAATGCTTGTAAAATATGAATTTATATGTTTATTTTAAAAGTAATACCCTTAAAACCTAGCTTAAAATCCAAACGCGTATGGTTACCTTAATAAAAACCCCTTAAAATGTAGCTAAAGGTTGCAGCTTTATCAAATTAAATCAATAATTCCATTACTATTCGGCAATCATGAACAGATCGATGCGCAAGAGTGACATTAAATGGCTGCCTACTGCAAAATCGATATCAAAATGCTTGTAAAATATGAATTTATATGTTTATTTTAAAAGTAATACCCTTAAAACCTAGCTTAAAATCCAAACGCGTATGGTTACCTTAATAAAAACCCCTTAAAATGTAGCTAAAGGTTGCAGCTTTATCAAATTAAATCAATAATTCCATTACTATTCGGCAATCATGAACAGATCGATGCGCAAGAGTGACATTAAATGGCTGCCTACTGCAAAATCGATATCAAAATGCTTGTAAAATATGAATTTATATGTTTATTTTAAAAGTAATACCCTTAAAACCTAGCTTAAAATCCAAACGCGTATGGTTACCTTAATAAAAACCCCTTAAAATGTAGCTAAAGGTTGCAGCTTTATCAAATTAAATCAATAATTCCATTACTATTCGGCAATCATGAACAGATCGATGCGCAAGAGTGACATTAAATTGCTGCCTACTGCAAAATCGATATCAAAATGCTTGTAAAATATGAATTTATATGTTTATTTTAAAAGTAATACCCTTAAAACCTAGCTTAAAATCCAAACGCGTATGGTTACCTTAATAAAAACCCCTTAAAATGTAGCTAAAGGTTGCAGCTTTATCAAATTAAATCAATAATTCCATTACTATTCGGCAATCATGAACAGATCGATGCGCAAGAGTGACATTAAATGGCTGCCTACTGCAAAACCGATATCAAAATGCTTGTAAAATATGAATTTATATGTTTATTTTAAAAGTAATACCCTTAAAACCTAGCTTAAAATCCAAACGCGTATGGTTACCTTAATAAAAACCCCTTAAAATGTAGCTAAAGGTTGTAGCTTTATCAAATTAAATCAATAATTCCATTACTATTCGGCAATCATGAACAGATCGATGCGCAAGAGTGACATTAAATGGCTGCCTACTGCAAAATCGATATCAAAATGCTTGTAAAATATGAATTTATATGTTTATTTTAAAAGTAATACCCTTAAAACCTAGCTTAAAATCCAAACGCGTATGGTTACCTTAATAAAAACCCCTTAAAATGTAGCTAAAGGTTGCAGCTTTATCAAATTAAATCAATAATTCCATTACTATTCGGCAATCATGAACAGATCGATGCGCAAGAGTGACATTAAATGGCTGCCTACTGCAAAACCGATATCAAAATGCTTGTAAAATATGAATTTATATGTTTATTTTAAAAGTAATACCCTTAAAACCTAGCTTAAAATCCAAACGCGTATGGTTACCTTAATAAAAACCCCTTAAAATGTAGCTAAAGGTTGCAGCTTTATCAAATTAAATCAATAATTCCATTACTATTCGACAATCATGAACAGATCGATGCGCAAGAGTGACATTAAATGGCTGCCTACTGCAAAATCGATATCAAAATGCTTGTAAAATATGAATTTATATGTTTATTTTAAAAGTAATACCCTTAAAACCTAGCTTAAAATCCAAACGCGTATGGTTACCTTAATAAAAACCCCTTAAAATGTAGCTAAAGGTTGCAGCTTTATCAAATTAAATCAATAATTCCACTACTATTCGGCAATCATGAACAGATCGATGCGCAAGAGTGACATTAAATGGCTGCCTACTGCAAAATCGATATCAAAATGCTTGTAAAATATGAATTTATATGTTTATTTTAAAAGTAATACCCTTAAAACCTAGCTTAAAATCCAAACGCGTATGGTTACCTTAATAAAAACCCCTTAAAATGTAGCTAAAGGTTGCAGCTTTATCAAATTAAATCAATAATTCCATTACTATTCGGCAATCATGAACAGATCGATGCGCAAGAGTGACATTAAATGGCTGCCTACTGCAAAATCGATATCAAAATGCTTGTAAAATATGAATTTATATGTTTATTTTAAAAGTAATACCCTTAAAACCTAGCTTAAAATCCAAACGCGTATGGTTACCTTAATAAAAACCCCTTAAAATGTAGCTAAAGGTTGCAGCTTTATCAAATTAAATCAATAATTCCATTACTATTCGGCAATCATGAACAGATCGATGCGCAAGAGTGACATTAAATGGCTGCCTACTGCAAAATCGATATCAAAATGCTTGTAAAATATGAACTTATATGTTTATTTTAAAAGTAATACCCTTAAAACCAAGCTTAAAATCCAAACGCGTATGGTTACCTTAATAAAAACCCCTTAAAATGTAGCTAAAGGTTGCAGCTTTATCAAATTAAATCAATAATTCCATTACTATTCGGCAATCATGAACAGATCGATGCGCAAGAGTGACATTAAATGGCTGCCTACTGCAAAATCGATATCAAAATGCTTGTAAAATATGAATTTATATGTTTATTTTAAAAGTAATACCCTTAAAACCTAGCTTAAAATCCAAACGCGTATGGTTACCTTAATAAAAACCCCTTAAAATGTAGCTAAAGGTTGCAGCTTTATCAAATTAAATCAATAATTCCATTACTATTCGGCAATCATGAACAGATCGATGCGCAAGAGTGACATTAAATGGCTGCCTACTGCAAAATCGATATCAAAATGCTTGTAAAATATGAATTTATATGTTTATTTTAAAAGTAATACCCTTAAAACCTAGCTTAAAATCCAAACGCGTATGGTTACCTTAATAAAAACCCCTTAAAATGTAGCTAAAGGTTGCAGCTTTATCAAATTAAATCAATAATTCCATTACTATTCGGCAATCATGAACAGATCGATGCGCAAGAGTGACATTAAATGGCTGCCTACTGCAAAATCGATATCAAAATGCTTGTAAAATATGAATTTATATGTTTATTTTAAAAGTAATACCCTTAAAACCTAGCTTAAAATCCAAACGCGTATGGTTACCTTAATAAAAACCCCTTAAAATGTAGCTAAAGGTTGCAGCTTTATCAAATTAAATCAATAATTCCATTCCTATTCGGCAATCATGAACAGATCGATGCGCAAGAGTGACATTAAATGGCTGCCTACTGCAAAACCGATATCAAAATGCTTGTAAAATATGAATTTATATGTTTATTTTAAAAGTAATACCCTTAAAACCTAGCTTAAAATCCAAACGCGTATGGTTACCTTAATAAAAACCCCTTAAAATGTAGCTAAAGGTTGTAGCTTTATCAAATTAAATCAATAATTCCATTACTATTCGGCAATCATGAACAGATCGATGCGCAAGAGTGACATTAAATGGCTGCCTACTGCAAAATCGATATCAAAATGCTTGTAAAATATGAATTTATATGTTTATTTTAAAAGTAATACCCTTAAAACCTAGCTTAAAATCCAAACGCGTATGGTTACCTTAATAAAAACCCCTTAAAATGTAGCTAAAGGTTGCAGCTTTATCAAATTAAATCAATAATTCCATTACTATTCGGCAATCATGAACAGATCGATGCGCAAGAGTGACATTAAATGGCTGCCTACTGCAAAACCGATATCAAAATGCTTGTAAAATATGAATTTATATGTTTATTTTAAAAGTAATACCCTTAAAACCTAGCTTAAAATCCAAACGCGTATGGTTACCTTAATAAAAACCCCTTAAAATGTAGCTAAAGGTTGTAGCTTTATCAAATTAAATCAATAATTCCATTACTAATCGGCAATCATGAACAGATCGATGCGCAAGAGTGACATTAAATGGCTGCCTACTGCAAAATCGATATCAAAATGCTTGTAAAATATGAATTTATATGTTTATTTTAAAAGTAATACCCTTAAAACCTAGCTTAAAATCCAAACGCGTATGGTTACCTTAATAAAAACCCCTTAAAATATAGCTAAAGGTTGCAGCTTTATCAAATTAAATCAATAATTCCATTACTATTCGGCAATCATGAACAGATCGATGCGCAAGAGTGACATTAAATGGCTGCCTACTGCAAAATCGATATCAAAATGCTTGTAAAATATGAATTTATATGTTTATTTTAAAAGTAATACCCTTAAAACCTAGCTTAAAATCCAAACGCGTATGGTTACCTTAATAAAAACCCCTTAAAATGTAGCTAAAGGTTGCAGCTTTATCAAATTAAATCAATAATTCCATTACTATTCGGCAATCATGAACAGATCGATGCGCAAGAGTGACATTAAATGGCTGCCTACTGCAAAATCGATATCAAAATGCTTGTAAAATATGAATTTATATGTTTATTTTAAAAGTAATACCCTTAAAACCTAGCTTAAAATCCAAACGCGTATGGTTACCTTAATAAAAACCCCTTAAAATGTAGCTAAAGGTTGTAGCTTTATCAAATTAAATCAATAATTCCATTACTATTCGGCAATCATGAACAGATCGATGCGCAAGAGTGACATTAAATGGCTGCCTACTGCAAAACCGATATCAAAATGCTTGTAAAATATGAATTTATATGTTTATTTTAAAAGTAATACCCTTAAAACCTAGCTTAAAATCCAAACGCGTATGGTTACCTTAATAAAAACCCCTTAAAATGTAGCTAAAGGTTGTAGCTTTATCAAATTAAATCAATAATTCCATTACTATTCGGCAATCATGAACAGATCGATGCGCAAGAGTGACATTAAATGGCTGCCTACTGCAAAATCGATATCAAAATGCTTGTAAAATATGAATTTATATGTTTATTTTAAAAGTAATACCCTTAAAACCTAGCTTAAAATCCAAACGCGTATGGTTACCTTAATAAAAACCCCTTAAAATGTAGCTAAAGGTTGCAGCTTTATCAAATTAAATCAATAATTCCATTACTATTCGGCAATCATGAACAGATCGATGCGCAAGAGTGACATTAAATGGCTGCCTACTGCAAAATCGATATCAAAATGCTTGTAAAATATGAATTTATATGTTTATTTTAAAAGTAATACCCTTAAAACCTAGCTTAAAATCCAAACGCGTATGGTTACCTTAATAAAAACCCCTTAAAATGTAGCTAAAGGTTGCAGCTTTATCAAATTAAATCAATAATTCCATTCCTATTCGGCAATCATGAACAGATCGATGCGCAAGAGTGACATTAAATGGCTGCCTACTGCAAAACCGATATCAAAATGCTTGTAAAATATGAATTTATATGTTTATTTTAAAAGTAATACCCTTAAAACCTAGCTTAAAATCCAAACGCGTATGGTTACCTTAATAAAAACCCCTTAAAATGTAGCTAAAGGTTGTAGCTTTATCAAATTAAATCAATAATTCCATTACTATTCGGCAATCATGAACAGATCGATGCGCAAGAGTGACATTAAATGGCTGCCTACTGCAAAATCGATATCAAAATGCTTGTAAAATATGAATTTATATGTTTATTTTAAAAGTAATACCCTTAAAACCTAGCTTAAAATCCAAACGCGTATGGTTACCTTAATAAAAACCCCTTAAAATGTAGCTAAAGGTTGCAGCTTTATCAAATTAAATCAATAATTCCATTACTATTCGGCAATTATGAACAGATCGATGCGCAAGAGTGACATTAAATGGCTGCCTACTGCAAAACCGATATCAAAATGCTTGTAAAATATGAATTTATATGTTTATTTTAAAAGTAATACCCTTAAAACCTAGCTTAAAATCCAAACGCGTATGGTTACCTTAATAAAAACCCCTTAAAATGTAGCTAAAGGTTGCAGCTTTATCAAATTAGATCAATAATTCCATTACTATTCGGCAATCACGAACAGATCGATGCACAAGAGTGACATTAAATGGCTGCCTACTGCAAAATCGATATCAAAATGCTTGTAAAATATGAATTTATATGTTTATTTTAAAAGTAATACCCTTAAAACCTAGCTTAAAATCCAAACGCGTATGGTTACCTTAATAAAAACCCCTTAAAATGTAGCTAAAGGTTGCAGCTTTATCAAATTAAATCAATAATTCCATTACTATTCGGCAATCATGAACAGATCGATGCGCAAGAGTGACATTAAATGGCTGCCTACTGCAAAATCGATATCAAAATGCTTGTAAAATATGAATTTATATGTTTATTTTAAAAGTAATACCCTTAAAACCTAGCTTAAAATCCAAACGCGTATGGTTACCTTAATAAAAACCCCTTAAAATGTAGCTAAAGGTTGCAGCTTTATCAAATTAAATCAATAATTCCATTACTATTCGGCAATCATGAACAGATCGATGCGCAAGAGTGACATTAAATGGCTGCCTACTGCAAAATCGATATCAAAATGCTTGTAAAATATGAATTTATATGTTTATTTTAAAAGTAATACCCTTAAAACCTAGCTTAAAATCCAAACGCGTATGGTTACCTTAATAAAAACCCCTTAAAATGTAGCTAAAGGTTGCAGCTTTATCAAATTAAATCAATAATTCCATTACTATTCGGCAATCATGAACAGATCGATGCGCAAGGGTGATATTAAATGGCTGCCTACTGCAAAATCGATATCAAAATGCTTGTAAAATATGAATTTATATGTTTATTTTAAAAGTAATACCCTTAAAACCTAGCTTAAAATCCAAACGCGTATGGTTACCTTAATAAAAACCCCTTAAAATGTAGCTAAAGGTTGCAGCTTTATCAAATTAAATCAATAATTCCATTACTATTCGGCAATCATGAACAGATCGATGCGCAAGAGTGACATTAAATGGCTGCCTACTGCAAAATCGATATCAAAATGCTTGTAAAATATGAATTTATATGTTTATTTTAAAAGTAATACCCTTAAAAAGTAGCTTAAAATCCAAACGCGTATGGTTACCTTAATAAAAACCCCTTAAAATGTAGCTAAAGGTTGCAGCTTTATCAAATTAAATCGATAATTCCATTACTATTCGGCAATCATGAACAGATCGATGCGCAAGAGTGACATTAAATGGCTGCCTACTGCAAAATCGATATCAAAATGCTTGTAAAATATGAATTTATATGTTTATTTTAAAAGTAATACCCTTAAAACCTAGCTTAAAATCCAAACGCGTATGGTTACCTTAATAAAAACCCCTTAAAATGTAGCTAAAGGTTGCAGCTTTATCAAATTAAATCAATAATTCCATTACTATTCGGCAATCATGAACAGATCGATGCGCAAGAGTGACATTAAATGGCTGCCTACTGCAAAATCGATATCAAAATGCTTGTAAAATATGAATTTATATGTTTATTTTAAAAGTAATACCCTTAAAAACTAGCTTAAAATCCAAACGCGTATGGTTACCTTAATAAAACCCCCTTAAAATGTAGCTAAAGGTTGCAGCTTTATCAAATTAAATCAATAATTCCATTACTATTCGGCAATCATGAACAGATCGATGCGCAAGAGTGACATTAAATGGCTGCCTACTGCAAAATCGATATCAAAATGCTTGTAAAATATGAATTTATATGTTTATTTTAAAAGTAATACCCTTAAAACCTAGCTTAAAATCCAAACGCGTATGGTTACCTTAATAAAAACCCCTTAAAATGTAGCTAAAGGTTGCAGCTTTATCAAATTAGATCAATAATTCCATTACTATTCGGCAATCACGAACAGATCGATGCGCAAGAGTGACATTAAATGGCTGCCTACTGCAAAATCGATATCAAAATGCTTGTAAAATATGAATTTATATGTTTATTTTAAAAGTAATACCCTTAAAACCTAGCTTAAAATCCAAACGCGTATGGTTACCTTAATAAAAACCCCTTAAAATGTAGCTAAAGGTTGCAGCTTTATCAAATTAAATCAATAATTCCATTACTATTCGGCAATCATGAACAGATCGATGCGCAAGAGTGACATTAAATGGCTGCCTACTGCAAAATCGATATCAAAATGCTTGTAAAATATGAATTTATATGTTTATTTTAAAAGTAATACCCTTAAAACCTAGCTTAAAATCCAAACGCGTATGGTTACCTTAATAAAAACCCCTTAAAATGTAGCTAAAGGTTGCAGCTTTATCAAATTAAATCAATAATTCCATTACTATTCGGCAATCATGAACAGATCGATGCGCAAGGGTGACATTAAATGGCTGCCTACTGCAAAATCGATATCAAAATGCTTGTAAAATATGAATTTATATGTTTATTTTAAAAGTAATACCCTTAAAACCTAGCTTAAAATCCAAACGCGTATGGTTACCTTAATAAAAACCCCTTAAAATGTAGCTAAAGGTTGCAGCTTTATCAAATTAAATCAATAATTCCATTACTATTCGGCAATCATGAACAGATCGATGCGCAAGGGTGACATTAAATGGCTGCCTACTGCAAAATCGATATCAAAATGCTTGTAAAATATGAATTTATATGTTTATTTTAAAAGTAATACCCTTAAAACCTAGCTTAAAATCCAAACGCGTATGGTTACCTTAATAAAAACCCCTTAAAATGTAGCTAAAGGTTGTAGCTTTATCAAATTAAATCAATAATTCCATTACTATTCGGCAATCATGAACAGATCGATGCGCAAGAGTGACATTAAATGGCTGCCTACTGCAAAACCGATATCAAAATGCTTGTAAAATATGAATTTATATGTTTATTTTAAAAGTAATACCCTTAAAACCTAGCTTAAAATCCAAACGCGTATGGTTACCTTAATAAAAACCCCTTAAAATGTAGCTAAAGGTTGTAGCTTTATCAAATTAAATCAATAATTCCATTACTATTCGGCAATCATGAACAGATCGATGCGCAAGAGTGACATTAAATGGCTGCCTACTGCAAAATCGATATCAAAATGCTTGTAAAATATGAATTTATATGTTTATTTTAAAAGTAATACCCTTAAAACCTAGCTTAAAATCCAAACGCGTATGGTTACCTTAATAAAAACCCCTTAAAATGTAGCTAAAGGTTGTAGCTTTATCAAATTAAATCAATAATTCCATTACTATTCGGCAATCATGAACAGATCGATGCGCAAGAGTGACATTAAATGGCTGCCTACTGCAAAATCGATATCAAAATGCTTGTAAAATATGAATTTATATGTTTATTTTAAAAGTAATACCCTTAAAACCTAGCTTAAAATCCAAACGCGTATGGTTACCTTAATAAAAACCCCTTAAAATGTAGCTAAAGGTTGCAGCTTTATCAAATTAAATCAATAATTCCATTACTATTCGGCAATCATGAACAGATCGATGCGCAAGAGTGACATTAAATGGCTGCCTACTGCAAAACCGATATCAAAATGCTTGTAAAATATGAATTTATATGTTTATTTTAAAAGTAATACCCTTAAAACCTAGCTTAAAATCCAAACGCGTATGGTTACCTTAATAAAAACCCCTTAAAATGTAGCTAAAGGTTGCAGCTTTATCAAATTAGATCAATAATTCCATTACTATTCGGCAATCACGAACAGATCGATGCGCAAGAGTGACATTAAATGGCTGCCTACTGCAAAATCGATATCAAAATGCTTGTAAAATATGAATTTATATGTTTATTTTAAAAGTAATACCCTTAAAACCTAGCTTAAAATCCAAACGCGTATGGTTACCTTAATAAAAACCCCTTAAAATGTAGCTAAAGGTTGCAGCTTTATCAAATTAAATCAATAATTCCATTACTATTCGGCAATCATGAACAGATCGATGCGCAAGAGTGACATTAAATGGCTGCCTACTGCAAAATCGATATCAAAATGCTTGTAAAATATGAATTTATATGTTTATTTTAAAAGTAATACCCTTAAAACCTAGCTTAAAATCCAAACGCGTATGGTTACCTTAATAAAAACCCCTTAAAATGTAGCTAAAGGTTGCAGCTTTATCAAATTAAATCAATAATTCCATTACTATTCGGCAATCATGAACAGATCGATGCGCAAGAGTGACATTAAATGGCTGCCTACTGCAAAATCGATATCAAAATGCTTGTAAAATATGAATTTATATGTTTATTTTAAAAGTAATACCCTTAAAACCTAGCTTAAAATCCAAACGCGTATGGTTACCTTAATAAAAACCCCTTAAAATGTAGCTAAAGGTTGCAGCTTTATCAAATTAAATCAATAATTCCATTACTATTCGGCAATCATGAACAGATCGATGCGCAAGGGTGACATTAAATGGCTGCCTACTGCAAAATCGATATCAAAATGCTTGTAAAATATGAATTTATATGTTTATTTTAAAAGTAATACCATTAAAACCTAGCTTAAAATCCAAACGCGTATGGTTACCTTAATAAAAACCCCTTAAAATGTAGCTAAAGGTTGCAGCTTTATCAAATTAAATCAATAATTCCATTACTATTCGGCAATCATGAACAGATCGATGCGCAAGAGTGACATTAAATGGCTGCCTACTGCAAAATCGATATCAAAATGCTTGTAAAATATGAATTTATATGTTTATTTTAAAAGTAATACCCTTAAAACCTAGCTTAAAATCCAAACGCGTATGGTTACCTTAATAAAAACCCCTTAAAATGTAGCTAAAGGTTGCAGCTTTATCAAATTAAATCAATAATTCCATTACTATTCGGCAATCATGAACAGATCGATGCGCAAGGGTGACATTAAATGGCTGCCTACTGCAAAATCGATATCAAAATGCTTGTAAAATATGAATTTATATGTTTATTTTAAAAGTAATACCCTTAAAACCTAGCTTAAAATCCAAACGCGTATGGTTACCTTAATAAAAACCCCTTAAAATGTAGCTAAAGGTTGTAGCTTTATCAAATTAAATCAATAATTCCATTACTATTCGGCAATCATGAACAGATCGATGCGCAAGAGTGACATTAAATGGCTGCCTACTGCAAAACCGATATCAAAATGCTTGTAAAATATGAATTTATATGTTTATTTTAAAAGTAATACCCTTAAAACCTAGCTTAAAATCCAAACGCGTATGGTTACCTTAATAAAAACCCCTTAAAATGTAGCTAAAGGTTGTAGCTTTATCAAATTAAATCAATAATTCCATTACTATTCGGCAATCATGAACAGATCGATGCGCAAGAGTGACATTAAATGGCTGCCTACTGCAAAATCGATATCAAAATGCTTGTAAAATATGAATTTATATGTTTATTTTAAAAGTAATACCCTTAAAACCTAGCTTAAAATCCAAACGCGTATGGTTACCTTAATAAAAACCCCTTAAAATGTAGCTAAAGGTTGTAGCTTTATCAAATTAAATCAATAATTCCATTACTATTCGGCAATCATGAACAGATCGATGCGCAAGAGTGACATTAAATGGCTGCCTACTGCAAAATCGATATCAAAATGCTTGTAAAATATGAATTTATATGTTTATTTTAAAAGTAATACCCTTAAAACCTAGCTTAAAATCCAAACGCGTATGGTTACCTTAATAAAAACCCCTTAAAATGTAGCTAAAGGTTGCAGCTTTATCAAATTAAATCAATAATTCCATTACTATTCGGCAATCATGAACAGATCGATGCGCAAGAGTGACATTAAATGGCTGCCTACTGCAAAACCGATATCAAAATGCTTGTAAAATATGAATTTATATGTTTATTTTAAAAGTAATACCCTTAAAACCTAGCTTAAAATCCAAACGCGTATGGTTACCTTAATAAAAACCCCTTAAAATGTAGCTAAAGGTTGCAGCTTTATCAAATTAGATCAATAATTCCATTACTATTCGGCAATCACGAACAGATCGATGCGCAAGAGTGACATTAAATGGCTGCCTACTGCAAAATCGATATCAAAATGCTTGTAAAATATGAATTTATATGTTTATTTTAAAAGTAATACCCTTAAAACCTAGCTTAAAATCCAAACGCGTATGGTTACCTTAATAAAAACCCCTTAAAATGTAGCTAAAGGTTGCAGCTTTATCAAATTAAATCAATAATTCCATTACTATTCGGCAATCATGAACAGATCGATGCGCAAGAGTGACATTAAATGGCTGCCTACTGCAAAATCGATATCAAAATGCTTGTAAAATATGAATTTATATGTTTATTTTAAAAGTAATACCCTTAAAACCTAGCTTAAAATCCAAACGCGTATGGTTACCTTAATAAAAACCCCTTAAAATGTAGCTAAAGGTTGCAGCTTTATCAAATTAAATCAATAATTCCATTACTATTCGGCAATCATGAACAGATCGATGCGCAAGAGTGACATTAAATGGCTGCCTACTGCAAAATCGATATCAAAATGCTTGTAAAATATGAATTTATATGTTTATTTTAAAAGTAATACCCTTAAAACCTAGCTTAAAATCCAAACGCGTATGGTTACCTTAATAAAAACCCCTTAAAATGTAGCTAAAGGTTGCAGCTTTATCAAATTAAATCAATAATTCCATTACTATTCGGCAATCATGAACAGATCGATGCGCAAGAGTGACATTAAATGGCTGCCTACTGCAAAATCGATATCAAAATGGCTTGTAAAATATGAATTTATATGTTTATTTTAAAAGTAATACCCTTAAAACCTAGCTTAAAATCCAAACGCGTATGGTTACCTTAATAAAAACCCCTTAAAATGTAGCTAAAGGTTGCAGCTTTATCAAATTAAATCAATAATTCCATTACTATTCGGCAATCATGAACAGATCGATGCGCAAGAGTGACATTAAATGGCTGCCTACTGCAAAATCGATATCAAAATGCTTGTAAAATATGAATTTATATGTTTATTTTAAAAGTAATACCCTTAAAACCTAGCTTAAAATCCAAACGCGTATGGTTACCTTAATAAAAACCCCTTAAAATGTAGCTAAAGGTTGCAGCTTTATCAAATTAAATCAACAATTCCATTACTATTCGGCAATCATGAACAGATCGATGCGCAAGAGTGACATTAAATGGCTGCCTACTGCAAAATCGATATCAAAATGCTTGTAAAATATGAATTTATATGTTTATTTTAAAAGTAATACCCTTAAAACCTAGCTTAAAATCCAAACGCGTATGGTTACCTTAATAAAAACCCCTTAAAATGTAGCTAAAGGTTGCAGCTTTATCAAATTAAATCAATAATTCCATTACTATTCGGCAATCATGAACAGATCGATGCGCAAGAGTGACATTAAATGGCTGCCTACTGCAAAATCGATATCAAAATGCTTGTAAAATATGAATTTATATGTTTATTTTAAAAGTAATACCCTTAAAACCTAGCTTAAAATTCAAACGCCAAATCATGAAAACAGATCGATGCGCAAGAAGTTGACATTAAAATGGCTGGCCTACTGCAAAATTCTCGATAATCAAAAAAGCTTATCAATCATGAACAGATCGATGCGCAAGAGTGACATTAAATGGCTGCCTACTGCAAAATCGATATCAAAATGCTTGTAAAATATGAATTTATATGTTTATTTTAAAAGTAATACCCTTAAAACCTAGCTTAAAATCCAAACGCGTATGGTTACCTTAATAAAAACCCCTTAAAATGTAGCTAAAGGTTGCAGCTTTATCAAATTAAATCAATAATTCCATTACTATTCGGCAATCATGAACAGATCGATGCGCAAGAGTGACATTAAATGGCTGCCTACTGCAAAATCGATATCAAAATGCTTGTAAAATATGAATTTATATGTTTATTTTAAAAGTAATACCCTTAAAACCTAGCTTAAAATCCAAACGCGTATGGTTACCTTAATAAAAACCCCTTAAAATGTAGATAAAGGTTGCAGCTTTATCAAATTAAATCAATAATTCCATTACTATTCGGCAATCATGAACAGATCGATGCGCAAGAGTGACATTAAATGGCTGCCTACTGCAAAATCGATATCAAAATGCTTGTAAAATATGAATTTATATGTTTATTTTAAAAGTAATACCCTTAAAACCTAGCTTAAAATCCAAACGCGTATGGTTACCTTAATAAAAACCCCTTAAAATGTAGCTAAAGGTTGCAGCTTTATCAAATTAAATCAATAATTCCATTACTATTCGGCAATCATGAACAGATCGATGCGCAAGAGTGACATTAAATGGCTGCCTACTGCAAAATCGATATCAAAATGCTTGTAAAATATGAATTTATATGTTTATTTTAAAAGTAATACCCTTAAAACCTAGCTTAAAATCCAAACGCGTATGGTTACCTTAATAAAAACCCCTTAAAATGTAGCTAAAGGTTGCAGCTTTATCAAATTAAATCAATAATTCCATTACTATTCGGCAATCATGAACAGATCGATGCGCAAGAGTGACATTAAATGGCTGCCTACTGCAAAATCGATATCAAAATGCTTGTAAAATATGAATTTATATGTTTATTTTAAAAGTAATACCCTTAAAACCTAGCTTAAAATCCAAACGCGTATGGTTACCTTAATAAAAACCCCTTAAAATGTAGCTAAAGGTTGCAGCTTTATCAAATTAAATCAATAATTCCATTACTATTCGGCAATCATGAACAGATCGATGCGCAAGAGTGACATTAAATGGCTGCCTACTGCAAAATCGATATCAAAATGCTTGTAAAATATGAATTTATATGTTTATTTTAAAAGTAATACCCTTAAAACCTAGCTTAAAATCCAAACGCGTATGGTTACCTTAATAAAAACCCCTTAAAATGTAGCTAAAGGTTGCAGCTTTATCAAATTAAATCAATAATTCCATTACTATTCGGCAATCATGAACAGATCGATGCGCAAGAGTGACATTAAATGGCTGCCTACTGCAAAATCGATATCAAAATGCTTGTAAAATATGAATTTATATGTTTATTTTAAAAGTAATACCCTTAAAACCTAGCTTAAAATCCAAACGCGTATGGTTACCTTAATAAAAACCCCTTAAAATGTAGCTAAAGGTTGCAGCTTTATCAAATTAAATCAATAATTCCATTACTATTCGGCAATCATGAACAGATCGATGCGCAAGAGTGACATTAAATGGCTGCCTACTGCAAAATCGATATCAAAATGCTTGTAAAATATGAATTTATATGTTTATTTTAAAAGTAATACCCTTAAAACCTAGCTTAAAATCCAAACGCGTATGGTTACCTTAATAAAAACCCCTTAAAATGTAGCTAAAGGTTGCAGCTTTATCAAATTAAATCAATAATTCCATTACTATTCGGCAATCATGAACAGATCGATGCGCAAGAGTGACATTAAATGGCTGCCTACTGCAAAATCGATATCAAAATGCTTGTAAAATATGAATTTATATGTTTATTTTAAAAGTAATACCCTTAAAACCTAGCTTAAAATCCAAACGCGTATGGTTACCTTAATAAAAACCCCTTAAAATGTAGCTAAAGGTTGCAGCTTTATCAAATTAAATCAATAATTCCATTACTATTCGGCAATCATGAACAGATCGATGCGCAAGAGTGACATTAAATGGCTGCCTACTGCAAAATCGATATCAAAATGCTTGTAAAATATGAATTTATATGTTTATTTTAAAAGTAATACCCTTAAAACCTAGCTTAAAATCCAAACGCGTATGGTTACCTTAATAAAAACCCCTTAAAATGTAGCTAAAGGTTGCAGCTTTATCAAATTAAATCAATAATTCCATTACTATTCGGCAATCATGAACAGATCGATGCGCAAGAGTGACATTAAATGGCTGCCTACTGCAAAATCGATATCAAAATGCTTGTAAAATATGAATTTATATGTTTATTTTAAAAGTAATACCCTTAAAACCTAGCTTAAAATCCAAACGCGTATGGTTACCTTAATAAAAACCCCTTAAAATGTAGCTAAAGGTTGCAGCTTTATCAAATTAAATCAATAATTCCATTACTATTCGGCAATCATGAACAGATCGATGCGCAAGAGTGACATTAAATGGCTGCCTACTGCAAAATCGATATCAAAATGCTTGTAAAATATGAATTTATATGTTTATTTTAAAAGTAATACCCTTAAAACCTAGCTTAAAATCCAAACGCGTATGGTTACCTTAATAAAAACCCCTTAAAATGTAGCTAAAGGTTGCAGCTTTATCAAATTAAATCAATAATTCCATTACTATTCGGCAATCATGAACAGATCGATGCGCAAGAGTGACATTAAATGGCTGCCTACTGCAAAATCGATATCAAAATGCTTGTAAAATATGAATTTATATGTTTATTTTAAAAGTAATACCCTTAAAACCTAGCTTAAAATCCAAACGCGTATGGTTACCTTAATAAAAACCCCTTAAAATGTAGCTAAAGGTTGCAGCTTTATCAAATTAAATCAATAATTCCATTACTATTCGGCAATCATGAACAGATCGATGCGCAAGAGTGACATTAAATGGCTGCCTACTGCAAAATCGATATCAAAATGCTTGTAAAATATGAATTTATATGTTTATTTTAAAAGTAATACCCTTAAAACCTAGCTTAAAATCCAAACGCGTATGGTTACCTTAATAAAAACCCCTTAAAATGTAGCTAAAGGTTGCAGCTTTATCAAATTAAATCAATAATTCCATTACTATTCGGCAATCATGAACAGATCGATGCGCAAGAGTGACATTAAATGGCTGCCTACTGCAAAATCGATATCAAAATGCTTGTAAAATATGAATTTATATGTTTATTTTAAAAGTAATACCCTTAAAACCTAGCTTAAAATCCAAACGCGTATGGTTACCTTAATAAAAACCCCTTAAAATGTAGCTAAAGGTTGCAGCTTTATCAAATTAAATCAATAATTCCATTACTATTCGGCAATCATGAACAGATCGATGCGCAAGAGTGACATTAAATGGCTGCCTACTGCAAAATCGATATCAAAATGCTTGTAAAATATGAATTTATATGTTTATTTTAAAAGTAATACCCTTAAAACCTAGCTTAAAATCCAAACGCGTATGGTTACCTTAATAAAAACCCCTTAAAATGTAGCTAAAGGTTGCAGCTTTATCAAATTAAATCAATAATTCCATTACTATTCGGCAATCATGAACAGATCGATGCGCAAGAGTGACATTAAATGGCTGCCTACTGCAAAATCGATATCAAAATGCTTGTAAAATATGAATTTATATGTTTATTTTAAAAGTAATACCCTTAAAACCTAGCTTAAAATCCAAACGCGTATGGTTACCTTAATAAAAACCCCTTAAAATGTAGCTAAAGGTTGCAGCTTTATCAAATTAAATCAATAATTCCATTACTATTCGGCAATCATGAACAGATCGATGCGCAAGAGTGACATTAAATGGCTGCCTACTGCAAAATCGATATCAAAATGCTTGTAAAATATGAATTTATATGTTTATTTTAAAAGTAATACCCTTAAAACCTAGCTTAAAATCCAAACGCGTATGGTTACCTTAATAAAAACCCCTTAAAATGTAGCTAAAGGTTGCAGCTTTATCAAATTAAATCAATAATTCCATTACTATTCGGCAATCATGAACAGATCGATGCGCAAGAGTGACATTAAATGGCTGCCTACTGCAAAATCGATATCAAAATGCTTGTAAAATATGAATTTATATGTTTATTTTAAAAGTAATACCCTTAAAACCTAGCTTAAAATCCAAACGCGTATGGTTACCTTAATAAAAACCCCTTAAAATGTAGCTAAAGGTTGCAGCTTTATCAAATTAAATCAATAATTCCATTACTATTCGGCAATCATGAACAGATCGATGCGCAAGAGTGACATTAAATGGCTGCCTACTGCAAAATCGATATCAAAATGCTTGTAAAATATGAATTTATATGTTTATTTTAAAAGTAATACCCTTAAAACCTAGCTTAAAATCCAAACGCGTATGGTTACCTTAATAAAAACCCCTTAAAATGTAGCTAAAGGTTGCAGCTTTATCAAATTAAATCAATAATTCCATTACTATTCGGCAATCATGAACAGATCGATGCGCAAGAGTGACATTAAATGGCTGCCTACTGCAAAATCGATATCAAAATGCTTGTAAAATATGAATTTATATGTTTATTTTAAAAGTAATACCCTTAAAACCTAGCTTAAAATCCAAACGCGTATGGTTACCTTAATAAAAACCCCTTAAAATGTAGCTAAAGGTTGCAGCTTTATCAAATTAAATCAATAATTCCATTACTATTCGGCAATCATGAACAGATCGATGCGCAAGAGTGACATTAAATGGCTGCCTACTGCAAAATCGATATCAAAATGCTTGTAAAATATGAATTTATATGTTTATTTTAAAAGTAATACCCTTAAAACCTAGCTTAAAATCCAAACGCGTATGGTTACCTTAATAAAAACCCCTTAAAATGTAGCTAAAGGTTGCAGCTTTATCAAATTAAATCAATAATTCCATTACTATTCGGCAATCATGAACAGATCGATGCGCAAGAGTGACATTAAATGGCTGCCTACTGCAAAATCGATATCAAAATGCTTGTAAAATATGAATTTATATGTTTATTTTAAAAGTAATACCCTTAAAACCTAGCTTAAAATCCAAACGCGTATGGTTACCTTAATAAAAACCCCTTAAAATGTAGCTAAAGGTTGCAGCTTTATCAAATTAAATCAATAATTCCATTACTATTCGGCAATCATGAACAGATCGATGCGCAAGAGTGACATTAAATGGCTGCCTACTGCAAAATCGATATCAAAATGCTTGTAAAATATGAATTTATATGTTTATTTTAAAAGTAATACCCTTAAAACCTAGCTTAAAATCCAAACGCGTATGGTTACCTTAATAAAAACCCCTTAAAATGTAGCTAAAGGTTGCAGCTTTATCAAATTAAATCAATAATTCCATTACTATTCGGCAATCATGAACAGATCGATGCGCAAGAGTGACATTAAATGGCTGCCTACTGCAAAATCGATATCAAAATGCTTGTAAAATATGAATTTATTGTTTATTTTAAAAGTAATACCCTTAATAACCTAGCTTAAAATCCAAACGCGTATGGTTACCTTAATAAAAACCCCTTAAAATGTAGCTAAAGGTTGCAGCTTTATCAAATTAAATCAATAATTCCATTACTATTCGGCAATCATGAACAGATCGATGCGCAAGAGTGACATTAAATGGCTGCCTACTGCAAAATCGATATCAAAATGCTTGTAAAATATGAATTTATATGTTTATTTTAAAAGTAATACCCTTAAAACCTAGCTTAAAATCCAAACGCGTATGGTTACCTTAATAAAAACCCCTTAAAATGTAGCTAAAGGTTGCAGCTTTATCAAATTAAATCAATAATTCCATTACTATTCGGCAATCATGAACAGATCGATGCGCAAGAGTGACATTAAATGGCTGCCTACTGCAAAATCGATATCAAAATGCTTGTAAAATATGAATTTATATGTTTATTTTAAAAGTAATACCCTTAAAACCTAGCTTAAAATCCAAACGCGTATGGTTACCTTAATAAAAACCCCTTAAAATGTAGCTAAAGGTTGCAGCTTTATCAAATTAAATCAATAATTCCATTACTATTCGGCAATCATGAACAGATCGATGCGCAAGAGTGACATTAAATGGCTGCCTACTGCAAAATCGATATCAAAATGCTTGTAAAATATGAATTTATATGTTTATTTTAAAAGTAATACCCTTAAAACCTAGCTTAAAATCCAAACGCGTATGGTTACCTTAATAAAAACCCCTTAAAATGTAGCTAAAGGTTGCAGCTTTATCAAATTAAATCAATAATTCCATTACTATTCGGCAATCATGAACAGATCGATGCGCAAGAGTGACATTAAATGGCTGCCTACTGCAAAATCGATATCAAAATGCTTGTAAAATATGAATTTATATGTTTATTTTAAAAGTAATACCCTTAAAACCTAGCTTAAAATCCAAACGCGTATGGTTACCTTAATAAAAACCCCTTAAAATGTAGCTAAAGGTTGCAGCTTTATCAAATTAAATCAATAATTCCATTACTATTCGGCAATCATGAACAGATCGATGCGCAAGAGTGACATTAAATGGCTGCCTACTGCAAAATCGATATCAAAATGCTTGTAAAATATGAATTTATATGTTTATTTTAAAAGTAATACCCTTAAAACCTAGCTTAAAATCCAAACGCGTATGGTTACCTTAATAAAAACCCCTTAAAATGTAGCTAAAGGTTGCAGCTTTATCAAATTAAATCAATAATTCCATTACTATTCGGCAATCATGAACAGATCGATGCGCAAGAGTGACATTAAATGGCTGCCTACTGCAAAATCGATATCAAAATGCTTGTAAAATATGAATTTATATGTTTATTTTAAAAGTAATACCCTTAAAACCTAGCTTAAAATCCAAACGCGTATGGTTACCTTAATAAAAACCCCTTAAAATGTAGCTAAAGGTTGCAGCTTTATCAAATTAAATCAATAATTCCATTACTATTCGGCAATCATGAACAGATCGATGCGCAAGAGTGACATTAAATGGCTGCCTACTGCAAAATCGATATCAAAATGCTTGTAAAATATGAATTTATATGTTTATTTTAAAAGTAATACCCTTAAAACCTAGCTTAAAATCCAAACGCGTATGGTTACCTTAATAAAAACCCCTTAAAATGTAGCTAAAGGTTGCAGCTTTATCAAATTAAATCAATAATTCCATTACTATTCGGCAATCATGAACAGATCGATGCGCAAGAGTGACATTAAATGGCTGCCTACTGCAAAATCGATATCAAAATGCTTGTAAAATATGAATTTATATGTTTATTTTAAAAGTAATACCCTTAAAACCTAGCTTAAAATCCAAACGCGTATGGTTACCTTAATAAAAACCCCTTAAAATGTAGCTAAAGGTTGCAGCTTTATCAAATTAAATCAATAATTCCATTACTATTCGGCAATCATGAACAGATCGATGCGCAAGAGTGACATTAAATGGCTGCCTACTGCAAAATCGATATCAAAATGCTTGTAAAATATGAATTTATATGTTTATTTTAAAAGTAATACCCTTAAAACCTAGCTTAAAATCCAAACGCGTATGGTTACCTTAATAAAAACCCCTTAAAATGTAGCTAAAGGTTGCAGCTTTATCAAATTAAATCAATAATTCCATTACTATTCGGCAATCATGAACAGATCGATGCGCAAGAGTGACATTAAATGGCTGCCTACTGCAAAATCGATATCAAAATGCTTGTAAAATATGAATTTATATGTTTATTTTAAAAGTAATACCCTTAAAACCTAGCTTAAAATCCAAACGCGTATGGTTACCTTAATAAAAACCCCTTAAAATGTAGCTAAAGGTTGCAGCTTTATCAAATTAAATCAATAATTCCATTACTATTCGGCAATCATGAACAGATCGATGCGCAAGAGTGACATTAAATGGCTGCCTACTGCAAAATCGATATCAAAATGCTTGTAAAATATGAATTTATATGTTTATTTTAAAAGTAATACCCTTAAAACCTAGCTTAAAATCCAAACGCGTATGGTTACCTTAATAAAAACCCCTTAAAATGTAGCTAAAGGTTGCAGCTTTATCAAATTAAATCAATAATTCCATTACTATTCGGCAATCATGAACAGATCGATGCGCAAGAGTGACATTAAATGGCTGCCTACTGCAAAATCGATATCAAAATGCTTGTAAAATATGAATTTATATGTTTATTTTAAAAGTAATACCCTTAAAACCTAGCTTAAAATCCAAACGCGTATGGTTACCTTAATAAAAACCCCTTAAAATGTAGCTAAAGGTTGCAGCTTTATCAAATTAAATCAATAATTCCATTACTATTCGGCAATCATGAACAGATCGATGCGCAAGAGTGACATTAAATGGCTGCCTACTGCAAAATCGATATCAAAATGCTTGTAAAATATGAATTTATATGTTTATTTTAAAAGTAATACCCTTAAAACCTAGCTTAAAATCCAAACGCGTATGGTTACCTTAATAAAAACCCCTTAAAATGTAGCTAAAGGTTGCAGCTTTATCAAATTAAATCAATAATTCCATTACTATTCGGCAATCATGAACAGATCGATGCGCAAGAGTGACATTAAATGGCTGCCTACTGCAAAATCGATATCAAAATGCTTGTAAAATATGAATTTATATGTTTATTTTAAAAGTAATACCCTTAAAACCTAGCTTAAAATCCAAACGCGTATGGTTACCTTAATAAAAACCCCTTAAAATGTAGCTAAAGGTTGCAGCTTTATCAAATTAAATCAATAATTCCATTACTATTCGGCAATCATGAACAGATCGATGCGCAAGAGTGACATTAAATGGCTGCCTACTGCAAAATCGATATCAAAATGCTTGTAAAATATGAATTTATATGTTTATTTTAAAAGTAATACCCTTAAAACCTAGCTTAAAATCCAAACGCGTATGGTTACCTTAATAAAAACCCCTTAAAATGTAGCTAAAGGTTGCAGCTTTATCAAATTAAATCAATAATTCCATTACTATTCGGCAATCATGAACAGATCGATGCGCAAGAGTGACATTAAATGGCTGCCTACTGCAAAATCGATATCAAAATGCTTGTAAAATATGAATTTATATGTTTATTTTAAAAGTAATACCCTTAAAACCTAGCTTAAAATCCAAACGCGTATGGTTACCTTAATAAAAACCCCTTAAAATGTAGCTAAAGGTTGCAGCTTTATCAAATTAAATCAATAATTCCATTACTATTCGGCAATCATGAACAGATCGATGCGCAAGAGTGACATTAAATGGCTGCCTACTGCAAAATCGATATCAAAATGCTTGTAAAATATGAATTTATATGTTTATTTTAAAAGTAATACCCTTAAAACCTAGCTTAAAATCCAAACGCGTATGGTTACCTTAATAAAAACCCCTTAAAATGTAGCTAAAGGTTGCAGCTTTATCAAATTAAATCAATAATTCCATTACTATTCGGCAATCATGAACAGATCGATGCGCAAGAGTGACATTAAATGGCTGCCTACTGCAAAATCGATATCAAAATGCTTGTAAAATATGAATTTATATGTTTATTTTAAAAGTAATACCCTTAAAACCTAGCTTAAAATCCAAACGCGTATGGTTACCTTAATAAAAACCCCTTAAAATGTAGCTAAAGGTTGCAGCTTTATCAAATTAAATCAATAATTCCATTACTATTCGGCAATCATGAACAGATCGATGCGCAAGAGTGACATTAAATGGCTGCCTACTGCAAAATCGATATCAAAATGCTTGTAAAATATGAATTTATATGTTTATTTTAAAAGTAATACCCTTAAAACCTAGCTTAAAATCCAAACGCGTATGGTTACCTTAATAAAAACCCCTTAAAATGTAGCTAAAGGTTGCAGCTTTATCAAATTAAATCAATAATTCCATTACTATTCGGCAATCATGAACAGATCGATGCGCAAGAGTGACATTAAATGGCTGCCTACTGCAAAATCGATATCAAAATGCTTGTAAAATATGAATTTATATGTTTATTTTAAAAGTAATACCCTTAAAACCTAGCTTAAAATCCAAACGCGTATGGTTACCTTAATAAAAACCCCTTAAAATGTAGCTAAAGGTTGCAGCTTTATCAAATTAAATCAATAATTCCATTACTATTCGGCAATCATGAACAGATCGATGCGCAAGAGTGACATTAAATGGCTGCCTACTGCAAAATCGATATCAAAATGCTTGTAAAATATGAATTTATATGTTTATTTTAAAAGTAATACCCTTAAAACCTAGCTTAAAATCCAAACGCGTATGGTTACCTTAATAAAAACCCCTTAAAATGTAGCTAAAGGTTGCAGCTTTATCAAATTAAATCAATAATTCCATTACTATTCGGCAATCATGAACAGATCGATGCGCAAGAGTGACATTAAATGGCTGCCTACTGCAAAATCGATATCAAAATGCTTGTAAAATATGAATTTATATGTTTATTTTAAAAGTAATACCCTTAAAACCTAGCTTAAAATCCAAACGCGTATGGTTACCTTAATAAAAACCCCTTAAAATGTAGCTAAAGGTTGCAGCTTTATCAAATTAAATCAATAATTCCATTACTATTCGGCAATCATGAACAGATCGATGCGCAAGAGTGACATTAAATGGCTGCCTACTGCAAAATCGATATCAAAATGCTTGTAAAATATGAATTTATATGTTTATTTTAAAAGTAATACCCTTAAAACCTAGCTTAAAATCCAAACGCGTATGGTTACCTTAATAAAAACCCCTTAAAATGTAGCTAAAGGTTGCAGCTTTATCAAATTAAATCAATAATTCCATTACTATTCGGCAATCATGAACAGATCGATGCGCAAGAGTGACATTAAATGGCTGCCTACTGCAAAATCGATATCAAAATGCTTGTAAAATATGAATTTATATGTTTATTTTAAAAGTAATACCCTTAAAACCTAGCTTAAAATCCAAACGCGTATGGTTACCTTAATAAAAACCCCTTAAAATGTAGCTAAAGGTTGCAGCTTTATCAAATTAAATCAATAATTCCATTACTATTCGGCAATCATGAACAGATCGATGCGCAAGAGTGACATTAAATGGCTGCCTACTGCAAAATCGATATCAAAATGCTTGTAAAATATGAATTTATATGTTTATTTTAAAAGTAATACCCTTAAAACCTAGCTTAAAATCCAAACGCGTATGGTTACCTTAATAAAAACCCCTTAAAATGTAGCTAAAGGTTGCAGCTTTATCAAATTAAATCAATAATTCCATTACTATTCGGCAATCATGAACAGATCGATGCGCAAGAGTGACATTAAATGGCTGCCTACTGCAAAATCGATATCAAAATGCTTGTAAAATATGAATTTATATGTTTATTTTAAAAGTAATACCCTTAAAACCTAGCTTAAAATCCAAACGCGTATGGTTACCTTAATAAAAACCCCTTAAAATGTAGCTAAAGGTTGCAGCTTTATCAAATTAAATCAATAATTCCATTACTATTCGGCAATCATGAACAGATCGATGCGCAAGAGTGACATTAAATGGCTGCCTACTGCAAAATCGATATCAAAATGCTTGTAAAATATGAATTTATATGTTTATTTTAAAAGTAATACCCTTAAAACCTAGCTTAAAATCCAAACGCGTATGGTTACCTTAATAAAAACCCCTTAAAATGTAGCTAAAGGTTGCAGCTTTATCAAATTAAATCAATAATTCCATTACTATTCGGCAATCATGAACAGATCGATGCGCAAGAGTGACATTAAATGGCTGCCTACTGCAAAATCGATATCAAAATGCTTGTAAAATATGAATTTATATGTTTATTTTAAAAGTAATACCCTTAAAACCTAGCTTAAAATCCAAACGCGTATGGTTACCTTAATAAAAACCCCTTAAAATGTAGCTAAAGGTTGCAGCTTTATCAAATTAAATCAATAATTCCATTACTATTCGGCAATCATGAACAGATCGATGCGCAAGAGTGACATTAAATGGCTGCCTACTGCAAAATCGATATCAAAATGCTTGTAAAATATGAATTTATATGTTTATTTTAAAAGTAATACCCTTAAAACCTAGCTTAAAATCCAAACGCGTATGGTTACCTTAATAAAAACCCCTTAAAATGTAGCTAAAGGTTGCAGCTTTATCAAATTAAATCAATAATTCCATTACTATTCGGCAATCATGAACAGATCGATGCGCAAGAGTGACATTAAATGGCTGCCTACTGCAAAATCGATATCAAAATGCTTGTAAAATATGAATTTATATGTTTATTTTAAAAGTAATACCCTTAAAACCTAGCTTAAAATCCAAACGCGTATGGTTACCTTAATAAAAACCCCTTAAAATGTAGCTAAAGGTTGCAGCTTTATCAAATTAAATCAATAATTCCATTACTATTCGGCAATCATGAACAGATCGATGCGCAAGAGTGACATTAAATGGCTGCCTACTGCAAAATCGATATCAAAATGCTTGTAAAATATGAATTTATATGTTTATTTTAAAAGTAATACCCTTAAAACCTAGCTTAAAATCCAAACGCGTATGGTTACCTTAATAAAAACCCCTTAAAATGTAGCTAAAGGTTGCAGCTTTATCAAATTAAATCAATAATTCCATTACTATTCGGCAATCATGAACAGATCGATGCGCAAGAGTGACATTAAATGGCTGCCTACTGCAAAATCGATATCAAAATGCTTGTAAAATATGAATTTATATGTTTATTTTAAAAGTAATACCCTTAAAACCTAGCTTAAAATCCAAACGCGTATGGTTACCTTAATAAAAACCCCTTAAAATGTAGCTAAAGGTTGCAGCTTTATCAAATTAAATCAATAATTCCATTACTATTCGGCAATCATGAACAGATCGATGCGCAAGAGTGACATTAAATGGCTGCCTACTGCAAAATCGATATCAAAATGCTTGTAAAATATGAATTTATATGTTTATTTTAAAAGTAATACCCTTAAAACCTAGCTTAAAATCCAAACGCGTATGGTTACCTTAATAAAAACCCCTTAAAATGTAGCTAAAGGTTGCAGCTTTATCAAATTAAATCAATAATTCCATTACTATTCGGCAATCATGAACAGATCGATGCGCAAGAGTGACATTAAATGGCTGCCTACTGCAAAATCGATATCAAAATGCTTGTAAAATATGAATTTATATGTTTATTTTAAAAGTAATACCCTTAAAACCTAGCTTAAAATCCAAACGCGTATGGTTACCTTAATAAAAACCCCTTAAAATGTAGCTAAAGGTTGCAGCTTTATCAAATTAAATCAATAATTCCATTACTATTCGGCAATCATGAACAGATCGATGCGCAAGAGTGACATTAAATGGCTGCCTACTGCAAAATCGATATCAAAATGCTTGTAAAATATGAATTTATATGTTTATTTTAAAAGTAATACCCTTAAAACCTAGCTTAAAATCCAAACGCGTATGGTTACCTTAATAAAAACCCCTTAAAATGTAGCTAAAGGTTGCAGCTTTATCAAATTAAATCAATAATTCCATTACTATTCGGCAATCATGAACAGATCGATGCGCAAGAGTGACATTAAATGGCTGCCTACTGCAAAATCGATATCAAAATGCTTGTAAAATATGAATTTATATGTTTATTTTAAAAGTAATACCCTTAAAACCTAGCTTAAAATCCAAACGCGTATGGTTACCTTAATAAAAACCCCTTAAAATGTAGCTAAAGGTTGCAGCTTTATCAAATTAAATCAATAATTCCATTACTATTCGGCAATCATGAACAGATCGATGCGCAAGAGTGACATTAAATGGCTGCCTACTGCAAAATCGATATCAAAATGCTTGTAAAATATGAATTTATATGTTTATTTTAAAAGTAATACCCTTAAAACCTAGCTTAAAATCCAAACGCGTATGGTTACCTTAATAAAAACCCCTTAAAATGTAGCTAAAGGTTGCAGCTTTATCAAATTAAATCAATAATTCCATTACTATTCGGCAATCATGAACAGATCGATGCGCAAGAGTGACATTAAATGGCTGCCTACTGCAAAATCGATATCAAAATGCTTGTAAAATATGAATTTATATGTTTATTTTAAAAGTAATACCCTTAAAACCTAGCTTAAAATCCAAACGCGTATGGTTACCTTAATAAAAACCCCTTAAAATGTAGCTAAAGGTTGCAGCTTTATCAAATTAAATCAATAATTCCATTACTATTCGGCAATCATGAACAGATCGATGCGCAAGAGTGACATTAAATGGCTGCCTACTGCAAAATCGATATCAAAATGCTTGTAAAATATGAATTTATATGTTTATTTTAAAAGTAATACCCTTAAAACCTAGCTTAAAATCCAAACGCGTATGGTTACCTTAATAAAAACCCCTTAAAATGTAGCTAAAGGTTGCAGCTTTATCAAATTAAATCAATAATTCCATTACTATTCGGCAATCATGAACAGATCGATGCGCAAGAGTGACATTAAATGGCTGCCTACTGCAAAATCGATATCAAAATGCTTGTAAAATATGAATTTATATGTTTATTTTAAAAGTAATACCCTTAAAACCTAGCTTAAAATCCAAACGCGTATGGTTACCTTAATAAAAACCCCTTAAAATGTAGCTAAAGGTTGCAGCTTTATCAAATTAAATCAATAATTCCATTACTATTCGGCAATCATGAACAGATCGATGCGCAAGAGTGACATTAAATGGCTGCCTACTGCAAAATCGATATCAAAATGCTTGTAAAATATGAATTTATATGTTTATTTTAAAAGTAATACCCTTAAAACCTAGCTTAAAATCCAAACGCGTATGGTTACCTTAATAAAAACCCCTTAAAATGTAGCTAAAGGTTGCAGCTTTATCAAATTAAATCAATAATTCCATTACTATTCGGCAATCATGAACAGATCGATGCGCAAGAGTGACATTAAATGGCTGCCTACTGCAAAATCGATATCAAAATGCTTGTAAAATATGAATTTATATGTTTATTTTAAAAGTAATACCCTTAAAACCTAGCTTAAAATCCAAACGCGTATGGTTACCTTAATAAAAACCCCTTAAAATGTAGCTAAAGGTTGCAGCTTTATCAAATTAAATCAATAATTCCATTACTATTCGGCAATCATGAACAGATCGATGCGCAAGAGTGACATTAAATGGCTGCCTACTGCAAAATCGATATCAAAATGCTTGTAAAATATGAATTTATATGTTTATTTTAAAAGTAATAGCCTTAAAACCTAGCTGGAGTCTTGTGTATTCTATCTTAGTCTGTCGTCTCTGTGTACCTCGACCGTCTTCCATTCATTGGGTCTATTTATCTTCCCTTCCGGACGTATCCTACACTAGTACCTTACGACAGCAAACTTGCTAATTATGAAAATTTTGCCCACCCACCCTCCCAGGCACGAAGTGCTAAAGGGGACGTGTACGGCGCACGCACCGCGACAAACATGGTGGAGGAGGTGTGGATAGTTATATATATGTGACAGTTTTGCGAACACGTATCTGTGAATTGTGAATGCAACATGTATATGAGCCAGAAGCGTGTGAACGAAAATAAGTACCACCTGCTGCAATACTGCAACAGTATTACTCGGATATAAGCAGTTTTTGGGTGTAAATATGCGTTTTCTACAAACGAGGAGTGCTTAGTGCGTATAAACCGAAATCGATTTTGAAGCTACAATGCACTATTGGGTAATAATAACGCAATTTTTTGTTAATTGAGTACGCCTTATAATAAATATGAATTTTATATCCTTTATTGGCTATGGTGGGTTTTGGTTTAGGGTCATTGCATAAAAGGGGGGAATACTGTGCTGTGAAATGGGAAGGTTGGCTGCGATTAGTATCAGCTGGTAGCGTCATTTTACATGTGGGTTAGCAAAAAATCTATTACGAAGAGCAGGAAAAGACGAGCTTGTTTTTTATTTGGCATTGTTTTGTTTTTGATTGCGATATGTGTACCTTGTTTTTTTTTTATTGTGTAAGTTTTCGCATAAAGGTGCAACAGACTTTACGCACATGCAAAAGTTAATTTTAAAAATATGTTCAGCACTGAGTTGACAATTCATTATTGCAGCTGTACCTATTATTTTGGTAGTTATTTTAAAAATGTGAAGAAGTTTTCGTAATGTGTATTAATTTCTGAGTTTATTCACGCGATCAATTATGCATTTATACTGAATTGTGGTGCTACAATAACGTGTAATAGAAACAGAAATTATTTAGAGAAATAAATTAAGGACTGTATCGAAAATTATAAATACTCTTTAAAAATCATATAAAGTGGGCTATGCAATGCTGATTGCTTAGCAATATCGTTTTTTAGATTCCAGAGGTTCAAATTGATATTTTCGTGCAAAATTTTGTATAGTATATCGACCTGCTTAAAAATGAGAGGACTTTCCGCAAAACTTCGTCAGGAAATTTTGTCCAAATGGGCATCAACCAAAGGAATGTCGTATAGAAAACTAGCAAAAGAAGCAAATGTTAGCCTGTTCGCTGTGCAAAACACCATTTGCCGGTATACTACACATTGCACACTTGAGGATTTACCAGGACGAGGTCGTAAAAAGGGTGCGCCCCAACCATCGCTGGATACTAAGATATGTGCCTTATTTAAAAAAATAAGGAGATATTCGTACGCGATTGCGCAAAAAAAAACCGGAACGAGTGCAGCAATGGTCCAACGTGCCAAGAAGAGAAACCAGTTGGGAACATATAGAAAGCAAAAGCAGCCAAGAGGAAGCACTCAGCAAGGCGCGCAGGTGAAAACCAGATCCCGAAAATTGTACGACTATATTGTAGGCAAAAATTTGATTGCATCATAATGGACGACAAAACATACGTGAAATTGGACTACAAAACGCTGCCAGCACCCCAATTCGACACAGTTCCGAAAGGCAGTGAAATTTCAAAAGCTGAGAAATCAATTTTTTGCGAAAAATTTGGCAAAAAGATTCTTGTTTGACAAGCAATATGGAAGTGTGGAAAAATATCGACTCCATTCTTCACGGACAAGCCCCTGAACGCTGAAATGTACCTAAATGAGTGCCTCAAGAAGAGAATGCTGCCGTTGGCGAAAAAAAAAACTGGCAAGACTTTGTTTTGGGCCGACTTAGCTTCTTGCCATTATGCTAAGCGAGTACTAACGTGGTATGAGGAGAAGAACATAAATTTTGTTAAGAAAAACATGAATCCTCCAAATTGTCCAGAGATACGCCCCATCGAGAAATTCTGGGCGTTGATGAAGAGGGACCTTAAAAAAAGACCTAAACCGGCTAACTCCGTTCAAAAATTTAAAAAAGATTGGAATAGTGTTGCCAAAAAATTGGGTTCTGGATGTGTCCAGAATTTAATGAAGGACCTCCACAACAAGATTAAAAATGTGGGTAAGCCACTCACTAAATAATTTTTTTTGTTGCTAGTTACAAAAAAATAAAATATGAAATGTCATTTTAAAAAAAAAATAAATTCTAACTTTTGTTATGCACTAGTATGAAACATGTTTTGGTGTATTTATAATTTTCGATACAGTCCTTATTTCATACGCTGAAGTCAGCAGATATTCGGTTGCTTTTTCCTTCAGTTCATGTCTCATTGAGTTTGCCGTTTCTAGTGCAGCACGAAACAGTGATGGCAAGTTGAACTCTTTTCAAACGCAGAGGTGCAACTCAAGCAATGCAAACGTTAAGGCTTTGAGGGCAGTCAGCAAACACTGATGTAAAATCATATTAAAACACGAGGCAACATACTTATGACGTTTTTCAGCAACAACGTTTTTTTGCAATCAATTTCCTATAAACGTACTACAGAATGAAAGCAAAAACAAACCAATTATTTTATTTGCAAATAAACATCGAACGCACCAGCAGCCCTTGCCCTGGCGTTTGTATGGCGAATGTTTTGTACGAATGTTTTGTTCTTTAGTGGTTGGGATTGTAATACCGAGGTGCTCTTAGTTAATATATTGGTAATTTATTTATTGACTCTTTTTATGGAGCTTTTCATTATTAAAAAAAATGGAGATTAATAAGAAATAATTAAATAAATTTCATGTTGGATGCAGCTGAGGATTGAACCCGGGTCTCCTAGTGGCCCAAGCAATTTAACGCACTGATCAGCAAATCCGCGGCGGTCGCAATAAAAAATGGCAGTTGCCGACCGTGAAAGCGAAACTTTCTTGCTTACGGAGTCACTATGCACCGGCCAACGCGGCCCGACCAGTGACTACGTGACGTGCAACTCGGAGAAGAAATGATTTTCAGACCATTTTTTGCTTTTTCCAATCGTCCGATAGTGTACGGGTTTTTTACCCAAACATTCGCACAGCACCGGTTACCAGTCAATTGTTTTCATCTTAAAGTGCTAACTTTTCTTATTCGCTGTAAATATAGCATTGCAAATCAACTTGTTTTACTGGTCTAAGTAATTTTGATTGTAACGCGTACAAAAAAAAATATATTATTCGGTTGCTTTTTCCTTCAGTTCATGTCTCATTGAGTTTGCCGTTTCTAGTGCAGCACAAAACAGTGATGGCAAGTTGAACTCTTTTCAAACGCAGAGCTGCAACTCAAGCAATGCAAACGTTAAGGCTTTGAGGGCAGTCAGCAAAAACTGATGTAAAATCATATTAAAACACGAGGCAACATACTTATGACGTTTTTCAGCAACAACGTTTTTTTGCAATCAATTTCCTATAAACGTACTACAGAATGAAAGCAAAAACAAACCAATTATTTTATTTGCAAATAAACATCGAACGCACCAGCAGCCCTTGCCCTGGCGTTTGTATGGCGAATGTTTTGTACGAATGTTTTGTTCTTTAGTGGTTGGTATTGTAATACCGAGGTGCTCTTAGTTAATATATTGGTAATTTATTTATTGACTCTTTTTATGGAGCTTTTCATTATTAAAAAAAATGGAGATTAATAAGAAATAATTAAATAAATTTCATGTTGGATGCAGCTGAGGATTGAACCCGGGTCTCCTAGTGGCCCAAGCAATTTAACGCACTGATCAGCAAATCCGCGGCGGTCGCAATAAAAAATGGCAGTTGCCGACCGTGAAAGCGAAACTTTCTTGCTTACGGAGTCACTATGCACCGGCCAACGCCGCTAAAATCATATTAAAACACGAGGCAACATACTTATGACGTTTTTCAGCAACAACGTTTTTTTGCAATCAATTTCCTATAAACGTACTACAGAATGAAAGCAAAAACAAACCAATTATTTTATTTGCAAATAAACATCGAACGCACCAGCAGCCCTTGCCCTGGCGTTTGTATGGCGAATGTTTTGTACGAATGTTTTGTTCTTTAGTGGTTGGGATTGTAATACCGAGGTGCTCTTAGTTAATATATTGGTAATTTATTTATTGACTCTTTTTATGGAGCTTTTCATTCTTAAAAAAAATGGAGATTAATAAGAAATAATTAAATAAATTTCATGTTGGATGCAGCTGAGGATTGAACCCGGGTCTCCTAGTGGCCCAAGCAATTTAACGCACTGATCAGCAAATCCGCGGCGGTCGCAATAAAAAATGGCAGTTGCCGACCGTGAAAGCGAAACTTTCTTGCTTACGGAGTCACTATGCACCGGCCAACGCGGCCCGACCAGTGACTACGTGACGTGCAACTCGGAGAAGAAATGATTTTCAGACCATTTTTTGCTTTTTCCAATCGTCCGATAGTGTACGGGTTTTTTACCCAAACATTCGCACAGCACCGGTTACCAGTCAATTGTTTGCATCTTAAAGTGCTAACTTTTCTTATTCGCTGTAAATATAGCATTGCAAATCAACTTGTTTTACTGGTCTAAGTAATTTTGATTGTAACGCGTACAAAAAAAAAGCAGAAATAAATTATTTCATACGCTGAAGTCAGCAGATACTCGGTTGCTTTTTCCTTCAGTTCATGTCTCATTGAGTTTGCCGTTTCTAGTGCAGCACAAAACAGTGATGGCAAGTTGAACTCTTTTCAAACGCAGAGCTGCAACTCAAGCAATGCAAACGTTAAGGCTTTGAGGGCAGTCAGCAAAAACTGATGTAAAATCCCTACAAACGGATGGTGATGGCCTTTCTGCAAAATCGATATCAATATGCTTGTAAAATATGAATTTATATGTTTATTTTAAAAGTAATACCCTTAAAACCTAGCTTAAAATCCAAACGCGTATGGTTACCTTAATAAAAACCCCTTAAAATGTAGCTAAAGGTTGCAGCTTTATCAAATTAAATCAATAATTCCATTACTATTCGGCAATCATGAACAGATCGATGCGCAAGAGTGACATTAAATGGCTGCCTACTGCAAAATCGATATCAAAATGCTTGTAAAATATGAATTTATATGTTTATTTTAAAAGTAATACCCTTAAAACCTAGCTTGAAATCCAAACGCGTATGGCTACCTTAATAAAAACCCCTTAAAATGTAGCTAAAGGTTGCAGCTTTATCAAATTAAATCAATAATTCCATTACTATTCGGCAATCATGAACAGATCGATGCGCAAGAGTGACATTAAATGGCTGCCTACTGCAAAATCGATATCAAAATGCTTGTAAAATATGAATTTATATGTTTATTTTAAAAGTAATACCCTTAAAACCTAGCTTAAAATCCAAACGCGTATGGTTACCTTAATAAAAACCCCTTAAAATGTAGCTAAAGGTTGCAGCTTTATCAAATTAAATCAATAATTCCATTACTATTCGGCAATCATGAACAGATCGATGCGCAAGAGTGACATTAAATGGCTGCCTACTGCAAAATCGATATCAAAATGCTTGTAAAATATGAATTTATATGTTTATTTTAAAAGTAATACCCTTAAAACCTAGCTTAAAATCCAAACGCGTATGGTTACCTTAATAAAAACCCCTTAAAATTTAGCTAAAGGTTGCAGCTTTATCAAATTAAATCAATAATTCCATTACTATTCGGCAATCATGAACAGATCGATGCGCAAGAGTGACATTAAATGGCTGCCTACTGCAAAATCGATATCAAAATGCTTGTAAAATATGAATTTATATGTTTATTTTAAAAGTAATACCCTTAAAACCTAGCTTAAAATCCAAACGCGTATGGTTACCTTAATAAAAACCCCTTAAAATGTAGCTAAAGGTTGCAGCTTTATCAAATTAAATCAATAATTCCATTACTATTCGGCAATCATGAACAGATCGATGCGCAAGAGTGACATTAAATGGCTGCCTACTGCAAAATCGATATCAAAATGCTTGTAAAATATGAATTTATATGTTTATTTTAAAAGTAATACCCTTAAAACCTAGCTTAAAATCCAAACGCGTATGGTTACCTTAATAAAAACCCCTTAAAATGTAGCTAAAGGTTGCAGCTTTATCAAATTAAATCAATAATTCCATTACTATTCGGCAATCATGAACAGATCGATGCGCAAGAGTGACATTAAATGGCTGCCTACTGCAAAATCGATATCAAAATGCTTGTAAAATATGAATTTATATGTTTATTTTAAAAGTAATACCCTTAAAACCTAGCTTAAAATCCAAACGCGTATGGTTACCTTAATAAAAACCCCTTAAAATGTAGCTAAAGGTTGCAGCTTTATCAAATTAAATCAATAATTCCATTACTATTCGGCAATCATGAACAGATCGATGCGCAAGAGTGACATTAAATGGCTGCCTACTGCAAAATCGATATCAAAATGCTTGTAAAATATGAATTTTTATGTTTATTTTAAAAGTAATACCCTTAAAACCTAGCTTAAAATCCAAACGCGTATGGTTACCTTAATAAAAACCCCTTAAAATGTAGCTAAAGGTTGCAGCTTTATCAAATTAAATCAATAATTCCATTACTATTCGGCAATCATGAACAGATCGATGCGCAAGAGTGACATTAAATGGCTGCCTACTGCAAAATCGATATCAAAATGCTTGTAAAATATGAATTTATATGTTTATTTTAAAAGTAATACCCTTAAAACCTAGCTTAAAATCCAAACGCGTATGGTTACCTTAATAAAAACCCCTTAAAATGTAGCTAAAGGTTGCAGCTTTATCAAATTAAATCAATAATTCCATTACTATTCGGCAATCATGAACAGATCGATGCGCAAGAGTGACATTAAATGGCTGCCTACTGCAAAATCGATATCAAAATGCTTGTAAAATATGAATTTATATGTTTATTTTAAAAGTAATACCCTTAAAACCTAGCTTAAAATCCAAACGCGTATGGTTACCTTAATAAAAACCCCTTAAAATGTAGCTAAAGGTTGCAGCTTTATCAAATTAAATCAATAATTCCATTACTATTCGGCAATCATGAACAGATCGATGCGCAAGAGTGACATTAAATGGCTGCCTACTGCAAAATCGATATCAAAATGCTTGTAAAATATGAATTTATATGTTTATTTTAAAAGTAATACCCTTAAAACCTAGCTTAAAATCCAAACGCGTATGGTTACCTTAATAAAAACCCCTTAAAATGTAGCTAAAGGTTGCAGCTTTATCAAATTAAATCAACAATTCCATTACTATTCGGCAATCATGAACAGATCGATGCGCAAGAGTGACATTAAATGGCTGCCTACTGCAAAATCGATATCAAAATGCTTGTAAAATATGAATTTATATGTTTATTTTAAAAGTAATACCCTTAAAACCTAGCTTAAAATCCAAACGCGTATGGTTACCTTAATAAAAACCCCTTAAAATGTAGCTAAAGGTTGCAGCTTTATCAAATTAAATCAACAATTCCATTACTATTCGGCAATCATGAACAGATCGATGCGCAAGAGTGACATTAAATGGCTGCCTACTGCAAAATCGATATCAAAATGCTTGTAAAATATGAATTTATATGTTTATTTTAAAAGTAATACCCTTAAAACCTAGCTTAAAATCCAAACGCGTATGGTTACCTTAATAAAAACCCCTTAAAATGTAGCTAAAGGTTGCAGCTTTATCAAATTAAATCAATAATTCCATTACTATTCGGCAATCATGAACAGATCGATGCGCAAGAGTGACATTAAATGGCTGCCTACTGCAAAATCGATATCAAAATGCTTGTAAAATATGAATTTATATGTTTATTTTAAAAGTAATACCCTTAAAACCTAGCTTAAAATCCAAACGCGTATGGTTACCTTAATAAAAACCCCTTAAAATGTAGCTAAAGGTTGCAGCTTTATCAAATTAAATCAATAATTCCATTACTATTCGGCAATCATGAACAGATCGATGCGCAAGAGTGACATTAAATGGCTGCCTACTGCAAAATCGATATCAAAATGCTTGTAAAATATGAATTTATATGTTTATTTTAAAAGTAATACCCTTAAAACCTAGCTTAAAATCCAAACGCGTATGGTTACCTTAATAAAAACCCCTTAAAATGTAGCTAAAGGTTGCAGCTTTATCAAATTAAATCAATAATTCCATTACTATTCGGCAATCATGAACAGATCGATGCGCAAGAGTGACATTAAATGGCTGCCTACTGCAAAATCGATATCAAAATGCTTGTAAAATATGAATTTATATGTTTATTTTAAAAGTAATACCCTTAAAACCTAGCTTAAAATCCAAACGCGTATGGTTACCTTAATAAAAACCCCTTAAAATGTAGCTAAAGGTTGCAGCTTTATCAAATTAAATCAATAATTCCATTACTATTCGGCAATCATGAACAGATCGATGCGCAAGAGTGACATTAAATGGCTGCCTACTGCAAAATCGATATCAAAATGCTTGTAAAATATGAATTTATATGTTTATTTTAAAAGTAATACCCTTAAAACCTAGCTTAAAATCCAAACGCGTATGGTTACCTTAATAAAAACCCCTTAAAATGTAGCTAAAGGTTGCAGCTTTATCAAATTAAATCAATAATTCCATTACTATTCGGCAATCATGAACAGATCGATGCGCAAGAGTGACATTAAATGGCTGCCTACTGCAAAATCGATATCAAAATGCTTGTAAAATATGAATTTATATGTTTATTTTAAAAGTAATACCCTTAAAACCTAGCTTAAAATCCAAACGCGTATGGTTACCTTAATAAAAACCCCTTAAAATGTAGCTAAAGGTTGCAGCTTTATCAAATTAAATCAATAATTCCATTACTATTCGGCAATCATGAACAGATCGATGCGCAAGAGTGACATTAAATGGCTGCCTACTGCAAAATCGATATCAAAATGCTTGTAAAATATGAATTTATATGTTTATTTTAAAAGTAATACCCTTAAAACCTAGCTTAAAATCCAAACGCGTATGGTTACCTTAATAAAAACCCCTTAAAATGTAGCTAAAGGTTGCAGCTTTATCAAATTAAATCAATAATTCCATTACTATTCGGCAATCATGAACAGATCGATGCGCAAGAGTGACATTAAATGGCTGCCTACTGCAAAATCGATATCAAAATGCTTGTAAAATATGAATTTATATGTTTATTTTAAAAGTAATACCCTTAAAACCTAGCTTAAAATCCAAACGCGTATGGTTACCTTAATAAAAACCCCTTAAAATGTAGCTAAAGGTTGCAGCTTTATCAAATTAAATCAATAATTCCATTACTATTCGGCAATCATGAACAGATCGATGCGCAAGAGTGACATTAAATGGCTGCCTACTGCAAAATCGATATCAAAATGCTTGTAAAATATGAATTTATATGTTTATTTTAAAAGTAATACCCTTAAAACCTAGCTTAAAATCCAAACGCGTATGGTTACCTTAATAAAAACCCCTTAAAATGTAGCTAAAGGTTGCAGCTTTATCAAATTAAATCAATAATTCCATTACTATTCGGCAATCATGAACAGATCGATGCGCAAGAGTGACATTAAATGGCTGCCTACTGCAAAATCGATATCAAAATGCTTGTAAAATATGAATTTATATGTTTATTTTAAAAGTAATACCCTTAAAACCTAGCTTAAAATCCAAACGCGTATGGTTACCTTAATAAAAACCCCTTAAAATGTAGCTAAAGGTTGCAGCTTTATCAAATTAAATCAATAATTCCATTACTATTCGGCAATCATGAACAGATCGATGCGCAAGAGTGACATTAAATGGCTGCCTACTGCAAAATCGATATCAAAATGCTTGTAAAATATGAATTTATATGTTTATTTTAAAAGTAATACCCTTAAAACCTAGCTTAAAATCCAAACGCGTATGGTTACCTTAATAAAAACCCCTTAAAATGTAGCTAAAGGTTGCAGCTTTATCAAATTAAATCAATAATTCCATTACTATTCGGCAATCATGAACAGATCGATGCGCAAGAGTGACATTAAATGGCTGCCTACTGCAAAATCGATATCAAAATGCTTGTAAAATATGAATTTATATGTTTATTTTAAAAGTAATACCCTTAAAACCTAGCTTAAAATCCAAACGCGTATGGTTACCTTAATAAAAACCCCTTAAAATGTAGCTAAAGGTTGCAGCTTTATCAAATTAAATCAATAATTCCATTACTATTCGGCAATCATGAACAGATCGATGCGCAAGAGTGACATTAAATGGCTGCCTACTGCAAAATCGATATCAAAATGCTTGTAAAATATGAATTTATATGTTTATTTTAAAAGTAATACCCTTAAAACCTAGCTTAAAATCCAAACGCGTATGGTTACCTTAATAAAAACCCCTTAAAATGTAGCTAAAGGTTGCAGCTTTATCAAATTAAATCAATAATTCCATTACTATTCGGCAATCATGAACAGATCGATGCGCAAGAGTGACATTAAATGGCTGCCTACTGCAAAATCGATATCAAAATGCTTGTAAAATATGAATTTATATGTTTATTTTAAAAGTAATACCCTTAAAACCTAGCTTAAAATCCAAACGCGTATGGTTACCTTAATAAAAACCCCTTAAAATGTAGCTAAAGGTTGCAGCTTTATCAAATTAAATCAATAATTCCATTACTATTCGGCAATCATGAACAGATCGATGCGCAAGAGTGACATTAAATGGCTGCCTACTGCAAAATCGATATCAAAATGCTTGTAAAATATGAATTTATATGTTTATTTTAAAAGTAATACCCTTAAAACCTAGCTTAAAATCCAAACGCGTATGGTTACCTTAATAAAAACCCCTTAAAATGTAGCTAAAGGTTGCAGCTTTATCAAATTAAATCAATAATTCCATTACTATTCGGCAATCATGAACAGATCGATGCGCAAGAGTGACATTAAATGGCTGCCTACTGCAAAATCGATATCAAAATGCTTGTAAAATATGAATTTATATGTTTATTTTAAAAGTAATACCCTTAAAACCTAGCTTAAAATCCAAACGCGTATGGTTACCTTAATAAAAACCCCTTAAAATGTAGCTAAAGGTTGCAGCTTTATCAAATTAAATCAATAATTCCATTACTATTCGGCAATCATGAACAGATCGATGCGCAAGAGTGACATTAAATGGCTGCCTACTGCAAAATCGATATCAAAATGCTTGTAAAATATGAATTTATATGTTTATTTTAAAAGTAATACCCTTAAAACCTAGCTTAAAATCCAAACGCGTATGGTTACCTTAATAAAAACCCCTTAAAATGTAGCTAAAGGTTGCAGCTTTATCAAATTAAATCAATAATTCCATTACTATTCGGCAATCATGAACAGATCGATGCGCAAGAGTGACATTAAATGGCTGCCTACTGCAAAATCGATATCAAAATGCTTGTAAAATATGAATTTATATGTTTATTTTAAAAGTAATACCCTTAAAACCTAGCTTAAAATCCAAACGCGTATGGTTACCTTAATAAAAACCCCTTAAAATGTAGCTAAAGGTTGCAGCTTTATCAAATTAAATCAATAATTCCATTACTATTCGGCAATCATGAACAGATCGATGCGCAAGAGTGACATTAAATGGCTGCCTACTGCAAAATCGATATCAAAATGCTTGTAAAATATGAATTTATATGTTTATTTTAAAAGTAATACCCTTAAAACCTAGCTTAAAATCCAAACGCGTATGGTTACCTTAATAAAAACCCCTTAAAATGTAGCTAAAGGTTGCAGCTTTATCAAATTAAATCAATAATTCCATTACTATTCGGCAATCATGAACAGATCGATGCGCAAGAGTGACATTAAATGGCTGCCTACTGCAAAATCGATATCAAAATGCTTGTAAAATATGAATTTATATGTTTATTTTAAAAGTAATACCCTTAAAACCTAGCTTAAAATCCAAACGCGTATGGTTACCTTAATAAAAACCCCTTAAAATGTAGCTAAAGGTTGCAGCTTTATCAAATTAAATCAATAATTCCATTACTATTCGGCAATCATGAACAGATCGATGCGCAAGAGTGACATTAAATGGCTGCCTACTGCAAAATCGATATCAAAATGCTTGTAAAATATGAATTTATATGTTTATTTTAAAAGTAATACCCTTAAAACCTAGCTTAAAATCCAAACGCGTATGGTTACCTTAATAAAAACCCCTTAAAATGTAGCTAAAGGTTGCAGCTTTATCAAATTAAATCAATAATTCCATTACTATTCGGCAATCATGAACAGATCGATGCGCAAGAGTGACATTAAATGGCTGCCTACTGCAAAATCGATATCAAAATGCTTGTAAAATATGAATTTATATGTTTATTTTAAAAGTAATACCCTTAAAACCTAGCTTAAAATCCAAACGCGTATGGTTACCTTAATAAAAACCCCTTAAAATGTAGCTAAAGGTTGCAGCTTTATCAAATTAAATCAATAATTCCATTACTATTCGGCAATCATGAACAGATCGATGCGCAAGAGTGACATTAAATGGCTGCCTACTGCAAAATCGATATCAAAATGCTTGTAAAATATGAATTTATATGTTTATTTTAAAAGTAATACCCTTAAAACCTAGCTTAAAATCCAAACGCGTATGGTTACCTTAATAAAAACCCCTTAAAATGTAGCTAAAGGTTGCAGCTTTATCAAATTAAATCAATAATTCCATTACTATTCGGCAATCATGAACAGATCGATGCGCAAGAGTGACATTAAATGGCTGCCTACTGCAAAATCGATATCAAAATGCTTGTAAAATATGAATTTATATGTTTATTTTAAAAGTAATACCCTTAAAACCTAGCTTAAAATCCAAACGCGTATGGTTACCTTAATAAAAACCCCTTAAAATGTAGCTAAAGGTTGCAGCTTTATCAAATTAAATCAATAATTCCATTACTATTCGGCAATCATGAACAGATCGATGCGCAAGAGTGACATTAAATGGCTGCCTACTGCAAAATCGATATCAAAATGCTTGTAAAATATGAATTTATATGTTTATTTTAAAAGTAATACCCTTAAAACCTAGCTTAAAATCCAAACGCGTATGGTTACCTTAATAAAAACCCCTTAAAATGTAGCTAAAGGTTGCAGCTTTATCAAATTAAATCAATAATTCCATTACTATTCGGCAATCATGAACAGATCGATGCGCAAGAGTGACATTAAATGGCTGCCTACTGCAAAATCGATATCAAAATGCTTGTAAAATATGAATTTATATGTTTATTTTAAAAGTAATACCCTTAAAACCTAGCTTAAAATCCAAACGCGTATGGTTACCTTAATAAAAACCCCTTAAAATGTAGCTAAAGGTTGCAGCTTTATCAAATTAAATCAATAATTCCATTACTATTCGGCAATCATGAACAGATCGATGCGCAAGAGTGACATTAAATGGCTGCCTACTGCAAAATCGATATCAAAATGCTTGTAAAATATGAATTTATATGTTTATTTTAAAAGTAATACCCTTAAAACCTAGCTTAAAATCCAAACGCGTATGGTTACCTTAATAAAAACCCCTTAAAATGTAGCTAAAGGTTGCAGCTTTATCAAATTAAATCAATAATTCCATTACTATTCGGCAATCATGAACAGATCGATGCGCAAGAGTGACATTAAATGGCTGCCTACTGCAAAATCGATATCAAAATGCTTGTAAAATATGAATTTATATGTTTATTTTAAAAGTAATACCCTTAAAACCTAGCTTAAAATCCAAACGCGTATGGTTACCTTAATAAAAACCCCTTAAAATGTAGCTAAAGGTTGCAGCTTTATCAAATTAAATCAATAATTCCATTACTATTCGGCAATCATGAACAGATCGATGCGCAAGAGTGACATTAAATGGCTGCCTACTGCAAAATCGATATCAAAATGCTTGTAAAATATGAATTTATATGTTTATTTTAAAAGTAATACCCTTAAAACCTAGCTTAAAATCCAAACGCGTATGGTTACCTTAATAAAAACCCCTTAAAATGTAGCTAAAGGTTGCAGCTTTATCAAATTAAATCAATAATTCCATTACTATTCGGCAATCATGAACAGATCGATGCGCAAGAGTGACATTAAATGGCTGCCTACTGCAAAATCGATATCAAAATGCTTGTAAAATATGAATTTATATGTTTATTTTAAAAGTAATACCCTTAAAACCTAGCTTAAAATCCAAACGCGTATGGTTACCTTAATAAAAACCCCTTAAAATGTAGCTAAAGGTTGCAGCTTTATCAAATTAAATCAATAATTCCATTACTATTCGGCAATCATGAACAGATCGATGCGCAAGAGTGACATTAAATGGCTGCCTACTGCAAAATCGATATCAAAATGCTTGTAAAATATGAATTTATATGTTTATTTTAAAAGTAATACCCTTAAAACCTAGCTTAAAATCCAAACGCGTATGGTTACCTTAATAAAAACCCCTTAAAATGTAGCTAAAGGTTGCAGCTTTATCAAATTAAATCAATAATTCCATTACTATTCGGCAATCATGAACAGATCGATGCGCAAGAGTGACATTAAATGGCTGCCTACTGCAAAATCGATATCAAAATGCTTGTAAAATATGAATTTATATGTTTATTTTAAAAGTAATACCCTTAAAACCTAGCTTAAAATCCAAACGCGTATGGTTACCTTAATAAAAACCCCTTAAAATGTAGCTAAAGGTTGCAGCTTTATCAAATTAAATCAATAATTCCATTACTATTCGGCAATCATGAACAGATCGATGCGCAAGAGTGACATTAAATGGCTGCCTACTGCAAAATCGATATCAAAATGCTTGTAAAATATGAATTTATATGTTTATTTTAAAAGTAATACCCTTAAAACCTAGCTTAAAATCCAAACGCGTATGGTTACCTTAATAAAAACCCCTTAAAATGTAGCTAAAGGTTGCAGCTTTATCAAATTAAATCAATAATTCCATTACTATTCGGCAATCATGAACAGATCGATGCGCAAGAGTGACATTAAATGGCTGCCTACTGCAAAATCGATATCAAAATGCTTGTAAAATATGAATTTATATGTTTATTTTAAAAGTAATACCCTTAAAACCTAGCTTAAAATCCAAACGCGTATGGTTACCTTAATAAAAACCCCTTAAAATGTAGCTAAAGGTTGCAGCTTTATCAAATTAAATCAATAATTCCATTACTATTCGGCAATCATGAACAGATCGATGCGCAAGAGTGACATTAAATGGCTGCCTACTGCAAAATCGATATCAAAATGCTTGTAAAATATGAATTTATATGTTTATTTTAAAAGTAATACCCTTAAAACCTAGCTTAAAATCCAAACGCGTATGGTTACCTTAATAAAAACCCCTTAAAATGTAGCTAAAGGTTGCAGCTTTATCAAATTAAATCAATAATTCCATTACTATTCGGCAATCATGAACAGATCGATGCGCAAGAGTGACATTAAATGGCTGCCTACTGCAAAATCGATATCAAAATGCTTGTAAAATATGAATTTATATGTTTATTTTAAAAGTAATACCCTTAAAACCTAGCTTAAAATCCAAACGCGTATGGTTACCTTAATAAAAACCCCTTAAAATGTAGCTAAAGGTTGCAGCTTTATCAAATTAAATCAATAATTCCATTACTATTCGGCAATCATGAACAGATCGATGCGCAAGAGTGACATTAAATGGCTGCCTACTGCAAAATCGATATCAAAATGCTTGTAAAATATGAATTTATATGTTTATTTTAAAAGTAATACCCTTAAAACCTAGCTTAAAATCCAAACGCGTATGGTTACCTTAATAAAAACCCCTTAAAATGTAGCTAAAGGTTGCAGCTTTATCAAATTAAATCAATAATTCCATTACTATTCGGCAATCATGAACAGATCGATGCGCAAGAGTGACATTAAATGGCTGCCTACTGCAAAATCGATATCAAAATGCTTGTAAAATATGAATTTATATGTTTATTTTAAAAGTAATACCCTTAAAACCTAGCTTAAAATCCAAACGCGTATGGTTACCTTAATAAAAACCCCTTAAAATGTAGCTAAAGGTTGCAGCTTTATCAAATTAAATCAATAATTCCATTACTATTCGGCAATCATGAACAGATCGATGCGCAAGAGTGACATTAAATGGCTGCCTACTGCAAAATCGATATCAAAATGCTTGTAAAATATGAATTTATATGTTTATTTTAAAAGTAATACCCTTAAAACCTAGCTTAAAATCCAAACGCGTATGGTTACCTTAATAAAAACCCCTTAAAATGTAGCTAAAGGTTGCAGCTTTATCAAATTAAATCAATAATTCCATTACTATTCGGCAATCATGAACAGATCGATGCGCAAGAGTGACATTAAATGGCTGCCTACTGCAAAATCGATATCAAAATGCTTGTAAAATATGAATTTATATGTTTATTTTAAAAGTAATACCCTTAAAACCTAGCTTAAAATCCAAACGCGTATGGTTACCTTAATAAAAACCCCTTAAAATGTAGCTAAAGGTTGCAGCTTTATCAAATTAAATCAATAATTCCATTACTATTCGGCAATCATGAACAGATCGATGCGCAAGAGTGACATTAAATGGCTGCCTACTGCAAAATCGATATCAAAATGCTTGTAAAATATGAATTTATATGTTTATTTTAAAAGTAATACCCTTAAAACCTAGCTTAAAATCCAAACGCGTATGGTTACCTTAATAAAAACCCCTTAAAATGTAGCTAAAGGTTGCAGCTTTATCAAATTAAATCAATAATTCCATTACTATTCGGCAATCATGAACAGATCGATGCGCAAGAGTGACATTAAATGGCTGCCTACTGCAAAATCGATATCAAAATGCTTGTAAAATATGAATTTATATGTTTATTTTAAAAGTAATACCCTTAAAACCTAGCTTAAAATCCAAACGCGTATGGTTACCTTAATAAAAACCCCTTAAAATGTAGCTAAAGGTTGCAGCTTTATCAAATTAAATCAATAATTCCATTACTATTCGGCAATCATGAACAGATCGATGCGCAAGAGTGACATTAAATGGCTGCCTACTGCAAAATCGATATCAAAATGCTTGTAAAATATGAATTTGTTTATTTTAAAAGTAATACCCTTAAAACCTAGCTTAAAATCCAAACGCGTATGGTTACCTTAATAAAAACCCCTTAAAATGTAGCTAAAGGTTGCAGCTTTATCAAATTAAATCAATAATTCCATTACTATTCGGCAATCATGAACAGATCGATGCGCAAGAGTGACATTAAATGGCTGCCTACTGCAAAATCGATATCAAAATGCTTGTAAAATATGAATTTATATGTTTATTTTAAAAGTAATACCCTTAAAACCTAGCTTAAAATCCAAACGCGTATGGTTACCTTAATAAAAACCCCTTAAAATGTAGCTAAAGGTTGCAGCTTTATCAAATTAAATCAATAATTCCATTACTATTCGGCAATCATGAACAGATCGATGCGCAAGAGTGACATTAAATGGCTGCCTACTGCAAAATCGATATCAAAATGCTTGTAAAATATGAATTTATATGTTTATTTTAAAAGTAATACCCTTAAAACCTAGCTTAAAATCCAAACGCGTATGGTTACCTTAATAAAAACCCCTTAAAATGTAGCTAAAGGTTGCAGCTTTATCAAATTAAATCAATAATTCCATTACTATTCGGCAATCATGAACAGATCGATGCGCAAGAGTGACATTAAATGGCTGCCTACTGCAAAATCGATATCAAAATGCTTGTAAAATATGAATTTATATGTTTATTTTAAAAGTAATACCCTTAAAACCTAGCTTAAAATCCAAACGCGTATGGTTACCTTAATAAAAACCCCTTAAAATGTAGCTAAAGGTTGCAGCTTTATCAAATTAAATCAATAATTCCATTACTATTCGGCAATCATGAACAGATCGATGCGCAAGAGTGACATTAAATGGCTGCCTACTGCAAAATCGATATCAAAATGCTTGTAAAATATGAATTTATATGTTTATTTTAAAAGTAATACCCTTAAAACCTAGCTTAAAATCCAAACGCGTATGGTTACCTTAATAAAAACCCCTTAAAATGTAGCTAAAGGTTGCAGCTTTATCAAATTAAATCAATAATTCCATTACTATTCGGCAATCATGAACAGATCGATGCGCAAGAGTGACATTAAATGGCTGCCTACTGCAAAATCGATATCAAAATGCTTGTAAAATATGAATTTATATGTTTATTTTAAAAGTAATACCCTTAAAACCTAGCTTAAAATCCAAACGCGTATGGTTACCTTAATAAAAACCCCTTAAAATGTAGCTAAAGGTTGCAGCTTTATCAAATTAAATCAATAATTCCATTACTATTCGGCAATCATGAACAGATCGATGCGCAAGAGTGACATTAAATGGCTGCCTACTGCAAAATCGATATCAAAATGCTTGTAAAATATGAATTTATATGTTTATTTTAAAAGTAATACCCTTAAAACCTAGCTTAAAATCCAAACGCGTATGGTTACCTTAATAAAAACCCCTTAAAATGTAGCTAAAGGTTGCAGCTTTATCAAATTAAATCAATAATTCCATTACTATTCGGCAATCATGAACAGATCGATGCGCAAGAGTGACATTAAATGGCTGCCTACTGCAAAATCGATATCAAAATGCTTGTAAAATATGAATTTATATGTTTATTTTAAAAGTAATACCCTTAAAACCTAGCTTAAAATCCAAACGCGTATGGTTACCTTAATAAAAACCCCTTAAAATGTAGCTAAAGGTTGCAGCTTTATCAAATTAAATCAATAATTCCATTACTATTCGGCAATCATGAACAGATCGATGCGCAAGAGTGACATTAAATGGCTGCCTACTGCAAAATCGATATCAAAATGCTTGTAAAATATGAATTTATATGTTTATTTTAAAAGTAATACCCTTAAAACCTAGCTTAAAATCCAAACGCGTATGGTTACCTTAATAAAAACCCCTTAAAATGTAGCTAAAGGTTGCAGCTTTATCAAATTAAATCAATAATTCCATTACTATTCGGCAATCATGAACAGATCGATGCGCAAGAGTGACATTAAATGGCTGCCTACTGCAAAATCGATATCAAAATGCTTGTAAAATATGAATTTATATGTTTATTTTAAAAGTAATACCCTTAAAACCTAGCTTAAAATCCAAACGCGTATGGTTACCTTAATAAAAACCCCTTAAAATGTAGCTAAAGGTTGCAGCTTTATCAAATTAAATCAATAATTCCATTACTATTCGGCAATCATGAACAGATCGATGCGCAAGAGTGACATTAAATGGCTGCCTACTGCAAAATCGATATCAAAATGCTTGTAAAATATGAATTTATATGTTTATTTTAAAAGTAATACCCTTAAAACCTAGCTTAAAATCCAAACGCGTATGGTTACCTTAATAAAAACCCCTTAAAATGTAGCTAAAGGTTGCAGCTTTATCAAATTAAATCAATAATTCCATTACTATTCGGCAATCATGAACAGATCGATGCGCAAGAGTGACATTAAATGGCTGCCTACTGCAAAATCGATATCAAAATGCTTGTAAAATATGAATTTATATGTTTATTTTAAAAGTAATACCCTTAAAACCTAGCTTAAAATCCAAACGCGTATGGTTACCTTAATAAAAACCCCTTAAAATGTAGCTAAAGGTTGCAGCTTTATCAAATTAAATCAATAATTCCATTACTATTCGGCAATCATGAACAGATCGATGCGCAAGAGTGACATTAAATGGCTGCCTACTGCAAAATCGATATCAAAATGCTTGTAAAATATGAATTTATATGTTTATTTTAAAAGTAATACCCTTAAAACCTAGCTTAAAATCCAAACGCGTATGGTTACCTTAATAAAAACCCCTTAAAATGTAGCTAAAGGTTGCAGCTTTATCAAATTAAATCAATAATTCCATTACTATTCGGCAATCATGAACAGATCGATGCGCAAGAGTGACATTAAATGGCTGCCTACTGCAAAATCGATATCAAAATGCTTGTAAAATATGAATTTATATGTTTATTTTAAAAGTAATACCCTTAAAACCTAGCTTAAAATCCAAACGCGTATGGTTACCTTAATAAAAACCCCTTAAAATGTAGCTAAAGGTTGCAGCTTTATCAAATTAAATCAATAATTCCATTACTATTCGGCAATCATGAACAGATCGATGCGCAAGAGTGACATTAAATGGCTGCCTACTGCAAAATCGATATCAAAATGCTTGTAAAATATGAATTTATATGTTTATTTTAAAAGTAATACCCTTAAAACCTAGCTTAAAATCCAAACGCGTATGGTTACCTTAATAAAAACCCCTTAAAATGTAGCTAAAGGTTGCAGCTTTATCAAATTAAATCAATAATTCCATTACTATTCGGCAATCATGAACAGATCGATGCGCAAGAGTGACATTAAATGGCTGCCTACTGCAAAATCGATATCAAAATGCTTGTAAAATATGAATTTATATGTTTATTTTAAAAGTAATACCCTTAAAACCTAGCTTAAAATCCAAACGCGTATGGTTACCTTAATAAAAACCCCTTAAAATGTAGCTAAAGGTTGCAGCTTTATCAAATTAAATCAATAATTCCATTACTATTCGGCAATCATGAACAGATCGATGCGCAAGAGTGACATTAAATGGCTGCCTACTGCAAAATCGATATCAAAATGCTTGTAAAATATGAATTTATATGTTTATTTTAAAAGTAATACCCTTAAAACCTAGCTTAAAATCCAAACGCGTATGGTTACCTTAATAAAAACCCCTTAAAATGTAGCTAAAGGTTGCAGCTTTATCAAATTAAATCAATAATTCCATTACTATTCGGCAATCATGAACAGATCGATGCGCAAGAGTGACATTAAATGGCTGCCTACTGCAAAATCGATATCAAAATGCTTGTAAAATATGAATTTATATGTTTATTTTAAAAGTAATACCCTTAAAACCTAGCTTAAAATCCAAACGCGTATGGTTACCTTAATAAAAACCCCTTAAAATGTAGCTAAAGGTTGCAGCTTTATCAAATTAAATCAATAATTCCATTACTATTCGGCAATCATGAACAGATCGATGCGCAAGAGTGACATTAAATGGCTGCCTACTGCAAAATCGATATCAAAATGCTTGTAAAATATGAATTTATATGTTTATTTTAAAAGTAATACCCTTAAAACCTAGCTTAAAATCCAAACGCGTATGGTTACCTTAATAAAAACCCCTTAAAATGTAGCTAAAGGTTGCAGCTTTATCAAATTAAATCAATAATTCCATTACTATTCGGCAATCATGAACAGATCGATGCGCAAGAGTGACATTAAATGGCTGCCTACTGCAAAATCGATATCAAAATGCTTGTAAAATATGAATTTATATGTTTATTTTAAAAGTAATACCCTTAAAACCTAGCTTAAAATCCAAACGCGTATGGTTACCTTAATAAAAACCCCTTAAAATGTAGCTAAAGGTTGCAGCTTTATCAAATTAAATCAATAATTCCATTACTATTCGGCAATCATGAACAGATCGATGCGCAAGAGTGACATTAAATGGCTGCCTACTGCAAAATCGATATCAAAATGCTTGTAAAATATGAATTTATATGTTTATTTTAAAAGTAATACCCTTAAAACCTAGCTTAAAATCCAAACGCGTATGGTTACCTTAATAAAAACCCCTTAAAATGTAGCTAAAGGTTGCAGCTTTATCAAATTAAATCAATAATTCCATTACTATTCGGCAATCATGAACAGATCGATGCGCAAGAGTGACATTAAATGGCTGCCTACTGCAAAATCGATATCAAAATGCTTGTAAAATATGAATTTATATGTTTATTTTAAAAGTAATACCCTTAAAACCTAGCTTAAAATCCAAACGCGTATGGTTACCTTAATAAAAACCCCTTAAAATGTAGCTAAAGGTTGCAGCTTTATCAAATTAAATCAATAATTCCATTACTATTCGGCAATCATGAACAGATCGATGCGCAAGAGTGACATTAAATGGCTGCCTACTGCAAAATCGATATCAAAATGCTTGTAAAATATGAATTTATATGTTTATTTTAAAAGTAATACCCTTAAAACCTAGCTTAAAATCCAAACGCGTATGGTTACCTTAATAAAAACCCCTTAAAATGTAGCTAAAGGTTGCAGCTTTATCAAATTAAATCAATAATTCCATTACTATTCGGCAATCATGAACAGATCGATGCGCAAGAGTGACATTAAATGGCTGCCTACTGCAAAATCGATATCAAAATGCTTGTAAAATATGAATTTATATGTTTATTTTAAAAGTAATACCCTTAAAACCTAGCTTAAAATCCAAACGCGTATGGTTACCTTAATAAAAACCCCTTAAAATGTAGCTAAAGGTTGCAGCTTTATCAAATTAAATCAATAATTCCATTACTATTCGGCAATCATGAACAGATCGATGCGCAAGAGTGACATTAAATGGCTGCCTACTGCAAAATCGATATCAAAATGCTTGTAAAATATGAATTTATATGTTTATTTTAAAAGTAATACCCTTAAAACCTAGCTTAAAATCCAAACGCGTATGGTTACCTTAATAAAAACCCCTTAAAATGTAGCTAAAGGTTGCAGCTTTATCAAATTAAATCAATAATTCCATTACTATTCGGCAATCATGAACAGATCGATGCGCAAGAGTGACATTAAATGGCTGCCTACTGCAAAATCGATATCAAAATGCTTGTAAAATATGAATTTATATGTTTATTTTAAAAGTAATACCCTTAAAACCTAGCTTAAAATCCAAACGCGTATGGTTACCTTAATAAAAACCCCTTAAAATGTAGCTAAAGGTTGCAGCTTTATCAAATTAAATCAAATTCCATTACTATTCGGCAATCATGAACAGATCGATGCGCAAGAGTGACATTAAATGGCTGCCTACTGCAAAATCGATATCAAAATGCTTGTAAAATATGAATTTATATGTTTATTTTAAAAGTAATACCCTTAAAACCTAGCTTAAAATCCAAACGCGTATGGTTACCTTAATAAAAACCCCTTAAAATGTAGCTAAAGGTTGCAGCTTTATCAAATTAAATCAATAATTCCATTACTATTCGGCAATCATGAACAGATCGATGCGCAAGAGTGACATTAAATGGCTGCCTACTGCAAAATCGATATCAAAATGCTTGTAAAATATGAATTTATATGTTTATTTTAAAAGTAATACCCTTAAAACCTAGCTTAAAATCCAAACGCGTATGGTTACCTTAATAAAAACCCCTTAAAATGTAGCTAAAGGTTGCAGCTTTATCAAATTAAATCAATAATTCCATTACTATTCGGCAATCATGAACAGATCGATGCGCAAGAGTGACATTAAATGGCTGCCTACTGCAAAATCGATATCAAAATGCTTGTAAAATATGAATTTATATGTTTATTTTAAAAGTAATACCCTTAAAACCTAGCTTAAAATCCAAACGCGTATGGTTACCTTAATAAAAACCCCTTAAAATGTAGCTAAAGGTTGCAGCTTTATCAAATTAAATCAATAATTCCATTACTATTCGGCAATCATGAACAGATCGATGCGCAAGAGTGACATTAAATGGCTGCCTACTGCAAAATCGATATCAAAATGCTTGTAAAATATGAATTTATATGTTTATTTTAAAAGTAATACCCTTAAAACCTAGCTTAAAATCCAAACGCGATCCATTACGTATTCGGCAATCAGTGACAGCTCGATGCGCAAGAGTGACATTATATGGCTGCCTACTGCAAAATCGCTATCAAAATGCTTGTAAAAATATGAATTTATATGTTTATTTTAAAAGTAATACCCTTAAAACCTAGCTTAAAATCCAAACGCGTATAGTTACCTTAATAAAACCCCTTAAAATGTAGCTAAAGGTTGCAGCTTTACAATTCTACTGCAAAATCGATATCAAAATGCTTGGAAAATATGAATTTATATGTTTATTTTAAAGTAATACCTTAAAACCTACTAATTCCATTACTATTCGGCAATCATGAACAGATCGATGCGCAAGAGTGACATTAAATGGCTGCCTACTGCAAAATCGATATCAAAATGCTTGTAAAATATGAATTTATATGTTTATTTTAAAAGTAATACCCTTAAAACCTAGCTTAAAATCCAAACGCGTATGGTTACCTTAATAAAAACCCCTTAAAATGTAGCTAAAGGTTGCAGCTTTATCAAATTAAATCTATAATTCCATTACTATTCGGCAATCATGAACAGATCGATGCGCAAGAGTGACATTAAATGGCTGCCTACTGCAAAATCGATATCAAAATGCTTGTAAAATATGAATTTATATGTTTATTTTAAAAGTAATACCCTTAAAACCTAGCTTAAAATCCAAACGCGTATGGTTACCTTAATAAAAACCCCTTAAAATGTAGCTAAAGGTTGCAGCTTTATCAAATTAAATCAATAATTCCATTACTATTCGGCAATCATGAACAGATCGATGCGCAAGAGTGACATTAAATGGCTGCCTACTGCAAAATCGATATCAAAATGCTTGTAAAATATGAATTTATATGTTTATTTTAAAAGTAATACCCTTAAAACCTAGCTTAAAATCCAAACGCGTATGGTTACCTTAATAAAAACCCCTTAAAATGTAGCTAAAGGTTGCAGCTTTATCAAATTAAATCAATAATTCCATTACTATTCGGCAATCATGAACAGATCGATGCGCAAGAGTGACATTAAATGGCTGCCTACTGCAAAATCGATATCAAAATGCTTGTAAAATATGAATTTATATGTTTATTTTAAAAGTAATACCCTTAAAACCTAGCTTAAAATCCAAACGCGTATGGTTACCTTAATAAAAACCCCTTAAAATGTAGCTAAAGGTTGCAGCTTTATCAAATTAAATCAATAATTCCATTACTATTCGGCAATCATGAACAGATCGATGCGCAAGAGTGACATTAAATGGCTGCCTACTGCAAAATCGATATCAAAATGCTTGTAAAATATGAATTTATATGTTTATTTTAAAAGTAATACCCTTAAAACCTAGCTTAAAATCCAAACGCGTATGGTTACCTTAATAAAAACCCCTTAAAATGTAGCTAAAGGTTGCAGCTTTATCAAATTAAATCAATAATTCCATTACTATTCGGCAATCATGAACAGATCGATGCGCAAGAGTGACATTAAATGGCTGCCTACTGCAAAATCGATATCAAAATGCTTGTAAAATATGAATTTATATGTTTATTTTAAAAGTAATACCCTTAAAACCTAGCTTAAAATCCAAACGCGTATGGTTACCTTAATAAAAACCCCTTAAAATGTAGCTAAAGGTTGCAGCTTTATCAAATTAAATCAATAATTCCATTACTATTCGGCAATCATGAACAGATCGATGCGCAAGAGTGACATTAAATGGCTGCCTACTGCAAAATCGATATCAAAATGCTTGTAAAATATGAATTTATATGTTTATTTTAAAAGTAATACCCTTAAAACCTAGCTTAAAATCCAAACGCGTATGGTTACCTTAATAAAAACCCCTTAAAATGTAGCTAAAGGTTGCAGCTTTATCAAATTAAATCAATAATTCCATTACTATTCGGCAATCATGAACAGATCGATGCGCAAGAGTGACATTAAATGGCTGCCTACTGCAAAATCGATATCAAAATGCTTGTAAAATATGAATTTATATGTTTATTTTAAAAGTAATACCCTTAAAACCTAGCTTAAAATCCAAACGCGTATGGTTACCTTAATAAAAACCCCTTAAAATGTAGCTAAAGGTTGCAGCTTTATCAAATTAAATCAATAATTCCATTACTATTCGGCAATCATGAACAGATCGATGCGCAAGAGTGACATTAAATGGCTGCCTACTGCAAAATCGATATCAAAATGCTTGTAAAATATGAATTTATATGTTTATTTTAAAAGTAATACCCTTAAAACCTAGCTTAAAATCCAAACGCGTATGGTTACCTTAATAAAAACCCCTTAAAATGTAGCTAAAGGTTGCAGCTTTATCAAATTAAATCAATAATTCCATTACTATTCGGCAATCATGAACAGATCGATGCGCAAGAGTGACATTAAATGGCTGCCTACTGCAAAATCGATATCAAAATGCTTGTAAAATATGAATTTATATGTTTATTTTAAAAGTAATACCCTTAAAACCTAGCTTAAAATCCAAACGCGTATGGTTACCTTAATAAAAACCCCTTAAAATGTAGCTAAAGGTTGCAGCTTTATCAAATTAAATCAATAATTCCATTACTATTCGGCAATCATGAACAGATCGATGCGCAAGAGTGACATTAAATGGCTGCCTACTGCAAAATCGATATCAAAATGCTTGTAAAATATGAATTTATATGTTTATTTTAAAAGTAATACCCTTAAAACCTAGCTTAAAATCCAAACGCGTATGGTTACCTTAATAAAAACCCCTTAAAATGTAGCTAAAGGTTGCAGCTTTATCAAATTAAATCAATAATTCCATTACTATTCGGCAATCATGAACAGATCGATGCGCAAGAGTGACATTAAATGGCTGCCTACTGCAAAATCGATATCAAAATGCTTGTAAAATATGAATTTATATGTTTATTTTAAAAGTAATACCCTTAAAACCTAGCTTAAAATCCAAACGCGTATGGTTACCTTAATAAAAACCCCTTAAAATGTAGCTAAAGGTTGCAGCTTTATCAAATTAAATCAATAATTCCATTACTATTCGGCAATCATGAACAGATCGATGCGCAAGAGTGACATTAAATGGCTGCCTACTGCAAAATCGATATCAAAATGCTTGTAAAATATGAATTTATATGTTTATTTTAAAAGTAATACCCTTAAAACCTAGCTTAAAATCCAAACGCGTATGGTTACCTTAATAAAAACCCCTTAAAATGTAGCTAAAGGTTGCAGCTTTATCAAATTAAATCAATAATTCCATTACTATTCGGCAATCATGAACAGATCGATGCGCAAGAGTGACATTAAATGGCTGCCTACTGCAAAATCGATATCAAAATGCTTGTAAAATATGAATTTATATGTTTATTTTAAAAGTAATACCCTTAAAACCTAGCTTAAAATCCAAACGCGTATGGTTACCTTAATAAAAACCCCTTAAAATGTAGCTAAAGGTTGCAGCTTTATCAAATTAAATCAATAATTCCATTACTATTCGGCAATCATGAACAGATCGATGCGCAAGAGTGACATTAAATGGCTGCCTACTGCAAAATCGATATCAAAATGCTTGTAAAATATGAATTTATATGTTTATTTTAAAAGTAATACCCTTAAAACCTAGCTTAAAATCCAAACGCGTATGGTTACCTTAATAAAAACCCCTTAAAATGTAGCTAAAGGTTGCAGCTTTATCAAATTAAATCAATAATTCCATTACTATTCGGCAATCATGAACAGATCGATGCGCAAGAGTGACATTAAATGGCTGCCTACTGCAAAATCGATATCAAAATGCTTGTAAAATATGAATTTATATGTTTATTTTAAAAGTAATACCCTTAAAACCTAGCTTAAAATCCAAACGCGTATGGTTACCTTAATAAAAACCCCTTAAAATGTAGCTAAAGGTTGCAGCTTTATCAAATTAAATCAATAATTCCATTACTATTCGGCAATCATGAACAGATCGATGCGCAAGAGTGACATTAAATGGCTGCCTACTGCAAAATCGATATCAAAATGCTTGTAAAATATGAATTTATATGTTTATTTTAAAAGTAATACCCTTAAAACCTAGCTTAAAATCCAAACGCGTATGGTTACCTTAATAAAAACCCCTTAAAATGTAGCTAAAGGTTGCAGCTTTATCAAATTAAATCAATAATTCCATTACTATTCGGCAATCATGAACAGATCGATGCGCAAGAGTGACATTAAATGGCTGCCTACTGCAAAATCGATATCAAAATGCTTGTAAAATATGAATTTATATGTTTATTTTAAAAGTAATACCCTTAAAACCTAGCTTAAAATCCAAACGCGTATGGTTACCTTAATAAAAACCCCTTAAAATGTAGCTAAAGGTTGCAGCTTTATCAAATTAAATCAATAATTCCATTACTATTCGGCAATCATGAACAGATCGATGCGCAAGAGTGACATTAAATGGCTGCCTACTGCAAAATCGATATCAAAATGCTTGTAAAATATGAATTTATATGTTTATTTTAAAAGTAATACCCTTAAAACCTAGCTTAAAATCCAAACGCGTATGGTTACCTTAATAAAAACCCCTTAAAATGTAGCTAAAGGTTGCAGCTTTATCAAATTAAATCAATAATTCCATTACTATTCGGCAATCATGAACAGATCGATGCGCAAGAGTGACATTAAATGGCTGCCTACTGCAAAATCGATATCAAAATGCTTGTAAAATATGAATTTATATGTTTATTTTAAAAGTAATACCCTTAAAACCTAGCTTAAAATCCAAACGCGTATGGTTACCTTAATAAAAACCCCTTAAAATGTAGCTAAAGGTTGCAGCTTTATCAAATTAAATCAATAATTCCATTACTATTCGGCAATCATGAACAGATCGATGCGCAAGAGTGACATTAAATGGCTGCCTACTGCAAAATCGATATCAAAATGCTTGTAAAATATGAATTTATATGTTTATTTTAAAAGTAATACCCTTAAAACCTAGCTTAAAATCCAAACGCGTATGGTTACCTTAATAAAAACCCCTTAAAATGTAGCTAAAGGTTGCAGCTTTATCAAATTAAATCAATAATTCCATTACTATTCGGCAATCATGAACAGATCGATGCGCAAGAGTGACATTAAATGGCTGCCTACTGCAAAATCGATATCAAAATGCTTGTAAAATATGAATTTATATGTTTATTTTAAAAGTAATACCCTTAAAACCTAGCTTAAAATCCAAACGCGTATGGTTACCTTAATAAAAACCCCTTAAAATGTAGCTAAAGGTTGCAGCTTTATCAAATTAAATCAATAATTCCATTACTATTCGGCAATCATGAACAGATCGATGCGCAAGAGTGACATTAAATGGCTGCCTACTGCAAAATCGATATCAAAATGCTTGTAAAATATGAATTTATATGTTTATTTTAAAAGTAATACCCTTAAAACCTAGCTTAAAATCCAAACGCGTATGGTTACCTTAATAAAAACCCCTTAAAATGTAGCTAAAGGTTGCAGCTTTATCAAATTAAATCAATAATTCCATTACTATTCGGCAATCATGAACAGATCGATGCGCAAGAGTGACATTAAATGGCTGCCTACTGCAAAATCGATATCAAAATGCTTGTAAAATATGAATTTATATGTTTATTTTAAAAGTAATACCCTTAAAACCTAGCTTAAAATCCAAACGCGTATGGTTACCTTAATAAAAACCCCTTAAAATGTAGCTAAAGGTTGCAGCTTTATCAAATTAAATCAATAATTCCATTACTATTCGGCAATCATGAACAGATCGATGCGCAAGAGTGACATTAAATGGCTGCCTACTGCAAAATCGATATCAAAATGCTTGTAAAATATGAATTTATATGTTTATTTTAAAAGTAATACCCTTAAAACCTAGCTTAAAATCCAAACGCGTATGGTTACCTTAATAAAAACCCCTTAAAATGTAGCTAAAGGTTGCAGCTTTATCAAATTAAATCAATAATTCCATTACTATTCGGCAATCATGAACAGATCGATGCGCAAGAGTGACATTAAATGGCTGCCTACTGCAAAATCGATATCAAAATGCTTGTAAAATATGAATTTATATGTTTATTTTAAAAGTAATACCCTTAAAACCTAGCTTAAAATCCAAACGCGTATGGTTACCTTAATAAAAACCCCTTAAAATGTAGCTAAAGGTTGCAGCTTTATCAAATTAAATCAATAATTCCATTACTATTCGGCAATCATGAACAGATCGATGCGCAAGAGTGACATTAAATGGCTGCCTACTGCAAAATCGATATCAAAATGCTTGTAAAATATGAATTTATATGTTTATTTTAAAAGTAATACCCTTAAAACCTAGCTTAAAATCCAAACGCGTATGGTTACCTTAATAAAAACCCCTTAAAATGTAGCTAAAGGTTGCAGCTTTATCAAATTAAATCAATAATTCCATTACTATTCGGCAATCATGAACAGATCGATGCGCAAGAGTGACATTAAATGGCTGCCTACTGCAAAATCGATATCAAAATGCTTGTAAAATATGAATTTATATGTTTATTTTAAAAGTAATACCCTTAAAACCTAGCTTAAAATCCAAACGCGTATGGTTACCTTAATAAAAACCCCTTAAAATGTAGCTAAAGGTTGCAGCTTTATCAAATTAAATCAATAATTCCATTACTATTCGGCAATCATGAACAGATCGATGCGCAAGAGTGACATTAAATGGCTGCCTACTGCAAAATCGATATCAAAATGCTTGTAAAATATGAATTTATATGTTTATTTTAAAAGTAATACCCTTAAAACCTAGCTTAAAATCCAAACGCGTATGGTTACCTTAATAAAAACCCCTTAAAATGTAGCTAAAGGTTGCAGCTTTATCAAATTAAATCAATAATTCCATTACTATTCGGCAATCATGAACAGATCGATGCGCAAGAGTGACATTAAATGGCTGCCTACTGCAAAATCGATATCAAAATGCTTGTAAAATATGAATTTATATGTTTATTTTAAAAGTAATACCCTTAAAACCTAGCTTAAAATCCAAACGCGTATGGTTACCTTAATAAAAACCCCTTAAAATGTAGCTAAAGGTTGCAGCTTTATCAAATTAAATCAATAATTCCATTACTATTCGGCAATCATGAACAGATCGATGCGCAAGAGTGACATTAAATGGCTGCCTACTGCAAAATCGATATCAAAATGCTTGTAAAATATGAATTTATATGTTTATTTTAAAAGTAATACCCTTAAAACCTAGCTTAAAATCCAAACGCGTATGGTTACCTTAATAAAAACCCCTTAAAATGTAGCTAAAGGTTGCAGCTTTATCAAATTAAATCAATAATTCCATTACTATTCGGCAATCATGAACAGATCGATGCGCAAGAGTGACATTAAATGGCTGCCTACTGCAAAATCGATATCAAAATGCTTGTAAAATATGAATTTATATGTTTATTTTAAAAGTAATACCCTTAAAACCTAGCTTAAAATCCAAACGCGTATGGTTACCTTAATAAAAACCCCTTAAAATGTAGCTAAAGGTTGCAGCTTTATCAAATTAAATCAATAATTCCATTACTATTCGGCAATCATGAACAGATCGATGCGCAAGAGTGACATTAAATGGCTGCCTACTGCAAAATCGATATCAAAATGCTTGTAAAATATGAATTTATATGTTTATTTTAAAAGTAATACCCTTAAAACCTAGCTTAAAATCCAAACGCGTATGGTTACCTTAATAAAAACCCCTTAAAATGTAGCTAAAGGTTGCAGCTTTATCAAATTAAATCAATAATTCCATTACTATTCGGCAATCATGAACAGATCGATGCGCAAGAGTGACATTAAATGGCTGCCTACTGCAAAATCGATATCAAAATGCTTGTAAAATATGAATTTATATGTTTATTTTAAAAGTAATACCCTTAAAACCTAGCTTAAAATCCAAACGCGTATGGTTACCTTAATAAAAACCCCTTAAAATGTAGCTAAAGGTTGCAGCTTTATCAAATTAAATCAATAATTCCATTACTATTCGGCAATCATGAACAGATCGATGCGCAAGAGTGACATTAAATGGCTGCCTACTGCAAAATCGATATCAAAATGCTTGTAAAATATGAATTTATATGTTTATTTTAAAAGTAATACCCTTAAAACCTAGCTTAAAATCCAAACGCGTATGGTTACCTTAATAAAAACCCCTTAAAATGTAGCTAAAGGTTGCAGCTTTATCAAATTAAATCAATAATTCCATTACTATTCGGCAATCATGAACAGATCGATGCGCAAGAGTGACATTAAATGGCTGCCTACTGCAAAATCGATATCAAAATGCTTGTAAAATATGAATTTATATGTTTATTTTAAAAGTAATACCCTTAAAACCTAGCTTAAAATCCAAACGCGTATGGTTACCTTAATAAAAACCCCTTAAAATGTAGCTAAAGGTTGCAGCTTTATCAAATTAAATCAATAATTCCATTACTATTCGGCAATCATGAACAGATCGATGCGCAAGAGTGACATTAAATGGCTGCCTACTGCAAAATCGATATCAAAATGCTTGTAAAATATGAATTTATATGTTTATTTTAAAAGTAATACCCTTAAAACCTAGCTTAAAATCCAAACGCGTATGGTTACCTTAATAAAAACCCCTTAAAATGTAGCTAAAGGTTGCAGCTTTATCAAATTAAATCAATAATTCCATTACTATTCGGCAATCATGAACAGATCGATGCGCAAGAGTGACATTAAATGGCTGCCTACTGCAAAATCGATATCAAAATGCTTGTAAAATATGAATTTATATGTTTATTTTAAAAGTAATACCCTTAAAACCTAGCTTAAAATCCAAACGCGTATGGTTACCTTAATAAAAACCCCTTAAAATGTAGCTAAAGGTTGCAGCTTTATCAAATTAAATCAATAATTCCATTACTATTCGGCAATCATGAACAGATCGATGCGCAAGAGTGACATTAAATGGCTGCCTACTGCAAAATCGATATCAAAATGCTTGTAAAATATGAATTTATATGTTTATTTTAAAAGTAATACCCTTAAAACCTAGCTTAAAATCCAAACGCGTATGGTTACCTTAATAAAAACCCCTTAAAATGTAGCTAAAGGTTGCAGCTTTATCAAATTAAATCAATAATTCCATTACTATTCGGCAATCATGAACAGATCGATGCGCAAGAGTGACATTAAATGGCTGCCTACTGCAAAATCGATATCAAAATGCTTGTAAAATATGAATTTATATGTTTATTTTAAAAGTAATACCCTTAAAACCTAGCTTAAAATCCAAACGCGTATGGTTACCTTAATAAAAACCCCTTAAAATGTAGCTAAAGGTTGCAGCTTTATCAAATTAAATCAATAATTCCATTACTATTCGGCAATCATGAACAGATCGATGCGCAAGAGTGACATTAAATGGCTGCCTACTGCAAAATCGATATCAAAATGCTTGTAAAATATGAATTTATATGTTTATTTTAAAAGTAATACCCTTAAAACCTAGCTTAAAATCCAAACGCGTATGGTTACCTTAATAAAAACCCCTTAAAATGTAGCTAAAGGTTGCAGCTTTATCAAATTAAATCAATAATTCCATTACTATTCGGCAATCATGAACAGATCGATGCGCAAGAGTGACATTAAATGGCTGCCTACTGCAAAATCGATATCAAAATGCTTGTAAAATATGAATTTATATGTTTATTTTAAAAGTAATACCCTTAAAACCTAGCTTAAAATCCAAACGCGTATGGTTACCTTAATAAAAACCCCTTAAAATGTAGCTAAAGGTTGCAGCTTTATCAAATTAAATCAATAATTCCATTACTATTCGGCAATCATGAACAGATCGATGCGCAAGAGTGACATTAAATGGCTGCCTACTGCAAAATCGATATCAAAATGCTTGTAAAATATGAATTTATATGTTTATTTTAAAAGTAATACCCTTAAAACCTAGCTTAAAATCCAAACGCGTATGGTTACCTTAATAAAAACCCCTTAAAATGTAGCTAAAGGTTGCAGCTTTATCAAATTAAATCAATAATTCCATTACTATTCGGCAATCATGAACAGATCGATGCGCAAGAGTGACATTAAATGGCTGCCTACTGCAAAATCGATATCAAAATGCTTGTAAAATATGAATTTATATGTTTATTTTAAAAGTAATACCCTTAAAACCTAGCTTAAAATCCAAACGCGTATGGTTACCTTAATAAAAACCCCTTAAAATGTAGCTAAAGGTTGCAGCTTTATCAAATTAAATCAATAATTCCATTACTATTCGGCAATCATGAACAGATCGATGCGCAAGAGTGACATTAAATGGCTGCCTACTGCAAAATCGATATCAAAATGCTTGTAAAATATGAATTTATATGTTTATTTTAAAAGTAATACCCTTAAAACCTAGCTTAAAATCCAAACGCGTATGGTTACCTTAATAAAAACCCCTTAAAATGTAGCTAAAGGTTGCAGCTTTATCAAATTAAATCAATAATTCCATTACTATTCGGCAATCATGAACAGATCGATGCGCAAGAGTGACATTAAATGGCTGCCTACTGCAAAATCGATATCAAAATGCTTGTAAAATATGAATTTATATGTTTATTTTAAAAGTAATACCCTTAAAACCTAGCTTAAAATCCAAACGCGTATGGTTACCTTAATAAAAACCCCTTAAAATGTAGCTAAAGGTTGCAGCTTTATCAAATTAAATCAATAATTCCATTACTATTCGGCAATCATGAACAGATCGATGCGCAAGAGTGACATTAAATGGCTGCCTACTGCAAAATCGATATCAAAATGCTTGTAAAATATGAATTTATATGTTTATTTTAAAAGTAATACCCTTAAAACCTAGCTTAAAATCCAAACGCGTATGGTTACCTTAATAAAAACCCCTTAAAATGTAGCTAAAGGTTGCAGCTTTATCAAATTAAATCAATAATTCCATTACTATTCGGCAATCATGAACAGATCGATGCGCAAGAGTGACATTAAATGGCTGCCTACTGCAAAATCGATATCAAAATGCTTGTAAAATATGAATTTATATGTTTATTTTAAAAGTAATACCCTTAAAACCTAGCTTAAAATCCAAACGCGTATGGTTACCTTAATAAAAACCCCTTAAAATGTAGCTAAAGGTTGCAGCTTTATCAAATTAAATCAATAATTCCATTACTATTCGGCAATCATGAACAGATCGATGCGCAAGAGTGACATTAAATGGCTGCCTACTGCAAAATCGATATCAAAATGCTTGTAAAATATGAATTTATATGTTTATTTTAAAAGTAATACCCTTAAAACCTAGCTTAAAATCCAAACGCGTATGGTTACCTTAATAAAAACCCCTTAAAATGTAGCTAAAGGTTGCAGCTTTATCAAATTAAATCAATAATTCCATTACTATTCGGCAATCATGAACAGATCGATGCGCAAGAGTGACATTAAATGGCTGCCTACTGCAAAATCGATATCAAAATGCTTGTAAAATATGAATTTATATGTTTATTTTAAAAGTAATACCCTTAAAACCTAGCTTAAAATCCAAACGCGTATGGTTACCTTAATAAAAACCCCTTAAAATGTAGCTAAAGGTTGCAGCTTTATCAAATTAAATCAATAATTCCATTACTATTCGGCAATCATGAACAGATCGATGCGCAAGAGTGACATTAAATGGCTGCCTACTGCAAAATCGATATCAAAATGCTTGTAAAATATGAATTTATATGTTTATTTTAAAAGTAATACCCTTAAAACCTAGCTTAAAATCCAAACGCGTATGGTTACCTTAATAAAAACCCCTTAAAATGTAGCTAAAGGTTGCAGCTTTATCAAATTAAATCAATAATTCCATTACTATTCGGCAATCATGAACAGATCGATGCGCAAGAGTGACATTAAATGGCTGCCTACTGCAAAATCGATATCAAAATGCTTGTAAAATATGAATTTATATGTTTATTTTAAAAGTAATACCCTTAAAACCTAGCTTAAAATCCAAACGCGTATGGTTACCTTAATAAAAACCCCTTAAAATGTAGCTAAAGGTTGCAGCTTTATCAAATTAAATCAATAATTCCATTACTATTCGGCAATCATGAACAGATCGATGCGCAAGAGTGACATTAAATGGCTGCCTACTGCAAAATCGATATCAAAATGCTTGTAAAATATGAATTTATATGTTTATTTTAAAAGTAATACCCTTAAAACCTAGCTTAAAATCCAAACGCGTATGGTTACCTTAATAAAAACCCCTTAAAATGTAGCTAAAGGTTGCAGCTTTATCAAATTAAATCAATAATTCCATTACTATTCGGCAATCATGAACAGATCGATGCGCAAGAGTGACATTAAATGGCTGCCTACTGCAAAATCGATATCAAAATGCTTGTAAAATATGAATTTATATGTTTATTTTAAAAGTAATACCCTTAAAACCTAGCTTAAAATCCAAACGCGTATGGTTACCTTAATAAAAACCCCTTAAAATGTAGCTAAAGGTTGCAGCTTTATCAAATTAAATCAATAATTCCATTACTATTCGGCAATCATGAACAGATCGATGCGCAAGAGTGACATTAAATGGCTGCCTACTGCAAAATCGATATCAAAATGCTTGTAAAATATGAATTTATATGTTTATTTTAAAAGTAATACCCTTAAAACCTAGCTTAAAATCCAAACGCGTATGGTTACCTTAATAAAAACCCCTTAAAATGTAGCTAAAGGTTGCAGCTTTATCAAATTAAATCAATAATTCCATTACTATTCGGCAATCATGAACAGATCGATGCGCAAGAGTGACATTAAATGGCTGCCTACTGCAAAATCGATATCAAAATGCTTGTAAAATATGAATTTATATGTTTATTTTAAAAGTAATACCCTTAAAACCTAGCTTAAAATCCAAACGCGTATGGTTACCTTAATAAAAACCCCTTAAAATGTAGCTAAAGGTTGCAGCTTTATCAAATTAAATCAATAATTCCATTACTATTCGGCAATCATGAACAGATCGATGCGCAAGAGTGACATTAAATGGCTGCCTACTGCAAAATCGATATCAAAATGCTTGTAAAATATGAATTTATATGTTTATTTTAAAAGTAATACCCTTAAAACCTAGCTTAAAATCCAAACGCGTATGGTTACCTTAATAAAAACCCCTTAAAATGTAGCTAAAGGTTGCAGCTTTATCAAATTAAATCAATAATTCCATTACTATTCGGCAATCATGAACAGATCGATGCGCAAGAGTGACATTAAATGGCTGCCTACTGCAAAATCGATATCAAAATGCTTGTAAAATATGAATTTATATGTTTATTTTAAAAGTAATACCCTTAAAACCTAGCTTAAAATCCAAACGCGTATGGTTACCTTAATAAAAACCCCTTAAAATGTAGCTAAAGGTTGCAGCTTTATCAAATTAAATCAATAATTCCATTACTATTCGGCAATCATGAACAGATCGATGCGCAAGAGTGACATTAAATGGCTGCCTACTGCAAAATCGATATCAAAATGCTTGTAAAATATGAATTTATATGTTTATTTTAAAAGTAATACCCTTAAAACCTAGCTTAAAATCCAAACGCGTATGGTTACCTTAATAAAAACCCCTTAAAATGTAGCTAAAGGTTGCAGCTTTATCAAATTAAATCAATAATTCCATTACTATTCGGCAATCATGAACAGATCGATGCGCAAGAGTGACATTAAATGGCTGCCTACTGCAAAATCGATATCAAAATGCTTGTAAAATATGAATTTATATGTTTATTTTAAAAGTAATACCCTTAAAACCTAGCTTAAAATCCAAACGCGTATGGTTACCTTAATAAAAACCCCTTAAAATGTAGCTAAAGGTTGCAGCTTTATCAAATTAAATCAATAATTCCATTACTATTCGGCAATCATGAACAGATCGATGCGCAAGAGTGACATTAAATGGCTGCCTACTGCAAAATCGATATCAAAATGCTTGTAAAATATGAATTTATATGTTTATTTTAAAAGTAATACCCTTAAAACCTAGCTTAAAATCCAAACGCGTATGGTTACCTTAATAAAAACCCCTTAAAATGTAGCTAAAGGTTGCAGCTTTATCAAATTAAATCAATAATTCCATTACTATTCGGCAATCATGAACAGATCGATGCGCAAGAGTGACATTAAATGGCTGCCTACTGCAAAATCGATATCAAAATGCTTGTAAAATATGAATTTATATGTTTATTTTAAAAGTAATACCCTTAAAACCTAGCTTAAAATCCAAACGCGTATGGTTACCTTAATAAAAACCCCTTAAAATGTAGCTAAAGGTTGCAGCTTTATCAAATTAAATCAATAATTCCATTACTATTCGGCAATCATGAACAGATCGATGCGCAAGAGTGACATTAAATGGCTGCCTACTGCAAAATCGATATCAAAATGCTTGTAAAATATGAATTTATATGTTTATTTTAAAAGTAATACCCTTAAAACCTAGCTTAAAATCCAAACGCGTATGGTTACCTTAATAAAAACCCCTTAAAATGTAGCTAAAGGTTGCAGCTTTATCAAATTAAATCAATAATTCCATTACTATTCGGCAATCATGAACAGATCGATGCGCAAGAGTGACATTAAATGGCTGCCTACTGCAAAATCGATATCAAAATGCTTGTAAAATATGAATTTATATGTTTATTTTAAAAGTAATACCCTTAAAACCTAGCTTAAAATCCAAACGCGTATGGTTACCTTAATAAAAACCCCTTAAAATGTAGCTAAAGGTTGCAGCTTTATCAAATTAAATCAATAATTCCATTACTATTCGGCAATCATGAACAGATCGATGCGCAAGAGTGACATTAAATGGCTGCCTACTGCAAAATCGATATCAAAATGCTTGTAAAATATGAATTTATATGTTTATTTTAAAAGTAATACCCTTAAAACCTAGCTTAAAATCCAAACGCGTATGGTTACCTTAATAAAAACCCCTTAAAATGTAGCTAAAGGTTGCAGCTTTATCAAATTAAATCAATAATTCCATTACTATTCGGCAATCATGAACAGATCGATGCGCAAGAGTGACATTAAATGGCTGCCTACTGCAAAATCGATATCAAAATGCTTGTAAAATATGAATTTATATGTTTATTTTAAAAGTAATACCCTTAAAACCTAGCTTAAAATCCAAACGCGTATGGTTACCTTAATAAAAACCCCTTAAAATGTAGCTAAAGGTTGCAGCTTTATCAAATTAAATCAATAATTCCATTACTATTCGGCAATCATGAACAGATCGATGCGCAAGAGTGACATTAAATGGCTGCCTACTGCAAAATCGATATCAAAATGCTTGTAAAATATGAATTTATATGTTTATTTTAAAAGTAATACCCTTAAAACCTAGCTTAAAATCCAAACGCGTATGGTTACCTTAATAAAAACCCCTTAAAATGTAGCTAAAGGTTGCAGCTTTATCAAATTAAATCAATAATTCCATTACTATTCGGCAATCATGAACAGATCGATGCGCAAGAGTGACATTAAATGGCTGCCTACTGCAAAATCGATATCAAAATGCTTGTAAAATATGAATTTATATGTTTATTTTAAAAGTAATACCCTTAAAACCTAGCTTAAAATCCAAACGCGTATGGTTACCTTAATAAAAACCCCTTAAAATGTAGCTAAAGGTTGCAGCTTTATCAAATTAAATCAATAATTCCATTACTATTCGGCAATCATGAACAGATCGATGCGCAAGAGTGACATTAAATGGCTGCCTACTGCAAAATCGATATCAAAATGCTTGTAAAATATGAATTTATATGTTTATTTTAAAAGTAATACCCTTAAAACCTAGCTTAAAATCCAAACGCGTATGGTTACCTTAATAAAAACCCCTTAAAATGTAGCTAAAGGTTGCAGCTTTATCAAATTAAATCAATAATTCCATTACTATTCGGCAATCATGAACAGATCGATGCGCAAGAGTGACATTAAATGGCTGCCTACTGCAAAATCGATATCAAAATGCTTGTAAAATATGAATTTATATGTTTATTTTAAAAGTAATACCCTTAAAACCTAGCTTAAAATCCAAACGCGTATGGTTACCTTAATAAAAACCCCTTAAAATGTAGCTAAAGGTTGCAGCTTTATCAAATTAAATCAATAATTCCATTACTATTCGGCAATCATGAACAGATCGATGCGCAAGAGTGACATTAAATGGCTGCCTACTGCAAAATCGATATCAAAATGCTTGTAAAATATGAATTTATATGTTTATTTTAAAAGTAATACCCTTAAAACCTAGCTTAAAATCCAAACGCGTATGGTTACCTTAATAAAAACCCCTTAAAATGTAGCTAAAGGTTGCAGCTTTATCAAATTAAATCAATAATTCCATTACTATTCGGCAATCATGAACAGATCGATGCGCAAGAGTGACATTAAATGGCTGCCTACTGCAAAATCGATATCAAAATGCTTGTAAAATATGAATTTATATGTTTATTTTAAAAGTAATACCCTTAAAACCTAGCTTAAAATCCAAACGCGTATGGTTACCTTAATAAAAACCCCTTAAAATGTAGCTAAAGGTTGCAGCTTTATCAAATTAAATCAATAATTCCATTACTATTCGGCAATCATGAACAGATCGATGCGCAAGAGTGACATTAAATGGCTGCCTACTGCAAAATCGATATCAAAATGCTTGTAAAATATGAATTTATATGTTTATTTTAAAAGTAATACCCTTAAAACCTAGCTTAAAATCCAAACGCGTATGGTTACCTTAATAAAAACCCCTTAAAATGTAGCTAAAGGTTGCAGCTTTATCAAATTAAATCAATAATTCCATTACTATTCGGCAATCATGAACAGATCGATGCGCAAGAGTGACATTAAATGGCTGCCTACTGCAAAATCGATATCAAAATGCTTGTAAAATATGAATTTATATGTTTATTTTAAAAGTAATACCCTTAAAACCTAGCTTAAAATCCAAACGCGTATGGTTACCTTAATAAAAACCCCTTAAAATGTAGCTAAAGGTTGCAGCTTTATCAAATTAAATCAATAATTCCATTACTATTCGGCAATCATGAACAGATCGATGCGCAAGAGTGACATTAAATGGCTGCCTACTGCAAAATCGATATCAAAATGCTTGTAAAATATGAATTTATATGTTTATTTTAAAAGTAATACCCTTAAAACCTAGCTTAAAATCCAAACGCGTATGGTTACCTTAATAAAAACCCCTTAAAATGTAGCTAAAGGTTGCAGCTTTATCAAATTAAATCAATAATTCCATTACTATTCGGCAATCATGAACAGATCGATGCGCAAGAGTGACATTAAATGGCTGCCTACTGCAAAATCGATATCAAAATGCTTGTAAAATATGAATTTATATGTTTATTTTAAAAGTAATACCCTTAAAACCTAGCTTAAAATCCAAACGCGTATGGTTACCTTAATAAAAACCCCTTAAAATGTAGCTAAAGGTTGCAGCTTTATCAAATTAAATCAATAATTCCATTACTATTCGGCAATCATGAACAGATCGATGCGCAAGAGTGACATTAAATGGCTGCCTACTGCAAAATCGATATCAAAATGCTTGTAAAATATGAATTTATATGTTTATTTTAAAAGTAATACCCTTAAAACCTAGCTTAAAATCCAAACGCGTATGGTTACCTTAATAAAAACCCCTTAAAATGTAGCTAAAGGTTGCAGCTTTATCAAATTAAATCAATAATTCCATTACTATTCGGCAATCATGAACAGATCGATGCGCAAGAGTGACATTAAATGGCTGCCTACTGCAAAATCGATATCAAAATGCTTGTAAAATATGAATTTATATGTTTATTTTAAAAGTAATACCCTTAAAACCTAGCTTAAAATCCAAACGCGTATGGTACACCTTAATAAAAACCCTTAAAAGGTAGCTAAAGGTTGCAGCTTTATCAAATTAAATCAATAATTCCATTACTATTCGGCAATCATGAACAGATCGATGCGCAGATTGACATTAAATGGCTGCCTACTGCAAAATCGATATCAAAATGCTTGTAATATAATTGATTTATATGTTTATTTTTAAAAGTAATACCCTTAAAACCTAGCTTAAAATCCAAACGCGTATGGTTACCTTAATAAAAACCCCTTAAAATGTAGCTAAAGGTTGCAGCTTTATCAAATTAAATCAATAATTCCATTACCATTCGGCAATCATGAACAGATCGATGCGCAAGAGTGACATTAAATGGCTGCCTACTGCAAAATCGATATCAAAATGCTTGTAAATATGAATTTATATGTTTATTTTAAAAGTAATACCCTTAAAAACCTAGTTTAAAATCCAAACGCGTATGGTTACCTTAATAAAACCCCTTAAAATGTAGCTAAAGGTTGCAGCTTTATCAAATTAAATCAATAATTCCATTACTATTCGGCAATCATGAACAGATCGATGCGCAAGAGTGACATTAAATGGCTGCCTACTGCAAAATCGATATCAAAATGCTTGTAAAATATGAATTTATATGTTTATTTTAAAAGTAATACCCTTAAAACCTAGCTTAAAATCCAAACGCGTATGGTTACCTTAATAAAAACCCTTAAAATGTAGCTAAAGGTTGCAGCTTTATCAAATTAAATCAATAATTCCATTACTATTCGGCAATCATGAACAGATCGATGCGCAAGAATGACATTAAATGGCTGCCTACTGCAAAATCGATATCAAAATGCTTGTAAAATATGAATTTATATGTTTATTTTAAAAGTAATACCCTTAAAACCTAGCTTAAAATCCAAACGCGTATGGTTACCTTAATAAAAACCCCTTAAAATGTAGCTAAAGGTTGCAGCTTTATCAAATTAAATCAATAATTCCATTACTATTCGGCAATCATGAACAGATCGATGCGCAAGAGTGACATTAAATGGCTGCCTACTGCAAAATCGATATCAAAATGCTTGTAAAATATGAATTTATATGTTTATTTTAAAAGTAATACCCTTAAAACCTAGCTTAAAATCCAAACGCGTATGGTTACCTTAATAAAAACCCCTTAAAATGTAGCTAAAGGTTGCAGCTTTATCAAATTAAATCAATAATTCCATTACTATTCGGCAATCATGAACAGATCGATGCGCAAGAGTGACATTAAATGGCTGCCTACTGCAAAATCGATATCAAAATGCTTGTAAAATATGAATTTATATGTTTATTTTAAAGTAATACCCTTAAACCTAGTTTAAAATCCAAACGCGTATGGTTACCTTAATAAAAACCCCTTAAAATGTAGCTAAAGGTTGCAGCTTTATCAAATTAAATCAATAATTCCATTACTATTCGGCAATCATGAACAGATCGATGCGCAAGAGTGACATTAAATGGCTGCCTACTGCAAAATCGATATCAAAATGCTTGTAAAATATGAATTTATATGTTTATTTTAAAAGTAATACCCTTAAAACCTAGCTTAAAATCCAAACGCGTATGGTTACCTTAATAAAAACCCCTTAAAATGTAGCTAAAGGTTGCAGCTTTATCAAAATTAAATCAATAATTCCATTACTATTCGGCAATCATGAACAGATCGATGCGCAAGAGTGACATTAAATGGCTGCCTACTGCAAAATCGATATCAAAATGCTTGTAAAATATGAATTTATATGTTTATTTTAAAAGTAATACCCTTAAAACCTAGCTTAAAATCCAAACGCGTATGGTTACCTTAATAAAAACCCCTTAGAATGTAGCTAAAGGTTGCAGCTTTATCAAATTAAATCAATAATTCCATTACTATTCGGCAATCATGAACAGATCGATGCGCAAGAGTGACATTAAATGGCTGCCTACTGCAAAATCGATATCAAAATGCTTGTAAAATATGAATTTATATGTTTATTTTAAAAGTAATACCCTTAAAACCTAGCTTAAAATCCAAACGCGTATGGTTACCTTAATAAAAACCCCTTAAAATGTAGCTAAAGGTTGCAGCTTTATCAAATTAAATCAATAATTCCATTACTATTTCGGCAATCATGAACAGATCGATGCGCAAGAGTGACATTAAAATGGCTGCCTACTGCAAAATCGATATCAAAATGCTTGTAAAATATGAATTTATATGTTTATTTTAAATGTAATACCCTTAAACCTAGCTTAAAATCCAAACGCGTATGGTTACCTTAATAAAAACCCCTTAAAATGTAGCTAAAGGTTGCAGCTTTATCAAATTAAATCAATAATTCCATTACTATTCGGCAATCATGAACAGATCGATGCGCAAGAGTGACATTAAATGGCTGCCTACTGCAAAATCGATATCAAAATGCTTGTAAAATATGAATTTATATGTTTATTTTAAAAGTAATACCCTTAAAACCTAGCTTAAAATCCAAACGCGTATGGTTACCTTAATAAAAACCCCTTAAATGTAGCTAAAGGTTGCAGCTTTATCAAATTAAATCAATAATTCCATTACTATTCGGCAATCATGAACAGATCGATGCGCAAGAGTGACATTAAATGGCTGCCTACTGCAAAATCGATATCAAAATGCTTGTAAAATATGAATTTATATGTTTATTTTAAAAGTAATACCCTTAAAACCTAGCTTAAAATCCAAACGCGTATGGTTACCTTAATAAAAACCCCTTAAAATGTAGCTAAAGGTTGCAGCTTTATCAAATTAAATCAATAATTCCATTACTATTCGGCAATCATGAACAGATCGATGCGCAAGAGTGACATTAAATGGCTGCCTACTGCAAAATCGATATCAAAATGCTTGTAAAATATGAATTTATATGTTTATTTTAAAAGTAATACCCTTAAAACCTAGCTTAAAATCCAAACGCGTATGGTTACCTTAATAAAAACCCCTTAAAATGTAGCTAAAGGTTGCAGCTTTATCAAATTAAATCAATAATTCCATTACTATTCGGCAATCATGAACAGATCGATGCGCAAGAGTGACATTAAATGGCTGCCTACTGCAAAATCGATATCAAAATGCTTGTAAAATATGAATTTATATGTTTATTTTAAAAGTAATACCCTTAAAACCTAGCTTAAAATCCAAACGCGTATGGTTACCTTAATAAAAAACCCCTTAAAATGTAGCTAAAGGTTGCAGCTTTATCAAATTAAATCAATAATTCCATTACTATTCGACAATCATGAACAGATCGATGCGCAAGAGTGACATTAAATGGCTGCCTACTGCAAAATCGATATCAAAATGCTTGTAAAATATGAATTTATATGTTTATTTTAAAAGTAATACCCTAAAAACCTAGCTTAAAATCCAAACGCGTATGGTTACCTTAATAAAAACCCCTTAAAATGTAGCTAAAGGTTGCAGCTTTATCAAATTAAATCAATAATTCCATTACTATTCGGCAATCATGAACAGATCGATGCGCAAGAATGACATTAAATGGCTGCCTACTGCAAAATCGATATCAAAATGCTTGTAAAATATGAATTTATATGTTTATTTTAAAAGTAATACCCTTAAAACCTAGCTTAAAATCCAAACGCGTATGGTTACCTTAATAAAAACCCTTAAAATGTAGCTAAAGGTTGCAGCTTTATCAAATTAAATCAATAATTCCATTACTATTCGGCAATCATGAACAGATCGATGCGCAAGAGTGACATTAAATGGCTGCCTACTGCAAAATCGATATCAAAATGCTTGTAAAATATGAATTTATATGTTTATTTTAAAAGTAATACCCTTAAAACCTAGCTTAAAATCCAAACGCGTATGGTTACCTTAATAAAAACCCCTTAAAATGTAGCTAAAGGTTGCAGCTTTATCAAATTAAATCAATAATTCCATTACTATTCGGCAATCATGAACAGATCGATGCTCAAGAGTGACATTAAATGGCTGCCTACTGCAAAATCGATTATCAAAATGCTTGTAAAATATGAATTTATATGTTTATTTTAAAAGTAATACCCTTAAAACCTAGCTTAAAATCCAAACGCGTATGGTTACCTTAATAAAAACCCCTTAAAATGTAGCTAAAGGTTGCAGCTTTATCAAATTAAATCAATAATTCCATTACTATTCGGCAATCATGAACAGATCGATGCGCAAGAGTGACATTAAATGGCTGCCTACTGCAAAATCGATATCAAAATGCTTGTAAAATATGAATTTATATGTTTATTTTAAAAGTAATACCCTTAAAACCTAGCTTAAAATCCAAACGCGTATGGTTACCTTAATAAAAACCCCTTAAAATGTAGCTAAAGGTTGCAGCTTTATCAAATTAAATCAATAATTCCATTACTATTCGGCAATCATGAACAGATCGATGCGCAAGAGTGACATTAAATGGCTGCCTACTGCAAAATCGATATCAAAATGCTTGTAAAATATGAATTTATATGTTTATTTTAAAAGTAATACCCTTAAAACCTAGCTTAAAATCCAAACGCGTATGGTTACCTTAATAAAAACCCCTTAAAATGTAGCTAAAGGTTGCAGCTTTATCAAATTAAATCAATAATTCCATTACTATTCGGCAATCATGAACAGATCGATGCGCAAGAGTGACATTAAATGGCTGCCTACTGCAAAATCGATATCAAAATGCTTGTAAAATATGAATTTATATGTTTATTTAAAAGTAATACCCTTAAAACCTAGCTTAAAATCCAAACGCGTATGGTTACCTTAATAAAAACCCCTTAAAATGTAGCTAAAGGTTGCAGCTTTATCAAATTAAATCAATAATTCCATTACTATTCGGCAATCATGAACAGATCGATGCGCAAGAGTGACATTAAATGGCTGCCTACTGCAAAATCGATATCAAAATGCTTGTAAAATATGAATTTATATGTTTATTTTAAAAGTAATACCCTTAAAACCTAGCTTAAAATCCAAACGCGTATGGTTACCTTAATAAAAACCCCTTAAAATGTAGCTAAAGGTTGCAGCTTTATCAAATTAAATCAATAATTCCATTACTATTCGGCAATCATGAACAGATCGATGCGCAAGAGTGACATTAAATGGCTGCCTACTGCAAAATCGATATCAAAATGCTTGTAAAATATGAATTTATATGTTTATTTTAAAAGTAATACCCTTAAAACCTAGCTTAAAATCCAAACGCGTATGGTTACCTTAATAAAAACCCCTTAAAATGTAGCTAAAGGTTGCAGCTTTATCAAATTAAATCAATAATTCCATTACTATTCGGCAATCATGAACAGATCGATGCGCAAGAGTGACATTAAATGGCTGCCTACTGCAAAATCGATATCAAAATGCTTGTAAAATATGAATTTATATGTTTATTTTAAAAGTAATACCCTTAAAACCTAGCTTAAAATCCAAACGCGTATGGTTACCTTAATAAAAACCCCTTAAAATGTAGCTAAAGGTTGCAGCTTTATCAAATTAAATCAATAATTCCATTACTATTCGACAATCATGAACAGATCGATGCGCAAGAGTGACATTAAATGGCTGCCTACTGCAAAATCGATATCAAAATGCTTGTAAAATATGAATTTATATGTTTATTTTAAAAGTAATACCCTTAAAACCTAGCTTAAAATCCAAACGCGTATGGTTACCTTAATAAAAACCCCTTAAAATGTAGCTAAAGGTTGCAGCTTTATCAAATTAAATCAATAATTCCATTACTATTCGGCAATCATGAACAGATCGATGCGCAAGAGTGACATTAAATGGCTGCCTACTGCAAAATCGATATCAAAATGCTTGTAAAATATGAATTTATATGTTTATTTTAAAAGTAATACCCTTAAAACCTAGCTTAAAATCCAAACGCGTATGGTTACCTTAATAAAAACCCCTTAAAATGTAGCTAAAGGTTGCAGCTTTATCAAATTAAATCAATAATTCCATTACTATTCGGCAATCATGAACAGATCGATGCGCAAGAGTGACATTAAATGGCTGCCTACTGCAAAATCGATATCAAAATGCTTGTAAAATATGAATTTATATGTTTATTTTAAAAGTAATACCCTTAAAACCTAGCTTAAAATCCAAACGCGTATGGTTACCTTAATAAAAACCCCTTAAAATGTAGCTAAAGGTTGCAGCTTTATCAAATTAAATCAATAATTCCATTACTATTCGGCAATCATGAACAGATCGATGCGCAAGAGTGACATTAAATGGCTGCCTACTGCAAAATCGATATCAAAATGCTTGTAAAATATGAATTTATATGTTTATTTTAAAAGTAATACCCTTAAAACCTAGCTTAAAATCCAAACGCGTATGGTTACCTTAATAAAAACCCCTTAAAATGTAGCTAAAGGTTGCAGCTTTATCAAATTAAATCAATAATTCCATTACTATTCGGCAATCATGAACAGATCGATGCGCAAGAGTGACATTAAATGGCTGCCTACTGCAAAATCGATATCAAAATGCTTGTAAAATATGAATTTATATGTTTATTTTAAAAGTAATACCCTTAAAACCTAGCTTAAAATCCAAACGCGTATGGTTACCTTAATAAAAACCCCTTAAAATGTAGCTAAAGGTTGCAGCTTTATCAAATTAAATCAATAATTCCATTACTATTCGGCAATCATGAACAGATCGATGCGCAAGAGTGACATTAAATGGCTGCCTACTGCAAAATCGATATCAAAATGCTTGTAAAATATGAATTTATATGTTTATTTTAAAAGTAATACCCTTAAAACCTAGCTTAAAATCCAAACGCGTATGGTTACCTTAATAAAAACCCCTTAAAATGTAGCTAAAGGTTGCAGCTTTATCAAATTAAATCAATAATTCCATTACTATTCGGCAATCATGAACAGATCGATGCGCAAGAGTGACATTAAATGGCTGCCTACTGCAAAATCGATATCAAAATGCTTGTAAAATATGAATTTATATGTTTATTTTAAAAGTAATACCCTTAAAACCTAGCTTAAAATCCAAACGCGTATGGTTACCTTAATAAAAACCCCTTAAAATGTAGCTAAAGGTTGCAGCTTTATCAAATTAAATCAATAATTCCATTACTATTCGGCAATCATGAACAGATCGATGCGCAAGAGTGACATTAAATGGCTGCCTACTGCAAAATCGATATCAAAATGCTTGTAAAATATGAATTTATATGTTTATTTTAAAAGTAATACCCTTAAAACCTAGCTTAAAATCCAAACGCGTATGGTTACCTTAATAAAAACCCCTTAAAATGTAGCTAAAGGTTGCAGCTTTATCAAATTAAATCAATAATTCCATTACTATTCGGCAATCATGAACAGATCGATGCGCAAGAGTGACATTAAATGGCTGCCTACTGCAAAATCGATATCAAAATGCTTGTAAAATATGAATTTATATGTTTATTTTAAAAGTAATACCCTTAAAACCTAGCTTAAAATCCAAACGCGTATGGTTACCTTAATAAAAACCCCTTAAAATGTAGCTAAAGGTTGCAGCTTTATCAAATTAAATCAATAATTCCATTACTATTCGGCAATCATGAACAGATCGATGCGCAAGAGTGACATTAAATGGCTGCCTACTGCAAAATCGATATCAAAATGCTTGTAAAATATGAATTTATATGTTTATTTTAAAAGTAATACCCTTAAAACCTAGCCTAAAATCCAAACGCGTATGGTTACCTTAATAAAAACCCCTTAAAATGTAGCTAAAGGTTGCAGCTTTATCAAATTAAATCAATAATTCCATTACTATTCGGCAATCATGAACAGATCGATGCGCAAGAGTGACATTAAATGGCTGCCTACTGCAAAATCGATATCAAAATGCTTGTAAAATATGAATTTATATGTTTATTTTAAAAGTAATACCCTTAAAACCTAGCTTAAAATCCAAACGCGTATGGTTACCTTAATAAAAACCCCTTAAAATGTAGCTAAAGGTTGCAGCTTTATCAAATTAAATCAATAATTCCATTACTATTCGGCAATCATGAACAGATCGATGCGCAAGAGTGACATTAAATGGCTGCCTACTGCAAAATCGATATCAAAATGCTTGTAAAATATGAATTTATATGTTTATTTTAAAAGTAATACCCTTAAAACCTAGCTTAAAATCCAAACGCGTATGGTTACCTTAATAAAAACCCCTTAAAATGTAGCTAAAGGTTGCAGCTTTATCAAATTAAATCAATAATTCCATTACTATTCGGCAATCATGAACAGATCGATGCGCAAGAGTGACATTAAATGGCTGCCTACTGCAAAATCGATATCAAAATGCTTGTAAAATATGAATTTATATGTTTATTTTAAAAGTAATACCCTTAAAACCTAGCTTAAAATCCAAACGCGTATGGTTACCTTAATAAAAACCCCTTAAAATGTAGCTAAAGGTTGCAGCTTTATCAAATTAAATCAATAATTCCATTACTATTCGGCAATCATGAACAGATCGATGCGCAAGAGTGACATTAAATGGCTGCCTACTGCAAAATCGATATCAAAATGCTTGTAAAATATGAATTTATATGTTTATTTTAAAAGTAATACCCTTAAAACCTAGCTTAAAATCCAAACGCGTATGGTTACCTTAATAAAAACCCCTTAAAATGTAGCTAAAGGTTGCAGCTTTATCAAATTAAATCAATAATTCCATTACTATTCGGCAATCATGAACAGATCGATGCGCAAGAGTGACATTAAATGGCTGCCTACTGCAAAATCGATATCAAAATGCTTGTAAAATATGAATTTATATGTTTATTTTAAAAGTAATACCCTTAAAACCTAGCTTAAAATCCAAACGCGTATGGTTACCTTAATAAAAACCCCTTAAAATGTAGCTAAAGGTTGCAGCTTTATCAAATTAAATCAATAATTCCATTACTATTCGGCAATCATGAACAGATCGATGCGCAAGAGTGACATTAAATGGCTGCCTACTGCAAAATCGATATCAAAATGCTTGTAAAATATGAATTTATATGTTTATTTTAAAAGTAATACCCTTAAAACCTAGCTTAAAATCCAAACGCGTATGGTTACCTTAATAAAAACCCCTTAAAATGTAGCTAAAGGTTGCAGCTTTATCAAATTAAATCAATAATTCCATTACTATTCGGCAATCATGAACAGATCGCTGCGCAAGAGTGACATTAAATGGCTGCCTACTGCAAAATCGATATCAAAATGCTTGTAAAATATGAATTTATATGTTTATTTTAAAAGTAATACCCTTAAAACCTAGCTTAAAATCCAAACGCGTATGGTTACCTTAATAAAAACCCCTTAAAATGTAGCTAAAGGTTGCAGCTTTATCAAATTAAATCAATAATTCCATTACTATTCGGCAATCATGAACAGATCGATGCGCAAGAGTGACATTAAATGGCTGCCTACTGCAAAATCGATATCAAAATGCTTGTAAAATATGAATTTATATGTTTATTTTAAAAGTAATACCCTTAAAACCTAGCTTAAAATCCAAACGCGTATGGTTACCTTAATAAAAACCCCTTAAAATGTAGCTAAAGGTTGCAGCTTTATCAAATTAAATCAATAATTCCATTACTATTCGGCAATCATGAACAGATCGATGCGCAAGAGTGACATTAAATGGCTGCCTACTGCAAAATCGATATCAAAATGCTTGTAAAATATGAATTTATATGTTTATTTTAAAAGTAATACCCTTAAAACCTAGCTTAAAATCCAAACGCGTATGGTTACCTTAATAAAAACCCCTTAAAATGTAGCTAAAGGTTGCAGCTTTATCAAATTAAATCAATAATTCCATTACTATTCGGCAATCATGAACAGATCGATGCGCAAGAGTGACATTAAATGGCTGCCTACTGCAAAATCGATATCAAAATGCTTGTAAAATATGAATTTATATGTTTATTTTAAAAGTAATACCCTTAAAACCTAGCTTAAAATCCAAACGCGTATGGTTACCTTAATAAAAACCCCTTAAAATGTAGCTAAAGGTTGCAGCTTTATCAAATTAAATCAATAATTCCATTACTATTCGGCAATCATGAACAGATCGATGCGCAAGAGTGACATTAAATGGCTGCCTACTGCAAAATCGATATCAAAATGCTTGTAAAATATGAATTTATATGTTTATTTTAAAAGTAATACCCTTAAAACCTAGCTTAAAATCCAAACGCGTATGGTTACCTTAATAAAAACCCCTTAAAATGTAGCTAAAGGTTGCAGCTTTATCAAATTAAATCAATAATTCCATTACTATTCGGCAATCATGAACAGATCGATGCGCAAGAGTGACATTAAATGGCTGCCTACTGCAAAATCGATATCAAAATGCTTGTAAAATATGAATTTATATGTTTATTTTAAAAGTAATACCCTTAAAACGGCAGCCGCCGTGGCTCAGTTGGTTAGTGCGTTGGACCGCGAGTCGAAGGCAGCAAACCGCAGGTTCAAATACTGCCCGTAATAACACCTAAAAAAAATAACGGGAAAATTCGTTTTCTCTTTCGGTGGCTGTCCTCTCAGCTGGAAATGGCAAACCTCTGAGAGCAAAAATTGCCTATGATAAAGCTCCCAACCTGCCGTTCGGAACCGGCATAAAAACTGTAGGTCCCTTCTACCCGCGTACAAATTCACACGCACAACACGGGTAGTTGCGGGAAGCTAGGCCTTAGTCTCGCGTAAGCGGGCTGTCGTGCCAGTCAATTATTAAAAAATTATTACCCTTAAAACCTAGCTTAAAATCCAAACGCGTATGGTTACCTTAATAAAAACCCCTTAAAATGTAGCTAAAGGTTGCAGCTTTATCAAATTAAATCAATAATTCCATTACTATTCGGCAATCATGAACAGATCGATGCGCAAGAGTGACATTAAATGGCTGCCTACTGCAAAATCGATATCAAAATGCTTGTAAAATATGAATTTATATGTTTATTTTAAAAGTAATACCCTTAAAACCTAGCTTAAAATCCAAACGCGTATGGTTACCTTAATAAAAACCCCTTAAAATGTAGCTAAAGGTTGCAGCTTTATCAAATTAAATCAATAATTCCATTACTATTCGGCAATCATGAACAGATCGATGCGCAAGAGTGACATTAAATGGCTGCCTACTGCAAAATCGATATCAAAATGCTTGTAAAATATGAATTTATATGAGTGTTGGCTAAACATTTAGTTTTTTTTTTTTTTTTTTCTTTTTCCTTCTCTCATTTCCCCTCCTACATTTTTCTCTTATCTATTTTCCTTCACCTATTGTTTTTATGCTTTAAGTTCTTTCTTTTATTTTTCCCTCACTTATTGCTTTCATGCTCTAATTTCTTTCCTTTGTATTAGTTTTAAGGTCATCGTATTAGTCTTAATTTTATTGTATAATTAATAATCTAAATATTCGCACGTTGATGTACTGCTAAAAGACCTTAAGGTCTTACTTTGTACAATTGGAGTTAGTTTGAAATAAATAAATAAATAAATAAATATGTTTATTTTAAAAGTAATACCCTTAAAACCTAGCTTAAAATCCAAACGCGTATGGTTACCTTAATAAAAACCCCTTAAAATGTAGCTAAAGGTTGCAGCTTTATCAAATTAAATCAATAATTCCATTACTATTCGGCAATCATGAACAGATCGATGCGCAAGAGTGACATTAAATGGCTGCCTACTGCAAAATCGATATCAAAATGCTTGTAAAATATGAATTTATATGTTTATTTTAAAAGTAATACCCTTAAAACCTAGCTTAAAATCCAAACGCGTATGGTTACCTTAATAAAAACCCCTTAAAATGTAGCTAAAGGTTGCAGCTTTATCAAATTAAATCAATAATTCCATTACTATTCGGCAATCATGAACAGATCGATGCGCAAGAGTGACATTAAATGGCTGCCTACTGCAAAATCGATATCAAAATGCTTGTAAAATATGAATTTATATGTTTATTTTAAAAGTAATACCCTTAAAACCTAGCTTAAAATCCAAACGCGTATGGTTACCTTAATAAAAACCCCTTAAAATGTAGCTAAAGGTTGCAGCTTTATCAAATTAAATCAATAATTCCATTACTATTCGGCAATCATGAACAGATCGATGCGCAAGAGTGACATTAAATGGCTGCCTACTGCAAAATCGATATCAAAATGCTTGTAAAATATGAATTTATATGTTTATTTTAAAAGTAATACCCTTAAAACCTAGCTTAAAATCCAAACGCGTATGGTTACCTTAATAAAAACCCCTTAAAATGTAGCTAAAGGTTGCAGCTTTATCAAATTAAATCAATAATTCCATTACTATTCGGCAATCATGAACAGATCGATGCGCAAGAGTGACATTAAATGGCTGCCTACTGCAAAATCGATATCAAAATGCTTGTAAAATATGAATTTATATGTTTATTTTAAAAGTAATACCCTTAAAACCTAGCTTAAAATCCAAACGCGTATGGTTACCTTAATAAAAACCCCTTAAAATGTAGCTAAAGGTTGCAGCTTTATCAAATTAAATCAATAATTCCATTACTATTCGGCAATCATGAACAGATCGATGCGCAAGAGTGACATTAAATGGCTGCCTACTGCAAAATCGATATCAAAATGCTTGTAAAATATGAATTTATATGTTTATTTTAAAAGTAATACCCTTAAAACCTAGCTTAAAATCCAAACGCGTATGGTTACCTTAATAAAAACCCCTTAAAATGTAGCTAAAGGTTGCAGCTTTATCAAATTAAATCAATAATTCCATTACTATTCGGCAATCATGAACAGATCGATGCGCAAGAGTGACATTAAATGGCTGCCTACTGCAAAATCGATATCAAAATGCTTGTAAAATATGAATTTATATGTTTATTTTAAAAGTAATACCCTTAAAACCTAGCTTAAAATCCAAACGCGTATGGTTACCTTAATAAAAACCCCTTAAAATGTAGCTAAAGGTTGCAGCTTTATCAAATTAAATCAATAATTCCATTACTATTCGGCAATCATGAACAGATCGATGCGCAAGAGTGACATTAAATGGCTGCCTACTGCAAAATCGATATCAAAATGCTTATAAAATATGAATTTATATGTTTATTTTAAAAGTAATACCCTTAAAACCTAGCTTAAAATCCAAACGCGTATGGTTACCTTAATAAAAACCCCTTAAAATGTAGCTAAAGGTTGCAGCTTTATCAAATTAAATCAATAATTCCATTACTATTCGGCAATCATGAACAGATCGATGCGCAAGAGTGACATTAAATGGCTGCCTACTGCAAAATCGATATCAAAATGCTTGTAAAATATGAATTTATATGTTTATTTTAAAAGTAATACCCTTAAAACCTAGCTTAAAATCCAAACGCGTATGGTTACCTTAATAAAAACCCCTTAAAATGTAGCTAAAGGTTGCAGCTTTATCAAATTAAATCAATAATTCCATTACTATTCGGCAATCATGAACAGATCGATGCGCAAGAGTGACATTAAATGGCTGCCTACTGCAAAATCGATATCAAAATGCTTGTAAAATATGAATTTATATGTTTATTTTAAAAGTAATACCCTTAAAACCTAGCTTAAAATCCAAACGCGTATGGTTACCTTAATAAAAACCCCTTAAAATGTAGCTAAAGGTTGCAGCTTTATCAAATTAAATCAATAATTCCATTACTATTCGGCAATCATGAACAGATCGATGCGCAAGAGTGACATTAAATGGCTGCCTACTGCAAAATCGATATCAAAATGCTTGTAAAATATGAATTTATATGTTTATTTTAAAAGTAATACCCTTAAAACCTAGCTTAAAATCCAAACGCGTATGGTTACCTTAATAAAAACCCCTTAAAATGTAGCTAAAGGTTGCAGCTTTATCAAATTAAATCAATAATTCCATTACTATTCGGCAATCATGAACAGATCGATGCGCAAGAGTGACATTAAATGGCTGCCTACTGCAAAATCGATATCAAAATGCTTGTAAAATATGAATTTATATGTTTATTTTAAAAGTAATACCCTTAAAACCTAGCTTAAAATCCAAACGCGTATGGTTACCTTAATAAAAACCCCTTAAAATGTAGCTAAAGGTTGCAGCTTTATCAAATTAAATCAATAATTCCATTACTATTCGGCAATCATGAACAGATCGATGCGCAAGAGTGACATTAAATGGCTGCCTACTGCAAAATCGATATCAAAATGCTTGTAAAATATGAATTTATATGTTTATTTTAAAAGTAATACCCTTAAAACCTAGCTTAAAATCCAAACGCGTATGGTTACCTTAATAAAAACCCCTTAAAATGTAGCTAAAGGTTGCAGCTTTATCAAATTAAATCAATAATTCCATTACTATTCGGCAATCATGAACAGATCGATGCGCAAGAGTGACATTAAATGGCTGCCTACTGCAAAATCGATATCAAAATGCTTGTAAAATATGAATTTATATGTTTATTTTAAAAGTAATACCCTTAAAACCTAGCTTAAAATCCAAACGCGTATGGTTACCTTAATAAAAACCCCTTAAAATGTAGCTAAAGGTTGCAGCTTTATCAAATTAAATCAATAATTCCATTACTATTCGGCAATCATGAACAGATCGATGCGCAAGAGTGACATTAAATGGCTGCCTACTGCAAAATCGATATCAAAATGCTTGTAAAATATGAATTTATATGTTTATTTTAAAAGTAATACCCTTAAAACCTAGCTTAAAATCCAAACGCGTATGGTTACCTTAATAAAAACCCCTTAAAATGTAGCTAAAGGTTGCAGCTTTATCAAATTAAATCAATAATTCCATTACTATTCGGCAATCATGAACAGATCGATGCGCAAGAGTGACATTAAATGGCTGCCTACTGCAAAATCGATATCAAAATGCTTGTAAAATATGAATTTATATGTTTATTTTAAAAGTAATACCCTTAAAACCTAGCTTAAAATCCAAACGCGTATGGTTACCTTAATAAAAACCCCTTAAAATGTAGCTAAAGGTTGCAGCTTTATCAAATTAAATCAATAATTCCATTACTATTCGGCAATCATGAACAGATCGATGCGCAAGAGTGACATTAAATGGCTGCCTACTGCAAAATCGATATCAAAATGCTTGTAAAATATGAATTTATATGTTTATTTTAAAAGTAATACCCTTAAAACCTAGCTTAAAATCCAAACGCGTATGGTTACCTTAATAAAAACCCCTTAAAATGTAGCTAAAGGTTGCAGCTTTATCAAATTAAATCAATAATTCCATTACTATTCGGCAATCATGAACAGATCGATGCGCAAGAGTGACATTAAATGGCTGCCTACTGCAAAATCGATATCAAAATGCTTGTAAAATATGAATTTATATGTTTATTTTAAAAGTAATACCCTTAAAACCTAGCTTAAAATCCAAACGCGTATGGTTACCTTAATAAAAACCCCTTAAAATGTAGCTAAAGGTTGCAGCTTTATCAAATTAAATCAATAATTCCATTACTATTCGGCAATCATGAACAGATCGATGCGCAAGAGTGACATTAAATGGCTGCCTACTGCAAAATCGATATCAAAATGCTTGTAAAATATGAATTTATATGTTTATTTTAAAAGTAATACCCTTAAAACCTAGCTTAAAATCCAAACGCGTATGGTTACCTTAATAAAAACCCCTTAAAATTTAGCTAAAGGTTGCAGCTTTATCAAATTAAATCAATAATTCCATTACTATTCGGCAATCATGAACAGATCGATGCGCAAGAGTGACATTAAATGGCTGCCTACTGCAAAATCGATATCAAAATGCTTGTAAAATATGAATTTATATGTTTATTTTAAAAGTAATACCCTTAAAACCTAGCTTAAAATCCAAACGCGTATGGTTACCTTAATAAAAACCCCTTAAAATGTAGCTAAAGGTTGCAGCTTTATCAAATTAAATCAATAATTCCATTACTATTCGGCAATCATGAACAGATCGATGCGCAAGAGTGACATTAAATGGCTGCCTACTGCAAAATCGATATCAAAATGCTTGTAAAATATGAATTTATATGTTTATTTTAAAAGTAATACCCTTAAAACCTAGCTTAAAATCCAAACGCGTATGGTTACCTTAATAAAAACCCCTTAAAATGTAGCTAAAGGTTGCAGCTTTATCAAATTAAATCAATAATTCCATTACTATTCGGCAATCATGAACAGATCGATGCGCAAGAGTGACATTAAATGGCTGCCTACTGCAAAATCGATATCAAAATGCTTGTAAAATATGAATTTATATGTTTATTTTAAAAGTAATACCCTTAAAACCTAGCTTAAAATCCAAACGCGTATGGTTACCTTAATAAAAACCCCTTAAAATGTAGCTAAAGGTTGCAGCTTTATCAAATTAAATCAATAATTCCATTACTATTCGGCAATCATGAACAGATCGATGCGCAAGAGTGACATTAAATGGCTGCCTACTGCAAAATCGATATCAAAATGCTTGTAAAATATGAATTTATATGTTTATTTTAAAAGTAATACCCTTAAAACCTAGCTTAAAATCCAAACGCGTATGGTTACCTTAATAAAAACCCCTTAAAATGTAGCTAAAGGTTGCAGCTTTATCAAATTAAATCAATAATTCCATTACTATTCGGCAATCATGAACAGATCGATGCGCAAGAGTGACATTAAATGGCTGCCTACTGCAAAATCGATATCAAAATGCTTGTAAAATATGAATTTATATGTTTATTTTAAAAGTAATACCCTTAAAACCTAGCTTAAAATCCAAACGCGTATGGTTACCTTAATAAAAACCCCTTAAAATGTAGCTAAAGGTTGCAGCTTTATCAAATTAAATCAATAATTCCATTACTATTCGGCAATCATGAACAGATCGATGCGCAAGAGTGACATTAAATGGCTGCCTACTGCAAAATCGATATCAAAATGCTTGTAAAATATGAATTTATATGTTTATTTTAAAAGTAATACCCTTAAAACCTAGCTTAAAATCCAAACGCGTATGGTTACCTTAATAAAAACCCCTTAAAATGTAGCTAAAGGTTGCAGCTTTATCAAATTAAATCAATAATTCCATTACTATTCGGCAATCATGAACAGATCGATGCGCAAGAGTGACATTAAATGGCTGCCTACTGCAAAATCGATATCAAAATGCTTGTAAAATATGAATTTATATGTTTATTTTAAAAGTAATACCCTTAAAACCTAGCTTAAAAACCAAACGCGTATGGTTACCTTAATAAAAACCCCTTAAAATGTAGCTAAAGGTTGCAGCTTTATCAAATTAAATCAATAATTCCATTACTATTCGGCAATCATGAACAGATCGATGCGCAAGAGTGACATTAAATGGCTGCCTACTGCAAAATCGATATCAAAATGCTTGTAAAATATGAATTTATATGTTTATTTTAAAAGTAATACCCTTAAAACCTAGCTTAAAATCCAAACGCGTATGGTTACCTTAACCCTTTTACGCCCTCTGTCCCCATATGAGGACACTTATGTTTTGTAATTTATGTACACCTACCTAATCGAAAAATTTAAAAATTTAAAATTTTTTTCAAACCTTAGTATGTTGTGCATCTTTTTTTTCATAATATTTTATTCTCCTCCTTTTAAACACTTGAATTCAACACCTTGAATAAGTAACATCGTGGTGGAAATTAAAAAAAAAAGTAAATAGTTTTTAATTTGTAAATTGTGAATTTAATTTGAGAATTTTCTGCCTTCACATAACCACAAGGATATTCTAAAAGGCAAGTATATCATCTTTATATAAAAAATACATTTGTATAGATTTTAAAGGAAGTTTTCTGAAGGTGTCCCCAAATGGGGACAATGGGCTTAAGTGAATAAACATTTTGAATTTTTTTTAGGATACAAATGAGAATGAGCAAAAATGCATTTTGTAGCAAAAACAATTACGCGGGATTGGAAGATGCATTAAATTTCATCTTGGAGCAAGAAAGTGACAACGAATATGAATTGATAACATTGCCTCCTGATATAAGTGCGCTAACAGATGAAGAAGAGGTCTGTGATGACGAAATTGATCGCGATAACATTCCAAATGACGTACCAGGTCGTATTGAGATATCTGCTATTGGTAGGGAAGAAGAGTGGGAGGCCGAGGATGAAATACCTTTACAGGATTTAGCACAGGCAAAGAAAATTAAAAGTGACAAAATTGAGCCTAATTGGCGCAAACGTTCCCCTACTTATAAAGTGACGCCAATAATAGAATCCCAGCTGGAACAACGGAAATTAAACGCTCTTAGCGACATTTCTAATTTGATGGCGGTTAACATATTTCAAAAATTTTTTGATGGCGAAACAATCACTATGATAATTAAATATTCAGAGCTTTACGCTGCTCAAAATAACCGCCATAGCTTTCAAATTAGTGCCAATGAAATGAAGACTTTTCTAGGTGTTTACGCGTATCGCGGCGGAGCGGGGGGGAAGTAAAGACACGGTTGGTTCGGTGTTTAGGTCTTTATTGATCGACGTGTAAATGACGAGTGACAAAGAATACACGAAACATTAAACGATACAAAAGGCCGAAGCCGGGAAGCAGAGAATAGGGGGAAACATAAGTACAAAGGGATAAGGAAAGGAAGGGATTAGAGGTGGGATCGACAGATCACTTGAGACAGCACTCATTTAGCCATCACGGCCGCCATTGCATATTGCAATAAACTTATGCCGCGGGCCAGACGGGCGTGGGCTCCATGATGTAGCTCTTACGGGTGCGGGGGGGCCGTCCATCAACGCCTCGTCCTCCGGGAAGTGCTGCTGCAGCGGTTGGCGTGTCGTCACCGATCTGCAATGAGATGAGATGTCAGTCACTTGGAAATAAAGGTTTTGTGGCTGACATCATGGGTATGAGAAAAACGGCTAAGCTGCAGGGTTCGCTTATGCTACAGCCGGAGAATATGGATATGTATAAATCTGGCCGCGTGGCCATTTTTTTGGGAAAGTGAAAAGAATTTCGAGGGATAATTGTGTGCTCGTAGGGCTCGAGAGAAGCAGGAGAACCGAGCGAGGATGTCGGTTTGCTCTTCGAGAGGGTGGGAGCAGTCAACCGCTCTTTGGTCCGGAATTGGACCTGTACGAGCATAACTGTTTGGCTCAGCATGGAAGCCGTTCCGCCCAAGAGGGAGATCGTGTAGATCTTGGAGTTTATACCCGATCAGTCCGACGTCTGCGGGATTTACAGCGCTTGGAGCAAGTCGCACTGGAGTGGCGATTGTCCTCTTTTCGGACCCGGGATGGAGGAGGTGCAATGAGGAACTGCGAGGGAATGCAATTTCCGTCAGTTGCTGTGAGTGTGGAACGAGTGGCGTCAAGCCAACGCTCTTGTCGAACCCTTTTGGGAGACCTCATTAGAGGCGAAAGCCATCCTGCGGGCTCGAAACGGTTGGCAACGAAGGGGGGAATTTGCCGGTTTGGGAATGAGTTTGCAGGAGTGGTGGGTTCAGAGTGATTTTCCATTAATTCCTGGGGTGGAAACCCTACGGGATTGAGGGCGGCAATCACTTGCGAAAGGGCTTCCTTTAGGGCAGGAAGATTGTTTCGATGGGCGGTTCCAGTATGCATACGGAGACTTGGTACCTCTGTGGCACATGTCAAATGCGAAGGGGGTACTGGACCGCTTAATACCCAACCGAATACTGTATGCTGAGCAAGTAAGCTGCCACATACATTTCGGTGGATGCCTTCGAGCATGATCTGCGGGATGAGATCACTGCCAATCACTATATCGATCTGCGCTGTCTCGAAGGGGTTTGGATCAGCGAGATCTAGCATGGCGAATTTTTGCAAATTGGGAGGGTTTATATTGGAAGGTGGGAGCAATTTCGTAAGCTCTTGGAGCACGATTGCTTGCACGGGGAGTTTCGTGCTCGATTGGGGGACTGCCAATGTCAAGAAGCAAATATGATTGGCATTTTGCACAATCTGACCGCCCATGCCCGAGATTTGAAGGGGGGATTTCTCGATTGGCAATTTGAGGCGTTTCTGGACCTTCGAGGAGATGAAGGTTCGCTGAGAGGCTTGGTCGATCAACGCTCGAACTTTGAACAACTTTCCTGCGTGCTCGATAGACACCAGTGCCGTAGGCAGAAGGGATTGGGTGCCATTACTGGAGTGGAGGGCTTGTACTTGGAGCGTACTTTGCCTGGAAGATGTGCGGGGTTGCGCATCCGAAAGGGGGGAATGAGTTACGGAGTTGTTCGTTGGTTTTGTAGCTGTTGCGACCTGTGAAGTGGTCGAATGTGACCGATTGAGCGATTGAGAGGGCTGCGCATTGCCTTTGGGAAAATGAAGCAGGGAATGATGCTTCCTGTGGCAATATACACACGTAAAATTGCTTGTACACTCCTCAAGAAGGTGAGTTGTAGCAAGACAATTTACGCAGATATTGTGCTTCTTAACATATTTTAATCGACTCTGGGGGGTGAGTCTTTTGAAGCTCTGGCAAGTCCGTATGGGATGGTTTGCGTTGCAGAGTTTGCAAGCGAAGTCCCTTTTCACTTCAGTGAGAAAGTTTAGGGATTTGTGTGGCCGATTTGGGAGGACATTGGAAGTCGAGGGTTGTGATTGTTTCGGCTTAGAAGGGCGAATAAATTGGAGCCGTTCAAGCACCTCATATCTGCCGGTCAGGAATTCATCCATTTGCGACCATGGTGGCAGATCCTTCCGGGATGTCAATGATTGCTCCCATAGAGCAAGGGTCTCTTGGGGCAATTTGGTACAACATATGTAAACCAATAGCGGATCCCAATTGTCAGTGTCTACGGCCTGAGTATTGAGAACAGACAGACAATTGTTTATAGTACTCTGGATCCGCTGAAGTGCCTCACTATTTTCGGAGTGGGCAGGAGCGATATTCAGGAGGGATCGAATATGAGTATCAACGAGTATGCGTTTATTTTCGAAACGGGATTTTAGGGCTTCCCACGCGAGTCCGAAATTCTCATCGGTTAATGAATATTGCTTAACAATAGCACCGGCTTTACCTTGCGTTTTGTATCGGAGGTGATACAATTTTTGGGCTGGAGTGAGCTGGGGGTGGTTAATGTAAACTGCCGTAAACATGTCCCGGAAGGACGGCCACTGCTCATAGCCCCCGAAGAAGGTTTCGGTATCACAAGGCGGAACTTGTAGGCAAATGTATGACGTATTTGCTGGTTCTAGGGGTCGAACCGGTTCCATATGCGCAGCGAGCTGGGGGGACTGAGTTTGGAGCATCTCAATGATGTCCGACATCTGAGCCATGCACAACTCGTACTGGTCTGTGCAGGCGTCAATCTTTTGCCTAGCCGACTCTTTGAAACCGTCGGGCTGGCTGTTGTCTTCCGCAATGAAGACTGCCTCATGTGCGCACATAAGCCTTTCCCATTGAGCTTGCAGATTTTTCTGCTTAATTTGGACCAGGGATTTGGTCAAATCGTCAATGGGAGCCGATGAAAATTTTGTGCATAATTGCACGAGTCTATCGGACTCGAAAATGAATTTCGCAACACTGGGATCGGTTGCTTTGGGACTAGGGACTTTGGAGCGCGTATTGGGTGGCTCCCGAGAGACAGGAACTGTCAAACGTGCATTGGCTGACGTTGGGGATCTGGAGGAAGGAGTCTCCATTGTGACAAGTTGTCGTTTGGGGGATCGCTCAACAGGCATTTTGTTTAAGGAAAGTTTAAAAGGGGTTTGAAAATCGATTGACAATATATAGTAGGGGTATGGGGAATAGACCTGTAGTCTGACCGCGTCCGCGCGAACGATAATTTAGTATGGGAAAGGGTACACAATAGTGTAAAAAATTGTCAATACGAGTTTGTATTCCTGTTGAGTGTAAACGTTTACAAACGTGTATGAAAGAGTGTAGGGAAATATATATATATATGGGAACAACCAAAATTTGTGTATGAGTATGTGTATTGGGAAATGTGTGTATAGGTAATAAACGGAAATGTGTATATGGGAATTGGGAATGTATGTAAAAATTAGTATAATATAAATATACTATATAAATAAATGTGAAGTCAAATGTGTATGAAAATTTGTCTTTATTTGTGAAAAGTGAATTTTTTTGTATGGGATTACGTGAATAATTACGTATTTGTATGGCTGTATATATGTGTATGTGTATATATTTGTGTGTATAAATATATATATTTGTATATATATATATATATATGTGTATGTGATTAGTTGTATTAGTGTGTTAGTGAACGTAAAAAGGTGTGCAAATAATTTTGTGTACAAACAATTTTTGTGTGCGAGTGGGCGATATTTGTCCCACTGTATGCACTTGGGGTGGCAGCAGATGTGCAGTGTATGTATATGAGTATGTATTTGTATATATATGCACGATTGAAAATTTTCTAAGTTAAAGAAAATTTTCAATGTGCAGTGAAAATGAGTAGCTTTGCCCACTGTATCCGCTTTGTGCTTTCTTTTTTATGTTTATGCACTTGGGCCAAGCAGCGAAATTGCGTGCTGCCAAGTGCGTGCGAATATAGCACAAAGAGAAATGCGGGAGTATGTGCAAAGTGGGCGCGCAGAATGTACACAGCAATTACTGAGTGAGTGGGAAGCAGGCTGCAGCGGGAGTTTTTGCTGCTTTGCCTGCGTAGGTCGCACAAAAGAGAATGCGAACACAAAAAGCGCAAAATTATGTGCAGTAGCGGGATTGCTTACTGCACTGCGCTATTTTGTACGTGTACAGGGGAAATGTACGCGGACAGTGGGGGGGCACCAGTATATAATTTTTAAACTGGATTTTGAGGGTTTTTTTGGGAATGGGTATATTATATTATATATTTTTTTTGAATATTTATTTGTGTATTTGTGTTAGTGTATGTGTAATGAGTGTTAATTTCTAATAAAAATTTTGAGCTTATCTTAAAGGGGCCCAGTGCCCGAGTATGGGAATCTCCTCTATTTTGTGTGTCCGCTACTGTGTTGCGCTAAGTTCATATGTGGTGTTGTGCTAAGTTGTGCTGCTTGCTGTTGTTGTTGCCCTTTTCTTCTTTTGCTTTGTGTTCTGGGTGTGTTTGTTGTTGGATTATTGTTCGGCTGTAGTCCGCGTTTTTGTGCACAACTCTGCACTGCGTTTTTTATGCCACTTTTGGTAATTGTTGATTGTTGTAACTATGTGTTTTTTGGTTTCTGTGATTTGTATATTTGTACTGTATGTTTGGTTCACTTGTTAATCGTCGTGTCACTGTTTATATTTGTTGATCTGTTTTCACTTTTCACTATGTTTATTGTAAGTTTGATTTTTAAATGTTATTTATTTTAAAATGTTTGTTTTCCGCGTCGGCACAATCGCGAGCGGCTCGAAGGACCATGTTTACGCGTATCGCGGCGGAGCGGGGGGGGGAAGTAAAGACACGGTTGGTTCGGTGTTTAGGTCTTTATTGATCGACGTGTAAATCAGTGATAACGTGATGGGCAACTCGGAGGAGAAGTGTGAAAAAAGCGACAATACACACATAAAATGCACTAATACTCTCACATAACAGCTGATACTCCCGCCCCACAGCTGATACTCTCGCCCCACAGCTGATATTCGCGCCTCCATACAAACTGAAAATGGAGGGTTGTTGTGTTGGTCAATTGCAAATTGAGGGTTGTTGTGTTGGTCAATTTTCATGTGTGAGGGTTATCGTTGTGGTTCATTTTTAATTGCATAGAACATTAATAAATTTTTTGGCACAGAATTCTGTGAAACGTTTATAGAAAAATGAATATAAAATTCTATTATTGCTTACAAATGTAATAAAATTGTTTGAATATGTCTCTAACATGTCATTATTTAAGTTTTCATTGACTCATTACAAACATTTCATTACTCATAACATTTTACACCAAAAGCATCTCTGAACTGCGATGATTTGGTGTTTAATTTGTAAACAAACAGCGCGGGAAGCAATCAGAGAGAGGTTAAATTGACAAAATTTGCATTTTATTAAGATACATTCATTCTTTTCAGACAAACATCATAATAACACAGCAAGCAAGTGCATCCAGCAATGCCACGCCAGCGAAATTGTATCCGGAAGTGCTTGGAAGCACAAATGTTGTATAGTTTTCCCGACGCCGGAACTGACGGTGGCAGGTGAGTTTATTTCATATGTTTTACCTTTAAAATGTATGATATTCACACGTTGCTTGCCAAATATTTATGGCAAAGCTTATAGAAGCGTGTGGATAACATTATTATTCCTTTTTGTGATGATTTTGTGTCGCGGTCGTAGAATATAAAAATGCTGGCTCAGCAGCAGTGTTTTGTCGCGTTTAACCCATTTTTGTTTAGTGTGCCATTCAAGTACAGCGGGTACATGGTGGATAAAAGTGATAAGACAAGATAAGTTATGTACAGTGAGTAACATTAATATTCGGTTTTTTGTTTCGTGATACTTCAAATGCAATTATATCCATTACCATCAGCAACAAATGAAAAATTTTAGTTCGATTTGAAAATTATATATATTTTATGTTTCTATTTAAAGTTTTTTTTTCAAAAAAATCAAAGAGCACAACGGTTAACAGTAAGAAACAAAAGAAATGGCATATATTCATGCAACATTAATATTCGGTTTTTTAAGTTAACATGAAAATAATGTACTAAAATTGTAGGGTTTCGCAACAAATTAATATTTGGTTGAATAACCATTGTTTTTAATTACTTCGCCAAGTCGTTTGGGCATACTAGAAACAATTTTTTTTAGTAATTTCTACCAATTTTTGTCCATTCTTCGATTAGGCGAGTTTTCAGTTGCTCGATTGAGTGTATTGGCTGCTGGCGGACACGGCGGTCCAATTCTTCCCAAACATTTTCAATGGGGTTCATGTCTGGTGATTGGGGTGGTGTATTCAACACTTTAGGACAATTATAAAACAACCATTCTCTCACAATATACGCTTTATGTTTGGGGTTGTTATCCTGGTATAATTTAAATGTTTGGCCAATGCCCATTTTTTCCGCCCATTGTTTTAAATTTGTTCTTAAAATATTCAGGTAAGACTCTTTGTTCATTATACCATCGGTAACGACCAAATTTCCGACACCCTTAGCTGAAATACAGCCCCAAACCATGACATGACCCCCACCATGTTTAACTGTTACTGTAAGATTTTTTGGGTTGAGTTCGGGAATACACTACCTTGTGATTGTATAATAAAAAGTATAAAAAAAATAAATAAATAAATAAAGTAAAAAGGAGGAGAGAGCACATTTTTCCTGGCATGTAATTGCGTTTTTGGTGTTGGTTTTGGTGCACAATGTAACCACAATTTATTTGAATTTTATGAATTCTGACATTAACTGTCAGAAAATAAGTGTACGATGAAGAGAGAGTTTCTGCTATCTGGCACACTTTATTAATTTCACTATGGATGAAAGTACACTAAATCAGAAATAAAGAGAAACATGACTTAATGGGTATATTGATTTGAAGTTTGATGATATTGAAATTCAAAAAATTATGTTTTTTAATATTTGCGATTGAGTTATGTCCGTCCGTCCGTCTTTCCACTGTAACTTGGGAAAGCTAAAGTAGGATATAATACCAATTTAAAAATGAAGAAATAGGAGTAGGTCGTGTTGGGATCGGCATTTAATCACAATTTATAAAAATTCTTCTAACGCACGAACATAAAACACCTATTTTTTTTACCTTTTTAACAGCTGCCGGAGTTAAATTTATTGCGGAAAAGGTAATATTAAAAAAATGGCAATATGGTGTTGGAATTTCTGGTGTACAATATAATGCATCGTACATGCATGTACATATACACGTTCCTTACATACGTCATGTTAATACATATACTGTGTAAATTCAGCTTGCGTAGGTGTATATAATGAAAATAACAATTAACAGCCTGTAGTCTTTAAATGGTGGCTATGCTAGCAAATTATGATTATTACATATAAAAAATTTCAAATGTGTATGTATGAAAATATGTATATTTGCGGTATTCTGTTTTAACATTTTAATGTATTCGTTTCATTTTTTCATCATTCATTTAATTCATCATTTTATTTAAAATGTATATATTTTCACATGACATTATTGCTTTCGAGTGCACATATATAACACTAATGTGGTGCTTTGATTTGATTTTTTTTATTTTATTGACTTATTGCCAAGGTGGGGCTTTGTTTTTTTGTTTTAATTTTTTATATTTCTCTCTGTTGATTTCGCTTTGCCGACTAACACTAATTTTTTATATTTATTGCTTCGCTATTTCGGTGGTGGCAGTAGTATTTATACCAACATTTTGTTTCTTTCCTCTGTAGGCGGAAAGAGTGGGTACGACTCCTTAACGTTTCGGAGCCAACACCAAAACAAATTTTCGCCTGCGATCGTCATTTCTCTGACGCTATGAGAAGCAATAAGCGTCTCAATAAGTCCGCTGTGCCGGACAAAAATTTAGTGCTAAGCAATTGTGTATTCACATCTACACCTGTTGCTGCTGATAAATGTAGTGTTGGCATGGATGCAATTGGTTGCAGCCCTCAGCCTTTAACCGTTTCCAAATCACTTCTTCCACAGTTTTCACAATCAGTGAATCCCTTTGCTGAACTTGCTCGCTCCGCCCCTTCTTCTTTAGAAATTTCCTCCTGTTCGTCAGGAACAATGAGCAGACAAGTTCAGACCGAAAAAAGCTTATCTGCCAAAACTCCGCGTAAGCGCAAACTGCAGCAGGAGAATGCAGAGTTAAAGCAGGAGAATGCAGAGTTAAAGCTTAAAGTACGTTCCCTGGAAGAAACGCTGAAATTTGAACTTGAGCATGAACGCTCCAATTCTAATGCTGAGGCGTACGAGAGTTTGATCTCGAAACTCCCCTCGCATTTGCAAGTTTGCATTAAAAGCTGTCTTCAGAATTCAGATTGTCAACCAAAAGGGCGTCGGTATGACAACAAACTGAAGACAATAGCTTTGGGAGTAAGTTTTGTTTCGCCAGCTGCATATCGCTATCTGAAAACCCAATTTGGTTTTCCAGATGAGCGTACCCTCCGAAACTTCGTTTCGGATTGGCCTCGCCTTCCCGGTAACAATCTTGTTACCTTGCGAGCGTTGGAGTTGCGTTGCCGGGGCTTCACTGCAGAACAGAGATTCGTTTCGATCTCCTGCGACGAAATGTCGTTGAAAACCCATCTGCAGTATGACAGGCATTCTGACAAAATTGTTGGTCTAGAAGATTATGGGGATGAAAACCGCACTTCTAGACTAGCCACTAGTGCTATGGTACTAATGATCCAGGGCATTGGTGGAGAGTCCTGGAAACATCCCTTTGCATATTTCTTTGTCCA